>JAMFTM010000009.1:600000-862743 GCA_023522825.1 Diaporthe ampelina | reverse complement strand
ACCCTAACCCTAACCCTAACCCTAACCCTAACCCTAACCCTAACCCTAACCCTAACCCTAACCCTAACCCTAACCCTAACCCTAACCCTAACCCTAACCCTAACCCTAACCCTAACCCTAACCCTAACCCTAACCCTAACCCTAACCCTAACCCTAACCCTAACCCTAACCCTAACCCTAACCCTAACTCCTTCAGCCTCTCTAAGGTAACTCTCTAATCTATATATATATATTTATACCTAATTTCTTTTATAATAAAGTAGTATATAAGAAATTTAATAATAAGATTTTATTTATTTTATTAAGTTTTTTTAAATAATATTAAATATATTATTATTAGTTATTATTTTAATATATTATAATTATAAATATAATAAGTATAAAATAATTTATAAATATTTAATTTATTTTTTAATTTAAGATATATATTTAGTTTTTATTTAAATTTTAACCTTATTATATTAAATTATATATATTAAATTAAATAAATATATTTTTTATCTTTATTATTAGTAGTTATACTTATTATTATTATTATAAATAGCTTATTTTAATATATATATTAAGGATATAAAGTAAATAATATATAATATATATTATAATATATATTTTAATAAGTTTTATTAAATAATATACTTTTTATTATAGTTAAATATTATTAATATATTATATAATTAATATTATATAAGTAGGAAAAAAATTTAAAGTAATTTTCTTATTAATTTAGAGTAACTTTATAATAATATATTTAATTTAAACCTAATTTCTACTATAATAATAAAGCTTATAAGGAAGCTAAGATTAATATTAAAATAAGCTTATTATATTTTATTAAATAATATAAGGTATATTTAACTTATATATTATTAATAATTTTTATTATTAGAAGTTTAGGGTAACTTTAAGGTAAGTTTAGAGTAATTTTTTATAAAATAAACTTTAAGATTTATTTCTTATATAAGGATATATTACTAATATATAATTTATATATTATTAAATATCTCCTTTTTTTTTTTATTAAATATTATAACTTTTTTTATAATTAGCCTATTATATTAAGAGTTAATTAAAAATATTTATTTTAATAAATTTATTTATTACTTTTATAATATAAACCTTTATATTTTTAAAATTAAATTTTATAAAAAACTATAATTAGCTATTACTTTCACCACAACTTATCTCTTATAATAAAATTTATATTATTAATATATTCTTATATTATTTTATATAATAATATACTTTTTATTATTATAAATCCTTCTTAGTAACTATTAGCTTAATTTTTATTTTTATAATTTAGGGTAACTCTCTAATTAATTATAGGGTTTATATATAAAAATAATATTATTTAATAACCTTAGCCTTACTAATTATAATAATATAAGAATAGGGATAACTAGGTGCTTACTTATTATATAATACTTAATTATAAGTTATAATATATTATAAGGGGCTTAACTTATTTAAAATAAGTTATATAGGTGGGTAATAAAGTATATCTAGGGTAACTCTATTTGTTTTAACTTAATAATTTAGGTTACTAAGTTTAAAATAACTTCTTAGTGTATAAAATATTTATATAATTTAGGGTAACTCTTAATATATAACTTAATAAGCTCTAATAAATATATTAATTATATAATAGCTATATAACCTATTATAATTTAATATAAGGGTCTTTTATAATAATTACTTAGCATTATAAGGTATAAGTTAAATAAGTTTAGCACCTAAGTATAATTAATATATATATATTAAAAGATAACTTTAATAGTTATAAGTTATTTTTTTAAAAACCCTATATAAATAAATTATTTAAGGCACTTATTTTTATATAGGAGCCTATTAAAGTATATTAGTAAGTAAGGTAATATTAGAGGGTTACTAAGTAGGGTAACCTTATTAGTTTTAATTAGTTACCCTTATATAGCTAGCTATCTAGGTGCTTTAATAGAGGTATTATTAGGCCTAAGTGCCCACTTCTCCCCTCTAAGTAGATATATTAGTAATATAATACCTATAATTATAATATCCTTCACCACCCCTTATTTACTTATCCCTTTCTATTATAAATATTACCCCTACTTACTTAGGTTACTATTATAGGCTCTTATTATAATATGTTTTATATTAAGATAATTCTTCTTATTATTAATTAGTTATATTATATATTTATTTTTAGGCTTAGGGGATCTCTTTTTTAAGGGGGGCTATTTAACTTATTAGGCACTTTAATACTAAAATTTAATATTTTTAAGGGGCACATTATTATTAAGTAGGTATATCTAATAATATTTAATATAATATAGGTGGGTATTTTAGTAATAAGTTACTTTAATTAATCTAATTTTAAGTAAATAATCTTAGCTAAATATTATAAGGGGTACCTTTTTTAAGAGGAATATTAAGTCTAATTAATATTTATTCACACCTACCTATATATTATATTATACTTATTATAAGCTAATTATTTCTCTTTTAGTATATAATCTTCATTTTTTTTATAGGGGGCTATGCTACTAATAACACACCCTTAGTAGAAAGCTCTACCTATAAATTTAAAATAGTAGTATATATAAATATTATAAGGGCTTAAAGGAATATATATGTTATTATAGTAATTATAATAAATATAATAAGAGTAATGAGGATAATGAGGGACTAGGGGTATATTATATAATAATAAGGTAATATAGGGTTATTCTAATAATAAGTTATTATAAATAATAATACCTATTACTTATAAGTCCTCTACTACTATAAAATACTTATTATTATTACTTAATATAACTAAGTTATCCTTATTAATATATTACTTCCTAATATAATAGTTAAGGTAGTCTATTATAATTATAAGCCTTATATTAAGGCTATTTATTTAAAAGTACTTAAAATATAATATAGGAATATATATAGCCTAGCTTATATTAGCTATAAAAGCTTCTATTATCTTAAGTAATACTTTATTTTATATAGTAATATTAGGTATAAAGATTTAAAGGTAAGTATAAGGGATATCTTAACTTTAATATAGCCTAAATAACTTATTATATATATAAGTAATTAATATAGGCCCCCTAATACTCCTTATAGCTATAGTGGGATTTAGTAATATAGTTCCTATATAATATAGGCCCCTTTTAGGGCTAAGATTACCCTCCTTAGAGTTAATATAATACTTCTAACATAGTAGTATAATAAGTTTATAGAAGCTCTTAGAAGTATATTAGGTTTAATTAATAATTTATTATTATAGGACCTTATAGTTAATAATAGTATCCCTTTTAGACTCTAATCTTAAAGTAATAATAAAGGTATAGTTAATAATAATATTAAGCTAGTTAAGGTATAACCTAATTATCTTTATAGTAAAGTAGAACTAAATAATAATATTTTAAAAGTTATTAATATATATATCCTTTTTAATATATATATATAAGGGGATATCTAATATAACCTACTTTATATATATTACTTTTAGGGTTTAGGGGTTAAGTTTTAAAGAGCTTTATATAATAATAAACTTTAAGTTATTAAAGTTAGGTATAATATAAATAAGGTGGCTAAAATAGGCCCTAATATATATATATTACATTATAAGGAACTTATTATTTAAGTTATAATTATATATAAATTATTATTATTAAGTATTAATATTTTAATACTATTAGATAAAGCTAATAATAAATTATTAACCTTAACCTATTTTACTAACTATTTTCTTTAAGTTATAAAGATATTATTATATATATTTAAACTAAGTTAGTCCTTCTTTATAGACTAAGGCTACTTAAGGTATTAGAATATTTAATTTATTAATATTAGGAGTTAGTTAAGTAATATTAAATATATTAGTAAGTATATTATAATTAATAATCTTATATATAAATATAAAGATTTAATTAATTTTATTAAAGGATAAAATATTAAGGAAGTTATATTAGGTGATTTTAATACCTAATAGCTTAAAAATCTTCTTCTTAATAACTTTTTAATTTAGATTAAACTAGTTATAAATAGCCTATATAAGGGAGTTAACTAAATAATAATTATATAATATAATAATTACTTAGAGTTTTATAATAAAGATAATACTTATTACCTATAAAGTAAAGTTATTATCTAATAGCCTTTTATTAAATAATTATAATATTACCTTATTATATTTATTATTTATATAATAATTAATATAGTTATTAAAGGTAAAAATAGTTATCTTAGCCTAGTTAAAGTGCTTATCTAAGTTTTTAATCTTAAAATAAAACTCATATAGCTAATAAATAACCTTATTAATCTCATAAATAAAAACTAAGAGTATTAAGTTAAATATCTTAAGGATAAGGCTAATAATACTAATATACTTAAGTATAACCTAAAGGTTAAAGCCTTAATATTCTTTTTAGATATTATTAATTACCTATTAAGTATATTATATATCCTTAAATAAGAATATTTTATAAGTAATATTCACTAAGGTATAAATATATAAGAGGAGGTAAGTAAGAATAAGGTTTATATATATTATCCTTAGCTAAATAGTTACTCCTATCTTATTAAAAGTTTAAATACTTTACTTAATAAGTTATATCTTAAATATTAGGTAGTTTATAATAATAATAAAGTAATTATAATTACTATATATAAAGTTATTTAAGTTTAATATAGGTATAATTATAAAGGGGTAGTATATACCTTTTAGTACCTCCTAGAAAGGGTGGTAGGGGTGGATATAGGGCTTATTATTAGCCTTAAGCTCCTAGAGTATAATTACATAAAGGAGTATAAATAGGTTAATAATAATCTCTCACCACACATTATATAAGATATTCTTAAAGTCTTAAAGGTAGTAGTAAATATACTCCTACTAAGTTTCCTATACCCAAAGGGTAATAATACCCTTAGTATACCTATTACTACTCTTATTAATTATAATTTAGGTAATATCCTAATCTACCTTATTATTAAGGGTAAGGATTAAGAAGTGCTCTTATATAAATAACTTATATACCTTATTAGGTATAAAAAACGTTTATTTATAGGAATTATAGGCCTTAACCTAGTGCATATAAGGGTCTCTAATAATGTGGATAAGCTCCATAAACCTAGTATTATATAAGAGGTACTAATAGTATATTACCATCCTAAACTCATCCTATTACTTAGTTATATATTATAGGTATAAGGGTATATAAAGATAAATAACTAATTCTATAAGCGCCCTATTTAGAGAGATAATATAGTCCTTAAAGTTAAAGTTAACTTAATAAGTTTTATAATATATATACCTAAAGTTAAGATAGTAAAAATAATAATCCCTAAGCTTCTAGATTATAAAGGTAATATTATTTAAATAGGTATTATTCTTAATATTATAATACTAAATAAGGAGCTAGGGGTACCTAAAATCCCTATTAGAGTCCTTATTAATAAATATAAGTAGGGCTACCTAAATAGTATTAAGGAAATAATATTAGTACTTAAAGGTGAGTATAATCTTCTATTAATTAGTAATTAGCTCTTTTATAATATATATCTTAGTTTATAATATAAATACTAAATATATAGCTATATTAAAGGACTTAGAGAACTCTTCTTATATTATACTATTAATAATATTATAAATATAAGGGAATAGGTACTTACCTAAGAAAATATATAAGGTGTTATTACTAAGTATATTAGTCTCTCCTAAGGTATTAAAACTAATAAAGTATAGGAAGATAATATTTATTATTAAATAATAAGCTTTTAAGATATAAAGATTCTTATACTTATAGGGTTTTATCCTATATTATAGGATTCTATAAGGGTTTTAAGTAATAATAACTATAAATAGGGGTATAAAGTAAAACTTAATACTATTATATAATATAGTGAGGTTTATAACTTTTATATATATATTATTAATATTAAAATTATACTTAATTTTTAAATTAGCTATAAGTAACTAATATATATTAAGATCCTCTATCTACTTAATAAATATAAGATTAATATTAAATAAGAGATTCTTAAGATTTAGGGTTTAGTTTTACTTAAAATTAGTATTATTAAGCTAAGGTACTATTAGGGGGTAAGGTAAAGGGGCTACTAGGGCCTTACTACTATTTATAATTATTTAGTATTACTAACTAGGTAAGTTACTATAACCCTTAAGGTATTAACTCCTTATTTTATAAAGGGGTTAAGAAAAATTATTATTATTATATATATTAGAATAAGTATATATACCTTCCTTATAACTTAAGTTATTATTATACTTATAATAGGGTAATAATATTTTTTTAATAAGCTTTACTATTTATATAATACTTATAAAGTTAAGCTTAAGGGGTCCTAAGAACCTTATAATATCTTAGGTAAGGGTAATAACTAAGTTAAGTATAGTTAGGCTCCTACCTATAATCTACTTAAAGGGGGCTAAGCTCTCTATATTATTCTCTTCTAAATCTAAGCTTAAGGAAAATAGGTTATTATTAAATAATATATAGGAACTAGTATTAAAAACCTACTTATAAGAGCTAACTTAGCTACTTATAGTAATATTAATACTACTAATATTATCTTTACTAATACTTTTAATATTAACCTAATATAAGTAGGGTAGGCTAAATATAATTACCTTTAAGTCTTTAGAACTAGTATTATTATTTAACTAAGTAAAATTAACTAAGTAATTAGTATCCTTAGTCTCCTTAATACCTATAGTAGGTAATAAGATACTATCCTTAATAGCTATTATAGGTAATAATTAGTCCCTCTAAGGGGAGGTTTTAATAATAATAAACTATTATTACTACTAAGAGCTATATTAAAATAGGTTAAAGTTATCTTCCCTAAATAAGAATAACCCTATTTTACTATTTAACTTAAATATATCTACCCTTATAATAGACTCTAATTTAGACTTAAATAATTAATTTTTTATAAATAAGGTAATCTTAGACTAAGTATTTATATTAGGGCTAAATTAAGCTTCTAAGGAGCCTATCTTAATAAGTTTATAAGTAGTTTCCTTATAAGAGGAATTATTAAGGGTATTATTAAAAACTCCTATATTTAAGATATTAAAGTTAAAGCTAATCTTAATAGCCTAGTTAATAAATAATTTTTTTAAAGATAATACTATAAAGAATACTTATAAGAAAGGCCTATAAGTAGGCTTCTTAGTTAGTTATTAGTAAGGTATTAAAGATAAGCTAAAAGGAGACTATTTTAATAGAGACTATTATATTATAGGGAACCCCCTAATAGGGGTATTAATACTTATATTAATATTAATATTCCTACTATAGGTTAATATTATAAGGATATAAGGGGAGTCTAATATTAAATATTATATAAATATAGGTAATATTATATAAGGGGAATATTATATAGGCTTAATATATATAACTAGCTAATATTATTATTTAGGGGTCTTAGGTATATATATTTAGAAAGACTAGTTAAGAGTAGCTAGTTATTCTTAAATAGTAGATTTATAGGCCCTTTAGCCTTAAATAAGCTTAGTAAGGATACTTCTCCCTACTTATATTAGTACTTTACTAGTAGCTAAGGATAAGGGGATTAAGTAGTAAATTATAATTAATTATACCCCTATTAATAATAATAATATAATAGTAAGGGGAGTAGTATATAGAGGTATTATAGTTAATAATGTAAGTATAACTAATTATCTAGGTACTACCCTTATAAGAGGGCTAAGGACTTATACTTATTTATTATAAATAAACTATTAGGTTATATCTAAGTTATTTATAGGAGCCTATATCTACTATATAATATATTCTCACCTATATAAATAGCTAGTATAATTATTAGTATTTAGCTACTCCTTCTTAGCCCTAAAAGTAATATTAGTATTAATATTAGAAGAGGATATTAGTTAGTCTATAATAGGTATATTAATTAATATTTAGGAGTAAAAAGAGGGATAAAGATAGGGGTCTTAATAGGTTTCCCTTTTATAAATATATTTTCTTTATATATTTTAGGTATATTAGAGCTTATAATAAAGGTAGGGATAACCTAGCTAACCTAAATAATAGGGGTTTTAAATATTAAATATATAATTATAAGTTAATTATTATATATTATATTATAAATAAATTTTTTAGTATACCTATTCTTATATAAGAGCCTACTAAAATATATTAAAGGATAAGGTAATATTAGAGGGTCTATAGGGGAAGTAGGTTATTAAGGAGAATAAAGTATATACTAAGCTTTTACTAATTATTTATATATTAAACTAATAAATAAATATATCTTTATATTTAAAATTTAAAGCCTAAAGTACTAAAAATTTAATATAGTACCTATTTTAGGCCTAGGCTTAAGTATTAGGAATAATAAATTAATATTTAAATACCTTAAAAGAATTCTAATTTCTATAAATAAAAGAAGAGTAAGAAAATTCTAGGGTAATTCTACTTATATATTTATAAAAAAATACTTAATATATAGTCTAGGGTAACTCTAATTACCTTAATCTAATAATCTAAGTTAGTAGGTCTAGGGTAACTCTCTAAGTTAGGATACTTATTAATAAAATAAGGAAGAAGTCTAGGGTAACTTATTAAGGTAATAGGGGTAGTAATATTATTTTAAATTATATAATATATATAGAGCTAGCCTAATCTATATAGGTACTAAGATAATAGGGGTAGTAATATTATTCTAGATTATATAATATATATAAAATTAGTATAGTTTATATAATTACTAAGGAATTTAACCCTTTATAATTTTAAGTCTCTTAATTTATTAATATATATTATAAACTACCTCTAAATTTAATTCTAATATTAGAATTAGAATCTTTAGGTAATTTAGATAAGAATAGGTATATAGTTCTATATCTTTAGAAGCTTATAGGGTGGTATAGTAGTGTTGGAGGTGAGTGGGAGATATTAATTATATATTTTAGAGTAATAATGTTTTTTTTTCACTAAGTTATAAACTAATAGCCTAACCCTACCCTAAATCTATTATAAATGTATTATTATTTAAATATTTTAATAAAGTTTTAAAAAATATTAAAAAAAATATTTTTAATTTTTTTATATTTTAATTTAGATATATTCTTATATATAAAATAAAAAAGAAATTTATATAAAAATTATTTTATAAAGAAAATATTTTATAAATAAATATTATATAAAAAAATATATAATAAGAATTTATTTTATAAAATATTATATTATAATAAAATATATTATAAGATTTATATTATAAAAATATATTTAATAAGAAGATTTTTATTATAAATATAAGAAAATATTTTATAAAAAGTTATTTTTTAAAAAACTAAGAAATAATATTATAAAAATATAAAATTAATTTTTAAATTATATATAATTAATAAGTAAAAGTTTCTTAAATTTAATTTAAATATTTTAAAATTAAAAGTTATTATTAATATTTTAATTTTTATAAAAAAATAACTTAAATATTATTATAAGCTTATTTTTATTAATAAAAATAAAATATTAAACTTTTTTATTAAAAAATAAAATTAATAAAATTATACTTAAAAATATAAGTATAAAAGTTTATAATTATTTTATAATTAAATATAATAATTAATATAAAATATATATTTATATTAGAATATTAAGTTATAAGAGCTTATATATAATTAATAAAGTTATTTATTTATTTATAAATATAATAACTTTATTAATAAATTTAATAAATTTATATTATAACTTAAGATATAAAAGAAAATTATATTTTTAATTAAAAATAAAATTATTTAATTATTAATATAATAAAATAAATAAGATATATAAAATAAATAATATTATAAGTTTTATTTTAAATTAAATTTTATAATTATAAATTATTAATTATATATTATAAGAGATAAAAGGTTTATTATTATAAATATATAAGAATAAGGTTAAAAATATAAGGGGTAATTAGTAAAAAAAAAACTTCTTATATAATATAAATATAAAGTTTAATTATACTTTATATATAATAATAAATATATTAATTATAAAACTTATTTAAAAATTAAAATATAGAAAAACTTAAGATATTATAAATATATAAACTATTTTAATTATATTATAAAGTTAAAATTAATTTCTATTTAATAATATAAGTAAGAAATTATAAAAAATAAGTTTAACTTTTATTTATAAGTTAATACTTTTTAGAATAATCTTTTTAAAAAATAATTAGAAATTATTCTTATTAAAAATATATAATAATTAGATTACTTTAATATAATTATAATCTAAAAGTAAAATATAATAACTTAAATATATAAGGTAAAAAATATAAAGATAAACTTTTATAAGATAATTTATATTATATTAGTAATAATAAAGTAGTTTTAAATAATTATAATATATTTTTAAAATATCTTTATATTATAAATATATTAATTTAATTATTATATACTTTTTTTATTTATTATTTATAACTCCTTTTTATATTATAAATAGTTATAATTTTTATTTAAAGCCTTTTTTTAAAAAATAATTATTATTATAACCTTTAATTTAGTTACTTATTTTTTAAGGTATTACCTCTTATTCTATTTAATATAATAGTAATTTAGGCTTAATAAACTTAATTTATATATAATATTAAGAATAATTTTAGCTTAATAAAGTTAAAAATATAATATTTTTATTAAAACTATTTTAATTTATAATAAGATATAACCTATTTTAATTAAAGTTTTATAATTAATTTATAAAGTTAAAACTTAAAGCTTATAAATAATATTAAATATATTAGATTTAATTATCTTAATATACTATTAGTCTTAATTAAGTTTTAGTCTAAGTCCTAACTAAGTTATTATTAGTATATTTTTTTTATATAGGTTTATAATTAAATTTTAACCCTATTCCTAGTAGTATAATAGTTAGGCTATAGGTTAGGGAAGAGTCTAATAGTTAAGTAGAAAGTAGATAAATAAATAATTAAGAAGAAAATATAGTATGGTTAAAGCTAGTTTAATTATTAATAATAGTTAGGCTTTAATTATATAAGATAAATATTACCCTATTTTAGTAAGTCTCTACTATAAGTTATTTAGGTTACTATTATTTATACCTAAATTTCCTTTCTTTTATCTTAGCTATAGAAGATTTATCCTCTTAGCTACTATATATATGTACACTAAGCCCGGCCATCCACCTAAATTTAATTTCAAGCTGACTGGGGAGGCGCGTATTAAGCCTACATTACTTAGATAGTACTATTACCCTTAATTATGTGGAGGTAGACATAGGCAAGGAAGATTCTATCAACTCTAAGCTCGTCATCGGCGCCGATGGACTCCATTTAACCATCCGCAGGCTCGTCGGCCCCCCCTTCGCTCGCCCCGAGAGCTTTTCAGGCTTTGTCGCCTGGAGAGGCGAATTTGCACGAAAATTGCTGTCCTCAACGACATCCGAGTTCTTCTCCGGGGAGGTTTCATCCAACGGCCTGGGCTAGAACAGCTATATGATGTGCTGCGTGACCCCCACAGACGAAAGCGACCTTGCTCCGGGATCGCAGCACCTCTTCAACTGGATACTATATCAAAACATGCTCGAAGGAACCGCTGACGAGGCAGCAATCTTCACGGTTGCAAGCGGTTGCCGAAATCAGCGCCTGGTGCCGCAGAGCAGTGCTGATCCACATACCTGGGACAAGTTCGGTGTACCTCTGGTTGAGCACATGGCTGCCCCGTTCACGGAGCTGATTTCGGCGGCAAAGTAGCCGTTCGTCACCAAAGTCAGTGAAGTCCCGTGCGGCAAGGCAAGCTTTTGTGACGGTCACGTGGTGCTTGTGGGACACGCATTGGCGACTTACCGTCCCCACACCGGCAAGGCAACCGACCAAGCTGGCAGTCATTGTCTAGATTTTTTCAAGGCGTGTCGGGATCAGATGAAATTGGCAGGGTGAGAGGAGTAGACTTATCTCAATATATCTTCGGAGCAGGCTGATAGAAGAGTTTGGAAGAGGCACATGGTTTTCATTTCTCAGGTCAATTGTGTCGTATTTAACCTCGACGCATGTTTGACTTCTGGCCTTGCCGGGAGACACAAGGAGCCAACAGATATGACCGTAGCGATTTGTGGCTTTTAAAAACGTATCTAGGTTCGACCATGGAAGTCAAATTGGCGAGACAGAGTTTGCCCATTCTATGTACTTAATCCCCCGCTTGTCCCCGCATGTAGGATCTTCCATGCTCACCATCTAATGTCGCTGGCACACAGTTGTTACTCTTCATGCTAATCTTCCCTTCTCCCCTTCCAGTCCGACACATTACGATCGATACCGTCCACGAAATGTGGCTGACATGGCTATATCTGCTGTTCGCACTGCCTGCGCTGTATGCAGCGAGCAGTATTATCTCATTCATACAGAATTATCGCGCAGCCAAGAAGACTGGGCTTCCCATAGTTAGCAGTCCTGTCTATGGGAAGAATATGGCCTGGCTATTACTGGAGCCGCTCATTGGCCATTTCCTTCTCAACTTACCATTCGGACTGGGCTTATGGGTATGGTATAGCCGCTATATGTGGGTTTTGGACGATAGATCCCGGATGTTCCAAGAGAAGGGGAAGACCTTCATAGTAGTATCACCCGGGAGATTGCAGGTCAGGCTCATCTATTAGATCTTAGGATATCATCCAAGCTAATGGCCAGCCAGATCTACTCGGTAGATGTTGATGTTCTACGTCAGGTCTTCTTAAGAAAGAAACATTTTGAGCGAAGTATGCGCGCATGCAAGCAAATGCCCCAGCTTGTGCAACCAAGCGTCGGTACAGTCTCTGGGGCAGACTGGCGGCGGCAGCGGCGGATTACCGCGTCTCCTTTCGACGAGAACAACATGAGAATAGTGTGGCAGGAATCTCTAGCTCAGGCCTCCGGGCTCGCACAGTGGTGGTCATCTGTAAGAGTTTCAGGACACATCTTTCTTTTTCGATAGACAAGCGATAGGCTGACTGCCATTTACTGCTGGCTCTTCAGCACGGTGACCAGGGCTTCCGCAGTTCTTGTTCAGACACCAAGACGCTCGCTCTCAACGTGATAGCCGCAGCGGGGCTAGGCTACTCATGGGAATTTTCACCAGCAGGGAAGAAAGCTAATGCTGATGAATTTTTTACGCGCTATCGAGATAACGTTGCAGAACTTATTACCAACGTTCGTCTCATTCTCATAACACCAAAGTGGATGTATAAACTAAAGCCAAAGTGGGTTGTATATCTACCGAAGGCCTTCCAAGACCATGTCCTTGTTGCACAAGCGTTTCACAAACAAATGCGACAGCTAGTTGATAAGAGGAGAGCTGAGCTTGCTGCCGGGAAGGAAAAGAGGAATATTTTCCTTAACGCCATAATCGCACGATCCATCGACACGTTGCAGGAAAAGCAGCAGAGATCAGGTGATCCTGAAGGGCTTTCGGAGGATGAAATCTTCGCCAATATGCTCGGATACAACATCGCCGGCCACGAGACAACTGCCCACACGCTGAATTACTGCTTCCATATACTTTCTGCGGAACCGAAGTTGCAGGAATGGATAAGGGAGGAGGTTGACCATGTATATAATAGCACAAATTCGCTGGATGCCGCCAATCTCGATTATGACCATCACTTTCACAGACTAAAGCGCTGTCTGGCCTTCATGGTATGTGGTTTGAAACATGATCGCTTTATACTCTCTGTCGATGACTTTACGCGGCTGCTAACTTCTGACAGTATGAGATGCTCCGCTTCTTTGGTCCAATAGCAGACTTGGAAAAGCATGTCCTTGGTGGCTCACAGGAACTGCGAGTGGACGGCCGCACAATCTTTCTACCGGCAGACACCGATGTCCACATGCCCAACTCTTCAGCACACCTTCTCCCTGAATATTGGGGTGTCGACAGTGAAGAATTCCGACCATCACGCTGGATCACTTCTAGCACAAATACCTTCCACCCCCCCGGGGCAACCGCCGAGACCCACGAGTCTCGTGAGGTCCTCGATTTGGAAGAGATTGCGCCGCCTCCCGTTGCCAAGGAGTCTTTCTTCCCCTGGTCACTTGGTGCGCGCAACTGCCCCGGTAAAAGATTTTCACAGGTAGAGTTTGTCGCCGTCGTATCATACGTGCTATATTTTTACCGGGCGGAGGCTATTGCGTTCGAGGGGGAAACGACAGCAGATACGCGTCGCAGGATCTGGGACTGGGCGAAGGAGAGCAAGGCCGAAACCACCTTGAACTTCCTCGACCCGAAGAAATATGCTATGAAGCTGATTCGAAGGTAGTTGTGTGCAAGTCTACGCCATGCATTGGGAAGTACTTGATTTGGCCCCGGCTTGCGGGGCCAGATTGGATTGCCGGAGCGCCAGTCCGTAGCCTCCAAGGCAGCCAACGCTCAAGGATCTCAATGGCAAGTACCGGCAGGCGTTGAAATAAGTCAATAGTTCTTATTGGTCCTAGTGACACAGAGGCGGAAAGAAGGGGACTTTGAGAAGGAGACACCAAAAGTTTAGATTGCATGTTGTCAGCACCAGAAACGAATGCCAATTATCAAAGCGGGATCTGGCTGTGGTCCCTAACCACTCGGCCTATGCTGACCATTTAATAAATTGAATGCAGGACAGTTTTTGTTCGGGAACACACCTAAAGACCACCCGCCTCAGCAGCGCAACGCATGAGCATGGCTACTACTTGGTTCATGCCCGCGTTCTGTGCGGCGTCGGCGCAGCAATCAATTGGCAAAACAGCAACGTCGTCATCCCCATCCTTGCCGCCCCTGAAACTGGCACTCACACTCGTGCTCGTCTTATTCTGCCTCGCCAGCATGAGCTCCTGAGCTGAGGAGAGATCAAAGCGAACAAGAGGAAGCAACAAGAATCTACAGGCTAGAAGAAGAGGCGGCGAGGAAATACAGAGGATTACACTATCCCATCATTCCAGATCAGGTTTACCACATGACCACCCAACCACGATCACAACATCAACACCATCACCAACCGAAAGCTCAGCAACTACTTATACTCTAATCTAGTTTATACCACGTTCCTTAATATAACCTTAATTAGGAACTACTAAGACTATGCCTTAGGAGTACTGTAAGTATTAGCAATACTAGTCAAGCCTTAGATACGACCATTATAGTATTAAAATGCAAATATCGTAGGATAATCCCAGCAAATCCCTCCGCTACCCAGTTCCATCCGTGTAATAAGGAAGAATAATCTAGAAAGTCAGCCCATATGGACTAACCCCATATTCCGGTCACAAATGATTTCAATTTTAGTGAATCGACAGTTTTTGTCGTTCTTACATGACTGCTAGGAACATGCAGGCATGTTCTCGGGGGTGACTACGGATGAAGCGAAGAGCGCGTTGATTATGCAGAAAACACAGTCCAGTGGATGATACGCAGGCTCCGTTGTCATAGGAAAGGGCCCTTAAGAACACAATAAACACTAGATTGTTCAGCTCATAGTCAAATACCTCGGCACCTACACCTCCAAAACTCTCTTGATCTTCACGAAACATTGCCGAGGCTTTACCGTGAACCCGTCGGAGCCATTGTAACTTGAATACTCGGGTGCACATGGCAGGAACTGGTAATTCCAAAACAGCAGCGCTGTCAGTAACCGAAGCTCCAAGTAACCCAGGCGCCGTCCAAAGCACGCCCTCACCCCAAGCCCAAATGCCAACTGTGGCCCTGCGGTAGAATCAAATACCATCTTGCCGTTCTTCTCATTGGAAGGAATCAGCCACCGCTCGGGTCGGAACTCTGCTTGGGGATACAGCGAATTCTCCCATGTACGATGGCGGCCAGCCTCAATGCCTTTTTGTGACCGGAATGATTCCGGTATAGTAAATGCTGGCTCCAGCATACTAGGTCCAATGTGAGGAAACAAGATGCATGTTCCCTTTGGGATGTGGCGGCCCAGTAATGTGGTGTCACAAATGGCTTGTCGGTCAACGGCTGAAGCTGTGCCGGCAAGTCGGAGGATTTCTTCTATCGTAGCATCGAGGAAAGGCATGTTTGTTTGCGTAATCTCGGCATGGGTTGGCTGTCGTCTTTCCTCTGCGGCGGTGCAGAGCCGCTCTCGCAGTTCTTGTCGCAGCTTCTTCTGAATTACCGGGTGATCCGACAGGAACTTCAATCCCCAGCCAAATGTCGTGGCGGACGTCTCATGACCAGCCGCCAAAAAGCCAAAAACCTGCTCATTATGTCACCCCATTGCTCAACCTTGTAATATAAAGGGAATGCAAATTCCAATGAGACTCACCTCACTATGTATCCCTCCAGAGTTGTATTCTGGGGCTCTGTCTTCCTTCTTCGCGAGAAGTTGCTCTCGGTACATGATATGATCTATTGCCGACTTAACGGGCTCATTCATGTGCAACCGCTCAACAGACTGATTGATCGTGTGATTGATGAAGTCATCTCGTATCTTGGATGCCTTCCGGATGGTCGGAGTCTTGTAAAGGTACCATGAATAGAGCCTCGGGATTGCAGCCACTCGTGCATGTTCGATGCTCTCAACAAGAGTTATGACGGCCGACACAACCTCGTTCCTGTTCTCCCGCGGGAACTGAGCCGGCTCTTCGGGATTCTTCGGGCACGATATGATGTCCAACGAAGTTACCGATTCGAGGCGAGCTGGGAGGGACCTGTGCGGGGACTCGCCTCCGAAGGCGAATGCCATAACAGCATCCAAGGCCGTATAGTAGACATCTTCGTAGGCCTCGAATGGATGCCCCTGGGCCAACTCCATCTTTCTGTCCCAAAGGGTCACAAGATTTAGTATGCTTTTGTGAATAGGTTCAGTAGCGACCTCGTGGAGGAATGCCGTCGTCATCAAGTCTTGGAGCCACTTTCGATGTTTCTTGAAGGTAGGGTCTGAGGTTTTCATGAGCATATGAACCTCCGGAAGTATCGGTCCAAAAATGAATTCCATTGAGCTACTGCGGTCGAATTCCTTGCTTCTTCTCAGCATCACATCTGCAGCTTCGCGATAATCGGCGACAATAACGGTTGGAGCACCGAATGGCGTCAGCCATAGTTGGATGATAGGTGAATTGAGATGGCGGACTTGGTCTGTCACCCATCGCCAAATTGATATCTCGTTTTTCAAAGCATCGCCTAGAGAGGGAAGGTCGCCCATGATCGTTTTAGTTGCATTTTCGTTGTAAGGAATATCCGGAATGGGCTTAGGAAGTAGCCGAAGATAGATTGCATAGAGGATCAAGGCCGCGCCAGCTAAAACCACGAGAGAATATGTACTATCCGTCATGGTGAAGGGAATGAAATCATCAGAAGCTGAGGGAAAGAGCAGCTACGTGGAGCAGAGGTGTAGGCCTTTGCCGTCTCCAATGGTCACTTCTTCTAGGACACACACTGTCAATTCTTTATGTACGTCTAGTCACACATCAACTCAAAGTGTCACTTCGAATCATTCGGCCGAAGAACATCTCCGAACGCTTGGCGCGGAATTCGCATGTGCACGGATTGGCCAATTGGAGAATGATTCGGGCCCACACGCTCCGGAGTCATGTCTTGAGGTAAATGAAGGTTACCCGGAAAGGCCCGAAGATGCGTGTAAGCCTTTGACGTGGTTGCTACTCTTCTAATGATAAGTACGGACTCTATAGCATTGATGATTCAGAAAGGGAAGAGCGGGAATTATTTTCGAGAGGCGCTGTCCCAGTCCGGGGACACATTTCCAGCTGCACCTCCCAACAGCCCAAACAAAAGAAAGCGTGAAGAGACAATTGTGTCAGTGATGACTTTCGAGGGTGTTTAAGGGGGAACACTATATTGTTGCCGAAACATCTATAGTCACTGAAGAAGATCGGCCAGTGCCAGTAACAACTGGTGATATTATAAATCCGCCATCGATTTAACCTCTCCGAATGCCATCCTTTCATGGAGGTACTATCGAGGCAAGATCTTCATATCCTAATTCAAAATAGCCGTTGATACAAAAGTCATTGATGGCGTCGAGTTCCTCAGTTTGAATAGACGAATGAAAAGAGTTCGTATCACTACCCTCCATGTCCCGAAGCATAGCCACAGAGTGTTCTAAGGCTTCCAAAGCCTTTTGGCGTCTTGAATCCTCGGGTAGATATGCTCCCATGAGGGCCTCTGCCTCTGCTAAGATGAGAACATAGAACAGGTAGTCCTTAACATTAGTCTGACCGGCCAATATACGCTTTTCCATCCACTCAACGGACCAGCGTAAAATCAAGTGCAATTCAACATTTCGAAGACTGCGGCTTCTGGCTGCTGGGAACATGCCAGGGACCGGCGGGGAAAGGGTCGTGCTGGATGGCGGCGAGGGGGCAGGAAGTAATTCTTGGATCACAGCCAGCAGCTCCGAAGCAATGCTCGAGATACACTGCTGCAGAATCGACCGAAGCGGCCCTGAGCTGCAGATCATCAGGCGTTGGAGCTCTTCAGATTTGGGTACGGTATTGGACGCAGCTGGAAATGACGCAAGGATTGAATCCCCAATTGATGAAGGCTCAAACACAGCGTACAAAATGTCCAAAGCCGTATCCACGCACTGCTTTCTTGAAAAATGGTAGATGGGCTGGGCTGCTGTCAGAGAGATGTAGGGGAGGTGTAGTATCAGAAAGTAACGTTGTACGATCAGTTCACATAGCCGTCTCTGAAATACCGATGCTGAAGGTCCAAGAGAGTTAAGTGATTTTGCCAAGTATCGACAGCAAGCAGTAAGCTCCGAGCTGAGTTTCAACACCTGTTCGTATATTCTTGGAGATGCGGGAGGCTGATTCGAGAAGTTGACTATTGCTAATCTCGTCTTCAAGGAGCGGCCAAGCTCAATCTGCAGGGACATATCTGTTGATGTGCCGGACGGAGCAGGGCCGGGCCCCGTGTCAATATCAGGGCTAAGATCGCTATCGTTCAAGTTTGCTGGCAGCTGGCTGTTGTATCCTTGACTAGCAACCTGAGGCAAGACGCCCGCCTCGACGCTTGCCTCGAGCTCGAGCTCGACAATGGTCGTCCAAAGTCTTCGTCGCATCTCGGCCCGCAGAAAAGACATCTTAGGCAGCGTCGAGGGGTCAATGTGTAAGCCCATGGATATGGCCGTCCGGGAAAGCATTCCACCAGAAACCCAGACTAAATCACCTATCAAGGGTTCGGTGATCATTCGAGCCTGTTGAAGGAGGCACATAATCTGAAGACCGCTAATCGAAAAGCGCGATTGCTCGGAGGATGCGAGCCAGGCGTTCGCTTGATGGATCCACTGCATAGCATCTTTGCGTAAGGAGAACTGGTCGTCATGTAGAGAGGCCCCGAGTGCCATACATAGTTGGACCTTTATGGTGGTGACAGAGTTTGTTGCTGTCGGGCTCGTCCACAGTGACTCGTAGTCATCCTTGAAGGTGGGCAAGTGAAATACACGATAGATGGTTTCAAATGTGCGGAGGTAACTCCCGGTCAGCAAGTCAGCTAAAGCTCTCGCTGGTAAAAACGTCCTCAGTACACCTGTCCATGGTTGAGGCGACCGCCGTAGTTCGATCAATTTCGCAAGGGATCTGCAGTCCTGCATAAGTTTCCAGCACGGTGTGTCCCGTTGTTCCTGCTCATCGAGCCAGTGTATAGCGTTGGGAAACTAGCCACAAATTATTATTTCCCATGCCCTGTGCAAGGAGCGCCCGGAGCTCGGGAAAGGGGGCGATGCTTACAAGAACAGCAGAGTGCAACCAATGGGTCTGCCCAACGTATCTATCCTTGACCATGATACAGTTAATAGGGCAGGGCGATTTCTGCATAGCGGCTACGTAGTCCGTCACCCCGTTTGTAGGTTTGAGGTCTCCCAGTGTCGAGGAGCGCTGTTGGTCCCCAACGCTACCACCTGTGGGCTTCCCAAGACCTGAAGCTTCTCCACTGTGGCTTGGTACGCCGGTTCCATTGTCGGAGAGTCCACCAATGAACACGCTTCCCAAGTTAGAGGAGCTGTGCCATGTCCCTTGCGTCGCGGACGCGCGATTTCGTGTCTTTACAATGTCCCTAGGTCCGGCCGAGTCGGTCGGATCGGCTGTCGCGACGGCGGGGCTGGAAGGTTCCAGGGCCTGAGCGACTGGTGTCGTCAATCTGTCTGACAGATCCAGTTGGGCTGTTGAAACTGACCGACCGGCTCGACTTGGTGGCATCTCCGTAGGGCCACTCCGCTGCTGCGTCGGCGGGTGGAGATAGGAACATGACTTGGTCTTGGAGCGCAAGCAGTTGCTGCAGGGTTGATTCCGGTCACATCGGAGTTTGCTCATCCGACAAGGCTCGCATACTAGCGTCCGACGCCGCCGACTATGTCGTGTGATTGATTGCGCCTGGCTATCATCCATGGTTAGTGAAGGATTTGTTGACCTGTGTGGGTGGAGGACATGATTTGGAAGTGCGATTAAGCAACTGTGGTACGGGTCGGACATGTTTATGGGTCGGAGATTTGAGCGCCAAGGGGGCCGAGCCCGGATTTGGTTGGTCTGTCTCCGAACTGTCCGTGGCTCAAATCCGATTTCCGAGGGTTCATCGGCAGAACCGCTCTTCAGTGGAGCTGATGCTTACATTCCTTAGTTCACGCTGTGATTCTCATAAATAATCCCTCTATTGCCTCGGGAGTTGTGGCGTGATCCAGCAGCTACAAGCAGTCTTGGAACCAGAACTTCGCCGTTGATTACCTCCAACATCAAAGTGCAACAATTTCTAGTTACATTCACAACGACTTGACTTGATCGAACTTACCCCTTCTACTATACACTCCACTATGGCCTCGCAAATTCCTGACATAGAAAAAGGCGCTACTGCTTTTCTCATGGGCTCTTCATTGAAGCCTTTTCAGTATGCGGCCACCGCATTCCTCTTCATCCTGGTAGTATACACCTTGCTTGATGGAAAAAACGACATACCTAGACTCAACCCCAAGAAACCATTCGAGTTTACAACGCGAAGGCTGCTGGAAGAATATAATCTCAGGGGCAAGGAAGTGTTGTACCAGGCCCGAGAAAAGTACGGGCAGAAGCCCTACCGCCTGTACTCGGATTTTGGTGATGTGATCGTGTTTCCCGCTGAATCAATGGATGAGATTCGAAACAACCCGGCCCTATCATTTGTCGAATCAGCTGCATATGTAAGAAAGACTTTCTTCACCGCTGTAGAGGCTCACGACACTAACCTTTCTGCATAGGATTCCCACGGGTATATTCCTGGGTTTGAGCCGTTTGCATTCAGAAAAGAGTCTATTAATATGATCAACAGACACCTGACAAAGGTGCTCGGTGAGTGCCTGTCCCATCTATCCTTGAGACTCTGTGAAAAAAAAAATCGAGCTTGAAGTCCCTCAGCTAATCTTACACCTACACGGTAAGCCAAGCTTATAAAGCCCTTGTCGCAAGAGGTCACTGGAGGACTCCATGATCTTCTGTCAGACTCTTCAGGTAAGCCTCATCGTATCTTCGTTTGACTTGTATGTTGTAGTTTATCACCTCTGAACATAAGATAGAATGGCATGAAATCACAGCGAAGGGGGAGCTCGCTAGGCTTGTATCGCGGATGTCGACAAGGATCTTCATGGGCGAGGAAATGTGCCGCAACGACGAGTGGGTCTCTGCCGTGGCCAAGTACTCTTTGCTCGCCTTTAGCAAAGCCGGAAATGAGCTGCGCACGTGGCCCGACTTCCTACGACCGGTGGTCCACTGGTTCCTGCCCTCGTGCCAAGAGGTGCGCGCCGCTCTGAAAGCGCCGCGCGAAATTCTCAAGCCGGTGGTTGAGAAGCGAAAGGCGCTCAAGGCCGAGGCCCTGGCGAAAGGAAACCCGCCACCCGTGTTCGAAGACGCCATGACCTGGTTCGAGATTGAGCTTGGCCCAAATCATGACCCCGCCGTTGCACAGATTCAGCTGTCATCTGTGGCCATTGACAGCACCTCCGACCTACTCCAAGATGTCATGCAGCAGATTGCTCGCCACCCCGAGATAATGCAGCCCCTCCGCGATGAGATTGTGCAAGTGCTGGGCGAGCAAGGGCTCCTGAAAACGTCGATGTATAACCTCAAATTGATGGACAGCGTCATCAAAGAGTCGCAGCGGCTGAAGCCTGCCCTCCTCGGCATCCGACGGAAGGCTCTGGCCGATGTCAAGCTGTCCAACGGCTTTGTCATTCGAAAGGGTCAAAAGATCCTTGTCGACACAACAAACATGGAAAACAGCAAATTTTATGAGGATCCCACCAAGTTCGACCCGTACCGCTTCGTTCGGTGGCGTGACGATCCTGAAAAGGAAAAGCTAGCCCACCTTGTCAGCACCAGCACTATGCATTTAGGCTTCGGCCACGGCTTGCATTCTTGTCCTGGCAGATTTTTTGCTGCCAACGAGGTTAAGATCGCTCTAGTCCACCTGCTCATGAAGTATGACTGGAAGCTGCCCGAGGCACATGATCCGCCACCTGCCAACTTTGGCACTACCTATATCGTGAACCCGGGACTAAGGCTACTGGTCAGAAGACGGCGAGAGGAGCTCGACATGGACTCATTTGTGGAATAGGCGGGGACTAACAAGCCGTTCTAGACTCAAATAGCTTGGGTAGTTTGGGGAGGAATGTACTCCTGTATTACTCGTACGTTCTAAAAATACTGAGGATGTTTGTAAGATTACTATGAGGTTCATCTTCTCTATTCAGTCGTTTCAGGAAAAAAGAATTCAATACCTTGATAGATGTCTTTGTGGTGGTACTTGCTCTCTTTGTCTTGTTCATCTTGTTAGCTTGCGGCCTGTACCAAAAATGGGAAAATTGTTTTCCCTGGCTCGACTTCATCATATGAGGAACAGATTCCCACTGAATTTTCAGATATGGAGGATCCCATGATACCAAATTCAATGTGAATCCAATGCTATGTGTGAGCAGGCCCACGCCACAACCGACGATGTTTCCGCTGCGGCGTTGTGCTCCAAATATAACGTGCATTCCGCCTTCTCCGCTGAATTTCAAACATTTTTCCCTCTAGTGGTAGACCAAGCCAACCAATTTGGATGTTTCAGGCTCTGTTTATGCCTCCAGAAGCTTTACAACTTCAATTGCCACGAAGAAGCGGCTGAGGCTGCCCTCGAGACTGTGAGATCGTCTGAGTAGGCCAACACGTTCCATAGTTACTCATAGCATGCTTTCATACGCTTTAAAAACTACTTGTCACCTCCTAGAGCATCAAATGAATGATCATTGTCAATTTGACTATATAGTGGGAGCATCTCTTGACGTTGTCAATAATCCACCTTTTACGCAAAAGTCAGACTGCCATTATTTGATGTTAAATACGCACGTTGAATCCATCCTTTGACTCTAAGGGCGTATGATCGAATTGCTCATATGCCCTTCCATTGAAGCACGTCAAAGTGGCGTCTGCCCATAGAGATTAATGTTTGAGTCAATAGCAGGACTTGCTTCATCGTTCAAACCAGCCGAGCAAGCTGCGCGTGCACCGCAATGATTTCGTTAATCCGAGCGCCAGACAATAACTCAGTTAACGCCAATGTGCATGGACGGGTCGCCAGCGTTGCTCATCACTGCCAGTTGCGTCGACTGTGGAGCTTGGTGTTAGATCGAACCCAACTGCAGGTTTCTCCTTCACATGCTCTTCACACTTTGCTTCGTTTATGTAGTTATGGGAAAAGCGAGAAAATACCCATCTATACTCGTACCTCTATCCTAGTATGCTTATAAAATTTGCGCTTGGTCTAATCTATGGCACAAACACCTCCATCAAATCATTGTTCTCAAGCAATAGGAATAATGGGGTTGTACCATGCGAACTTGTTACGAGGATCGTATTCCTTCTTGAGTGCGCGCAGCCTTTCCAGACGCCAAGAGTCGTAACCATAGCGGGACTCAAGGGACTCTTTGCCACTCGCATAGTTCACATAAGTACTGGGCATCCGGTCCGGCTGCCCTTCGTTCAACAACGCCACGGTCTGGTCCCGCCAATCCTCCGCGAATTCGATAAGAGGGTCGTCACTGGTGTCCAAGCGAACATCGAAGTACCTGTTCCACACATTTTCATCAGCATATGTTTTTGTATATTCGTATGTAGGCATATATAGTAGGAGCTCGGAAGTGGACATACATCAAGAGGTGCTCGTCCCTCTGCGCGTACGCCGAGTCCTCATCCGGGAAACTGGCAACTCCCGCCACGGAGTACCCTTGATGAAGCACGTGAGTACCACCCAGTTCCGGATGCTGACGGATCTTCTCGGCGTACAGGTCGTATATGGCGCGCTCGGCCGTCACATTGTAGTTCTGCAGGTTGGCGGTGCCTACTATGTGCGTCTTGTTGGGCTCACACAGCGGGCCATCAATCGCCCCGCCGAGGAGGTTATTGATATCGCGGTATGTAGTTGTATTGTCTTGGACAAGTACGGGGCCGAGAGCGTCGAAGGGTGCCAGCCGTGACATGGCATCTTCTTTTGGGCCATCGTACACAAAGGTCCAGCTTATGATGGGCTATTGTACCGGTCAGACAGGATGATTGATTACCCGGGTTATCCAGGCGGCTCGGATTGTAACCACTTTACCTCTGTCTTGCTCACATCCATGTCCATGGCGAACACCCCAAAGCCCACCAACCACAGCGGATCAAGACTGCCATCCCAACCCCAGCGGTTCACCTCCTCGAACAAAGGCTCCAGTGCCGAACCATTAAATACATATTGCCGAACAAAGTAGGTCTTGAAGTTATCCTCCCAAATCTTGGCGTCCCAGCTTGTGACGATCCCGAAGTTGTGGCCGGCACCGCGCATGGCCCACCACAAATCCGGATTGGTGGCCTCGTTAACGGTGGCAGCCGTGCCATCAGCAAGCACGACATTAAGATTGACAAAATGATCCATTGTTAGACCATGTTGGCCCTCCTGCAGGCCATGTCCGCCGCCCAGGGCCGGGCCAATGACACTCACGCAGTCTCCAGTTCCTGAGGCAGTAACGAAGCCTTGGGCCCAGAGGTCGCGGATTACGTTGTAGCTGTAAACACCGCCCTGAAGGTGCACCGTCTTGTTGTCCGGGGCGATTTGAATCCCGCCCAGTTTCCTCATGTCGATCTCAATGCCGTTGAAGTAACCGACGCTGCTCGCCAAGGCGTGGCCGCGGCTGACGGCGTAGAATGAGAGGTTCCGGCTGTTGGCATATTGAACCCGTATGGAGAGCCACGTTAGATGAAGGTCAAATGTATTGGTGCTTCTTTCACTTGGGGTTGCTTGATTGCTGCTTACTACGGTGGCCACATCTTTCTCGGTGCCGACCTGGACTGAGAGCTGGACCTTTGGTTGCACGTTCGACATCCACCGTTCCGTACTTTCGATGAACGCATCGTCAAGCGGACTAAGGACAGCTGCAGTGCTGGAGAGGAGGGAACTCAACTCGGCCTGGATACCGGCAGAGTACCAGCGTCTCTCATGCTCCAATGTCTTAGGTAAAATTTCACTAAATGAAGCTGCACGTGTTACTGGTGCTATTGCCGAGGTGAAACAAACAGCAAATGACAACAATGGCCTCATCCTAAATTGAAACAATGGTATTCCATATGTGTTCGTGATTGACTTGGTTACAGACTGTGTGGTTCTGTTGGGGTCCAGAGGGATGGAATAGAAATTTATGTATCGGCTCCAGAGGACGTTATTCCATCTTGTCCGCATTCGCCGACTTTCCAGGCTCTTCAGCATTGAATGCGCATCAAAACATATCTTCTCGTGCCTGACTACTCAGAAGAGAATTATTTGCGGACTTATACCTGCCCGGTACCGGAAGGGCAATGAGGATAACCAACTAATTACTCCTTTAACGGATAGTACGGCAATTACGTTCGTCTAAACAATCAATGACATAGGTAAGCAAACAGTAAATACAGTGCGACGAAAGGCTGTCCGGTTAACGCTTGAGATATTCAGGCTTCTTTCAAAAGCGCGAGCCGACTCAGCACCTGTCGCCGTAGAGATTCTAAGTCTTTCTGCCGCGATCGCCCAACTTTCTACAAGAGTCGTGGCCGGGAGGTGTGAAGGTGCGAAACATGCATGCTGCTATTGGTCATTGCCGGTCTTTCAGCCAAACAGTTAATTTTGCAAGCAGTGATTAGATTCATCTCAACTCCCCGGAGTTACTAATGCCCACCAAAGACGATCTACCTAACTTATACTGTAGCGATCTGTTTATCTATTTAATTAATGGACTACGGTCTCAAAATAATCAATAATTCAAATTTACATTGTTCTGAACTTTTATCTTGAGGTTATTATGAGGGCGTGGGCTAGACACATGCCCAGGTTTACGAACCGTAATAAGCTGGACGCACACCCACCAGACCCACTTAACCCACTTATCTTATCAGCATAGCTGACCTCTCATATCCCATGACGCTGCTTTACGGCTTTTTCCCGCTTTGCCTCAAGTTACCCAACAACAAAGATTGAGGCACCTTTTGCAGCCAACAACCAACAACCAACAACCAACAACCAATGCCACAGTAACATCAGACCCACATGACTAGTCCTAAAGATAGTGTTCCCTCGGTGCTAAGAAGTGATGGTCTACAGTGCATCACGTTTCCGGTGTAGTGGTTGTAGTCAAGAACCGAGTAGTACCCACTGCCGCCTTTTGTCGTTGGTGCAAGCTTTTCCACCATATGTCTGGGCCCATGTGCGAATCGCGACGCTCACTCTCTATCACCAATTGTCATCCCCCCTTTGCCATTTTGCCTCCTGTAACACTTGGTCATGATTCTTTCGCTACTGGTCGGTTTAGCTCTGGCCTACTCTGGCTGGAGTATGGTCTGCCTTGAGCGCAATGTCAGAAAAGCCCGATCTTTGGGTGTTCCCGTCGTGAGACTGCCCATCGACCCGGTCAACTTTCTTTGGGTATTCCTGCAAGGCCATGTATGGAGAATACTCGATTGTCTCCCAATTGCATGGTCCTCGTATCCGGACTTCATCCGATTCTCCTACCGCGGCTGGCATTTTCGGGCGAAATCTAGCATGGCAGTGCGCTTAGGGCCGGTCTGGGCCTTGGTTACGCCTGTGACATTCTATTTGCAATTCACAGATCCGGATGCCGTCAATCAAATCTTCTTGAGGCGTTCTGACTTCATCCGGCCAGTTAAGAACTATAGTAAGCCATCGCAAAGTCAGGCCGCCCTTCCGGGGTCAAGATTGCTGACAACAAGCGTACAGAGCTCCTCGAAGTGTACGGGCCGTGTATTTCTACAGCTGGATGGGATGACTGGCCGCGTCATCGTAAGGTTCTAGCTGCACCCTTTAATGAGCGAATCATGTCTTTTGTCTGGGATGAGAGCCTCCGCCAAGCTGCAGCCATGTTGCGCACTTGGTGCAGCCCCTTGCAATCCACAGAGGGGATCAGCAGCGTACAAAGGGACACGAGGACGCTTTCTCTAAACGTCCTTGCGGCTACTGGTTTTCATAAGTCGTACGACTTTCATGGCTCTGCGGACACTACCGCTGTGCAGGACGAGGCCGGCAGCTACCGTGACGCCCTACAGACCGTCCTCGATAACGCCATTCTCATTATGATTCTGCCGTACAAGTACCTCCAGGGCTCACTAATGCCCAGGAAACTCCTGCGAGTTGGAAATGCAGCAAGAGCATTCAAGAAACACATGGTACAGATGCTTGATGATGAGACTACTGCTCTCAGGAACAATGAGCCCGGTTCTGGCGGTCTCATGGGCTCGTTTGTGCGTGCACTTGACCGGCATGAGCAAGAACTTGTCACGCAGCCTGATTTGAAAGGGAGCAAAGATGGCAAAAGAGGCCTCTCCATTGACGAGATATTCGGGAACCTCTTCGTCATAAATTTTGCCGGCCATGATACGACCGCTAATACCCTGGCATTTACTATGCTTCTCTTGGCTGCCCACCCGGAAGTGCAAGCCTGGGTAGCGGAGGAACTCTCAAGTATTGACGCCGCGAAGAATTATGCTGTCCATGAATGGGATTATGAATACATGTTCCCTCGACTGAAGCGTTGCCAGGCCGTCCTTCTTGAGACATTGCGTCTTTATCCGCCAATCATGTCTCTGCCAAAATGGACAAAAGACCATTCTCAGACGATTCAAGTGGGGGAGAAGACTTTGGTGATCCCGCCCGGCGTTGGGACATCGGTTCATCTGCTCGCCATCCAAACTCACCACAAGTACTGGGAGGACCCTCTTGCCTGGAGGCCGTCGCGATGGATTGTTACTAGTGAAGCAAGCGCATCTGGTTCAAAGGAGTTACAGGAGGAACTATTCTCACCGCTTCCTTACACTTATTTGCCTTGGTCAGGCGGACCTCAAAACTGCCCGGGAGAGAAATTTTCAAAAGTCGAAGCTACTGCGGTCCTGGCATGCATCTTGAGGACCCATCGTCTCAGAGTCAAGAAATACCCCGGCGAGGCAGAAGAGACTCCGAGAAAGCGTGCTATCAAGTGTACTAACAATGTGAACTTGGAAATCCTGCTTAGAATGAGAGACGCAGATAGTGTGAGGCTAATTTGCGAGGAAGCCTGATGAATTCAGCATTAAGTATACTTGCTCTGAGAGATGTTAACAAGCCGATGGCGTTGAAATCGTCTATGAGATATTAGTGCTGCTGAATTTGTCAGAATAAAGCCTGTTAGGGTAATGTGGGATAGGTAGTCCAAGGGCCAGATATGACACGAATTCAACTACTGCTTCTAAGAAGGACTAGTCGGCTAAAGACCAGAATTTCAAGTCGGAGACTTAAAGCTCCAAGTAGTATATAAGGCCCAACGTAACCGTCCCGTGACAAGGCACATCGTTTACTGAGACTACTTCTGAGTGTCACATAGAATATAATGTGTGACTTATTAATAATTTGATACATTAGACTGTGTTGTGCTATACCTATTAGAATCTAGGATAACTCTTTTTGGCCTATATATAGGTCACTTCCTATATAGCGGTTAGTAGAATCTTTAGCTCAAAGGTGGCTAGAAAAGTACCCGCATCCACATATACGCCTTTAGATCTATATCCTTTCGAATTATGTGCCCTTAGACTCAGAGTAAAGGTTAGGGTTTAATTATAGGAAGAGTTAAGCTAACAGAATCTTCGTTATCAAGTGGCCAGTGAGCTATAGCATATCTCGTCTTACCCAACCGAACAACTAGCACTGCTAGGTAGCAAGCATTTACAACTAGGCTGCAACACCTGTCCGCCTGAATGTCCGACCGCTCTGGTAGACCTATGAAGATCTGTTGCACGGTTTGGGTTGGTGAATTGCTGAGATGATGTAAGGTTGTAAAAATCATATAAATGCCATCATTAAGCCTCCTTCTATGTTCTGTTTTTTTACTTTCGGTTGTCTCCGTGCCATCAAGAGTGATTCATAATAGACAACACCGATAGGTGGCTCAGCCTCTATACCAGCCGGAAGTGCTTACGTGACACAGCCATTGCACTGTTTCAGTGAGACATCGGCCTGACCGATCCTCCATTGAACTGGCATGGATAGTTTTATGAGTCATTTTGTATCACTCTGAAGACGTGAACGGTAGAAAAAATGTACCCGCTCAACTGGTTTACGCGATCAATGTCAAGTCCGATGCTCTGCCTTAAAAGGGCATTCGCACCGACTCCCGACTTTGGGGTCATTGGGCTCATTAGATTCCAAGTCATCAAATGACACTACCCTTTGAAGATTGCCCGTCGTCAGCTCGCCCAATCAGCTTGCGCTGCACCATGCCGAAGCCAATCACATTCTACGACATCGCGTCTGGGCCACCAATTCGGCCGTATGCACCGAATCCCTGCAAGACAAGGTTAGTGTGCCTCCTTCCCTTATGGACTGCTTGTAAATACAGTCTCTAATGCAGCCAGGCAGATATGCGCTCAACTTCAAACGTATCCATTCCGGCTTGGACTACAGGACTTGCTGGACCGAACTCACCGAGGTTACTGAAGTCCGAAAAAGCCTTGGCGCTCCCCCATGTCGAAAACATTACCTGGACCAGACGGACTTTTACACCCTACCGGCGATAGTCGACCACACGCGTGATACCGATCAAGTGGTGGGCGACTCGTTTGAAATAGCCATGTACCTCGACAAGGTGTATCCCAGCACCCCGCAACTTTTCCCCGATGATGCAGCTGCCTCCTACCGACAGTTCAACGCACAGGTGGACACCATCTTTACCAAATATGTAGTCCTTGGCGCCCACACGATGCCTCTCAATCCCGAGACTGCCGCAAAGACGAGAGCCGAGTTCTGCAGACGGGCCGCAAGAAAGGACTGGGAGGAGTTCGCAGTGCGCGGCCACGAGAGGACAGCTATGCTCAACGAATTTGAGAAGGCGCTTGGACAGCTATCAGAGCTGTATGACGAGATAGACAGTGGTGTTCACCTCACAAGAGATGTGACACCGACGTATGCGGATTTCATCGTAGGAGGCTGGCTGTGGATGATGAAAGCGACGTTGCCGGAATGGAATAACATTTGAAGGTTCGCTCGTGGCAGGATGGACTGTGGGGGAGGCTCCACGACTCTCTGAACGAGACGTACGGGCGGGATGATTAGAGCAAAGTCGTGGTCTGGATTTGGGGGATTGGACAATTGGATTTGATGAGCTCGGCTGTTGCTAGAACAATGTCTGCCGTGTCCAAAACATTGCATCTGCCGAGACCATTGTCTGTTTAGTGCAACATACTCCGTATTGATCGGCAAGCCGCGGCTATTACACTACATCAGCGAAATTTTACAACGTAAAGTTTCATGATATCGTGAGACCGTATTCCCTGATCTATGATTCCCACGCGTCCGGGAACTATTGATGCAGTTGAAGGGAATAATTTTAGGAAATCTTGTGATAAAGCACGGTCTTTGACAGGCCGTCATCTCCGGACTCCACCTGCGCATGCGACTCTGCCATGCCGAGGTGCTCGACGCTGTGACCCTGAGCAGGGGATACCCCTGAAGATCCATCGCGGTGCTGTCGCGGCCCACTCTGTCTCGCTTCACAAAAGCTCCAGCATTGTCACTCGGCAACTGCTGATCCCCGGCCTGGAATCGACACTCATGAATCAGCTCACGTCCACGGGTAGTAGCCACCGCTAACCACCGCGACGACATCGACGATACGTGCGCGCCCCACGCCAGCAGCTTTGTCAAGATGCCCAACACCATTGTTGACTTCTCAAGGCTCTTCAGCGGGTTGTCATACGACCGGCTCGTGGATATCAAAGACCAGTGGCTGCCTCCCAAACCGACATTCACCGAGGCCAATGTCCCTCGCCAAGATGGTCGCGTCTTCATCGTCACCGGCGGCAACTCGGGCATCGGTCTAGCGCTAATCAAACTGCTGTACCCAACTGGTGCCAAGATATATCTGGCATGTCGCTCAGAAGAGCGGGCCAGAGCTGCCATGAAGGAGGTCGTCGATGAGGCAGCGGCCGTGTCTAATCCTGGATCACTCGAGTACATGCACCTCGACCTGAACGATCTCACGTCGATCAAAGCGTCGGCTGCCTCTTTGCTCAGCGTGAATCACGGCTTGATATACTGTGGAATAATGCTGGTATCGCTGGCGCACCGGCCGGCACGAAAACGAAGCAAGACCTGGAGGGCCATACTGGTAAGTAATCAATCGCACCACTCCCGTCGTTTCGTCGTATCCTGTCCCGGGGCATTTCTTCCTATACGTCGAAGTTCATCCTCCTGCCAGCCCCTGGCTTCTCACCGCGGTCTTCGTGCTCACATATGCGCAGGCGTTAATTGCGTGGGACCGCTGCTCCTCACACAGGAGCTTCTGCCGCAACTACGTGCAGCTGTAAAGACTTCAGCTCCTGGCGCAACCAGGGTAGTCTGGGCATCGTCCATGATAATCGAGCGTTTCGCACCACACGGAGGTGTCGACCTCGCAGAGCTGGATCGTATGAACGCAGCAGGGACAGGATCAGAGAATGCCTCGGTCGACTACGCAGTCAGCAAGGCTGGCAACTGGTTCCTTGCTGTCGAGGGTGCCCGAAGATGGGGGCCTGAGGGGATCGTGAGCATCACCCAAAACCCGGGCATGATCAATACCACGGTCTGGAAGCACCAGCCCAGTTGGCTGCTGGCTGTCATGCAGCCTACATTTTACCCTGCTATCATGGGTGCATATACGATGCTCTTCTCCGGATTCTCAGATGAGGTGGGGCTCGAAACAAATGGCGCGTATATACTGCCTTTCGGGAGGTTGCAGAAGAAGAGCGTCCGGGATGACATCGTTGAAGCTATTGCAAACGGCAAGGCTAAGGAATTCTGGGATTGGTGTGAGCGCCTTCATGCACGGTATTGCTAAGAGTCACCATGAAGAATAATTCAAGCCACTCTCCATACAATCACCAGTGTGCATGAGGTCGTTGTCATGCATTATAAGGCCTCAGATAGATAATGCTAGGGTAAGAGTATATAATAAGAATAGATATCCTAAAAACGTATATTATACTGTACAGGCGTGTGGTGTGCCCTTGTGGTGGCTTGCTGGGTACTGTAAGCAGAAGCAAGCCCATTTATTGTGTGCCTGGGTTGTCCAGACCTGTCGAGGACTGAACTTCTCTTTTGGTACACTGCTTTCTTGGGTCAGCACGGAATTGGATTCAAGTTCTGCGGTCATTGAATGCCCACCTGGGCAGGTGGTGTCAGACTCTCGGATAGCCAGGCGCCAGCCTGCGCCAGCCACGTTTAACGTTGGCATGGCACTTTTGTGCTAGATCTGCTGGATTCTTTGTCTAGGAGCAGCTGCATTAGCTGAGTCATTCAACTGCTCTCGCGCATTACCGGGAATGGATGATTTAAGTTGCACATGCCGCTCTAGATCGTCATGGAAGAGGCACTGACAAAGCCGGAACGACAGTGTGAGTGTCCTAGAACAGCAAGATCACGAATGTATGAATTCGTCTATGTGGAGCCGCGGTCACACCGTTGTGCCCTCTTTTTTTGCGAGTGCGAATCTCTGATCTTTATGATGACGACGGTCTCCCGAACGAGTCCATTTACCAGTGGGCTTTTTCACGCACGTGTGAAATGATGAGTGCACGCAACTTGCTTGATTTCTATTTGCGTTGTATGTAGCGATACATGGACCAGGCAATAGTCGGCACGTTGCTCCTGAAAATCTAAAAATGTCGACGCTAAGCTGCAGACCTCCGCATTGAGCGCAAAATTCGGGCGATACTTGCCCTGGCCCAGTCCCAACTAGTGACCTTGAGCTCACCAACCTGGCCACCGACATGTACACGATGTTCCGTTGGCCGTTGAGCATCATCCGGCAAAATGTGATCCCAACTCCCATACCTCGTATCATGCTGTGTAACGCCAGTCCACATGAGCTCGCCACCTCCCTCCTCGACAATCCTCTGGCCGTTCCCAAACCCTTGATGTGGTGATATCAGAAGGCTGTTTACGACGAAAAGATGCGAAATCCTCGATCAGGGCACTGCTCCTGAGTTATTCTCCCTCGTTTGCCGACGACAGATCACAGTCACCGTGAAGGTCACAGTAAATGTTGCAGGATTCTCTGGTGTGGGAGAGCGGCGTACGGGATTCGCAGACGGTTGTTGCACCAGGGTACCAGGGCGAGGTGATGGTGTGTCCCAGCGAGGCGGCGAGCTGAGAACAACAGGACGAGGTGGTGTGTCCCAGCGAGGTGGTGAGGAGGGAATAGCAGGACGTGGTGGTGTGTCCCAGCGAGGCGGCGAGGAGGGAAGAGCAAGACGAGCCTGAGGTGGTGGTGTATCCCAACGAGGCGGCGATGTAGCTAACTGAGGTGGGTTGGCCGAGCTGTCATCCCAGCCAGTAGAGTAGGAGAGGGGAGCTGCCAATGAGGCTGGGGCTGGGTTACCACCAGCTAAAGAGGAGAGCGCGGTTGCTACTGAGGCTGAGGCAGTGTTACCACCAGCAGAGTAGGCCAGGGTAGCTGTCGATGGGGCTGGGGTTTGGTGACCACCAGGTAAAGAGGAGAGGGCGACTGCTCGTGAGGCTTGAGCAGGGTGGCCACTGTGCGAATGCAACGACCGCGGGGGTAGAGTGACGCGATCATGACACGGTTGGATCGAGGAGAGAGCTGCATTGTTTGAGGCTGGACGGACTTCAGCGAGCGAATGGTTGGAGATGATGTTTCCTGGAGAGTGTGTCGGCCAGGTCGCAGGAGCTACGACTTGGTGGCTTTGAATCGAAGGGGGCCTGGCGTGGGCTGGAAACCACAAAGTCAGTAAGTGCAGCTTTTGTGACAGGGAACACTCTCTTCCAGGTGAACACTCACCAACGGGGCCATCCTCGGCGACTCTGGGCTTCTTCTCTGCGGGGGCGGTATTGTGACGATCGGGCAACTCGTGGTTGCGTTTGTTTGTGTAGGGAGCACTTGGAGGCCGTTCAGAAGGGGTTGACGGACGTAGAAATGGGTTGCGAAAGAACCCAAAGAAGCTGGGTGCCATCGCGTCGAGCGGCGAGTGACGCAGATACAATTGAGACGGGGCCCAATCGTGTCAAATGCTTGATGTGGGAAAGCAAAGGAGGCAAGCTGCTCGAGATAGGGGTTTGGTGTTTGGGTGAAAACTGAGGCTGAGAGGTGGGAAGCTCAGCTGGAGTTGTGAAGGCAGCCAGCAGTGTCGACCTGCTCCTTCCCCCTGCTGGAGCTGTGGCTTGCGCTGGAAGCTGCGGCACCTTTGCAGCAGCCCAGACTGGTACCTGCCGTCCTGAGATCCCAAAGAGCTCCAACTCTGAAGGAGCAGAGCTGGTTAGCTGAGAAGGAGGAAGGTCCGACTTTGGCATGGCTCCTCGCATCTCAGCACTCGAGGCTGTGCCTCCATTGTTAGATACCTACGAAATGTCACAAAGAGCAGAATCACATGTGAGACGACCGCTGGGGCTGGCGGCACGCTGGCTCGAAGTCTGCACCAAACTATGTAAATTTTACGAGGTCTGCTAAGGAAGTAGAGGAGGAAGCAAGGAGGCTGCCTCTGTAGATATGCAGTGGCAGTCTTATCGATAAGGGATCTAGCAGGGACTCCCATCTGCCACAGCACCCCTCAACCCCTGCCCTTCACTACATGCACATCAGAGCTGCACTGCAGGGTACATGTGTCAAAAGTTGCGGATGCATATTCTCAAGAATGCAGTAATCAATTTCAAGTTCAGCTATCTAACTGTGATAAGCAGTAGTCTCGGGTCTGGGTCCTCGATAACTCCACCCGCATTCTCTGTTTTCCGGTCGCTGGATACGGGATTGGTATCGTCGTAGGCAAATGCATATCCGATGTGATCTGACAACCTCTCGTGGATGATCCGACTGTAATGATTCGTGATGGCCTCATTGTAGTACAGGTCAGCCGTGATATTGCCATTGGGCTGCACATTGCCCCCCGGGAGTAAAAGAGTACTGCGGGTAAAGGCCGCGCAGAGGCGAGGCACGATCAGAGACGTGTTCCATCCAGTTACTGCGAATGGGCCATCCTTGGTCTGTACGCAGCCCATGATCTCAGCCGTGGTGGGCTTTCTGAAGGAGATACCGTCACACCAAAGCAAATCGTCAGGCCCAACCCTACAGACAAACTTGTTGCCCTGCTCAACCTTCTTGCCACTTCCGTCGTCCTGCGTGTTGATCGTGAGATCCTCCTCCCGGTACCGGCTCCAGACCTTGTCCACGTACTCGGTGTAGTAATTTGACATCTTGTCGTCGGGGTTCAGGGCGAGGTACAAGTTTGGAGAGATGGCTCGAATGTTGTAGCCGCCTTCGTCATTGAGGCATAATGCCGCCCAGTTCTGGCCGTCTTTTTCGGATTGTGCCTCGAGATCCGAGCAAATTTGGTCCAACGCGTTGGTCTCAAGACCTGGGATTTTCTTGCTATCGTCGCTGGATCCAGAACACAGCTCGAGGTCGAGTGACATCGAGGCGAAGTCCACATACGAGGGGTTCAGGATGAAGTTGTCTTTACCGTAGGTAAACTCGATGAATTCCCAGATGATATTGTATTCAGGCAGGCCATTGTTAGTCGACGATGGCTCGACGAAGCCCTCGCCCGGGCCGCCGAGATTAGTGCCAAACCGAAGCCTTTCTTCGGAGACATACATGCGAGCACTGGAAGCATAGCCTGGAAGCATGAATGATACAGTCTCGTTCACCTGTATCTCGCCGTGGAAGCCATTGCTCTCGTCGGTGATATCGACAAAATAGTAGGGCGCTGTGCGGTTGGTGTCCGTATTTGAGGGCTTGGTGGACCAGTTATAACAGCGACCTTGTTTCCGCAGTACGACAAAACTGTCGTTAGCTTCGGGGTCCTTTCCGGTGACGTAGAAGAACAGGGGCTTCCCATGGTTGTTTTGGATAGTGAAATTCAAGTTGCTATGCTCGGAACACTCTGTCGATTCATTTTGCTGAAGAACCCATGGCTCATGCAGGGCACCGGGACGGTGTGGGAGGCGGAGCGTAGTGTCAGTCGCCTTGGCAAAAGAAGCAAGGAAAATTATGGCCTCCAGGGGCCAATAAGGGTTGAGAAAAGGCCGCATCGTTCCAGAAGGTGTGGGAAAATGGACTCGATTGTCTAGAAGAAGAGAAGAAATGAGTCTTCGAAGGATAACTCACTGCTTGCACAAATAGTGAGCAAGCAAAAACATTTAAGGTTAATGAACGGGGACTGAGCGGCGTAAGATATGACTTACTGATGAACTTTTGCTTGGTGTTGCCAGACAATGGTTAGTTGGTGCACAAAGGAAGCCATCAAATCTGCACGTTGAAAGCTGCCAGTGCCAGAAAACACGATGGGGTCTTTTTATATACCAGTACAGAAGGACTGGGAGCCGGTGACAAACTCCTCGAGACCGTCACACCCTACGGGTGACTGACTACACACTTGACTCCTCACACTGTGGAATAGCAGTCCATGTGAGCAGTCCAAGTGACGAATGTTTATTCCACGGGAGAGAGCCATGCGGACGACAACAACAGATACTTGCTCAAAATACTCCAAATATTAAGTGCAGTGACTGTCCGCTGATCCTGCGTTGGAAGAAATGTACTGTTGAGGTGAGTCAGATGACTGTTGGACCCGGTACCAACGGCGCCAGCCTGCAAGACGTCCCCAACATCATCACCATGGCGCAATAGCCCTGCCTGTCAGTCGATCAAGGAGCCAGCTCACAATGATCAGAACGCGCTGCCTCCACTGCCGTGTCCACATAAAGTTCTTCGACCGCCATGCAATCCAGGCCTCTGCACCAGTATAATCACTCTTCCCAGCGATCACTCCATCACTATGTCCGAGATATGCGACAACAGCCGCCTGCCGGTACTGGAAGTGGCTGATCTTTCCCTCCTCAAAGTCCTTGTTCAGTGCAGACCCAAGCCATTTCGCCTTTTGACATGCAACCTCGGCCGTGGTAGGCAGGCTGGCGCCATCGACGTCGGCAGCATCGCCGAGGGCGTACACATCGGGGATAGGCTCTCCACTCTTGCCCTTGAGCCTCAGGAAATCGTCGGTCAGCAGGCGAGGGAGGCCGTTCTCGGTCTTCTGACATTCCAGCCTGTCAACGAGGGCCGTGGTGCCGTTACCCGTAGCCCAAATGACTGTGTTGCAGGGGATTCTCCCGAGTTCTCGAGTGTAGATAGCGCCTTCGTCGACTTTTTCTATGTGACTCTCGGTGACTACCTCAACGTCACGCTTGTCGAAACTATTCATGGCATATTCTTGCAAGTGTTGGTCAAAGCCACCCAAGACATTCGGCGCGACGTCGTGGATCGAAATTCGAATGTGCTTCTTGACATGAGGGTACAGCCGCGCAAAGTCGTGGTGGAATAGGTCGGACAATTCGCTCGAGATTTCCACACCTGTCGGTCCAGCACCTACGATGACGAAGTGCAATATTTTGCGAACTAGAATGACGGGAATCCGTGTCAACATGTTTGCTTCATGATTCCGGGGGCTATTGAATATGGACCTACTTTCTTCACCAGTCAAGCCTGGCATCGATGCCCTCTCAAAGCAGTTCCGGATATGGGCCTGGATGGCCTTGGCATCTCGCACAGTACGGACAAACATCGCGTGCTCCTTGACGCCTGGCGTGCCAAATGTGTTGTTCGTGCAGCCGGGTGCCAAGACCAGGTAATCGTAGGAGAGTGTAAACTTTCCATCGCTCGGGAGGTCGTCGAAAGCGGACCTGCATCGGCAAGTCTTCTTCTCGAAGTCAATGTCCTCCACGCTAGCCTTGATATATCTGATCTCCCTCCTCTGGTGGCGGACAGGCGCTTCGACAAGACTGCGACACGTCAGCAATCTCGTTTATGCCATTACTAGGAGCCGTGACTGATGCCTGGAGGCCTGCTCACGTACCTGAAGTCATAGAGTCCACATGCAGCACTGGCTAGTAGAGGTGTGTAAGGAGTTGTTTCCTCAGGCGAGACGACAGTGATTTTGTACTTTCGTTCATCGAGAACCGTAGAAATGGTGGCTCCAGCCCAACCCGACCCCACAATCACAACTCTCTTCCTGTTAGCTTGTTTGGCGACATATGGCATGATAGCTATGCTTTTATATTCTGGATTTAAGAGAGCAAATGATGGGAGATGACGATTCTCGACGAAAGCTCTCACACGTCCTGTCAGCGCAACTAACCCTGTCTTTTCAGTGTGGGGTCGTTGTATATATATTCACTGCGTGCCTAGCTGAACGTTGACACGGAGGCTAAGGGAAATCAGCGTCATCACAAGCTCTAGCACCAAGCTGCTCGAGCTGCCCTGCATGAACACGCGAAACTGGGCGCTCCAAGTCCCAGGCTTTCGGTGCTGCCTCGGTATGCTTGACGCACGCCTAGCCGTGACCGTAGTAAGACTGGCTCGGCATACGGACCTTCGGAGATCGGCCTACGATCTTGTTATCGAGAACGGCCCGGGACCAGCCTAGCCCTCCTAGACGCCAACCCGTTTTTTGAATGTGGCACCTGAAGACAGCCTAATAGCTGAAGAGATACATGTCACAGCTTCACCTGTCGTCCTACCCCAGGGTGAGATCAACTTGCAACTTGGGTGCTGTTGCCATTACCAAGTTCTATGACGTCTCCCCGCTCGTCTGATCTAGCGTCACTCGAGAATACCACATGGCGCACCCCGGCACATCTGCAATCGACTGCTGGTTCCTGGCATTCGGCAGATTGCAAGCGTGTAACGTGCAACAACATGGGAGAGACTCGGAGACGTGGTGACCTAGCCAAAAAGCTTTGGCACTGTGTTTGTGCCCCGCAAAGCAGCCAAGAAAGTATCGCAATAAGCCTTTCCAACCCCTCACTCCACAGTATGCCTTTGACCATACAGAAACTGGTCGCTGGCGCGTATGGAGCAAGGTCTTCCTCGGCAAGTTTTCCGACGTACGTCCCCAGAATTCGGGACTATGCGGTCTCTTGCATGCCTGCTTCTATTTTGATCGTGGCAATCGGCCCATGTCCGCAGTCCATAGCTCTATGGAACTGTTAGGATGGAGCGAATCTCTGCATGGTGTTCATTACCTTGGTATGGCGACAAGGGTGTATGTTTGTGGTGAGGACCTTAGCTTTCAGGATTTTGATTTGCCAATTATGAGCTATCGTGATTACTCGGCACTTTGTTGCAGAGACGACCTTCAGGTCACTCGTTGAAATCTATGTCCTCTCATGTGCTTCCTCATCCTCGTCGTCAAAAACAGCAACCTCTTGGTGCCCAACAAATGCACTCTCCACATGTACCTCCACTTTCTCCGGGCCACTGCCCACTACTTTCTCTTTTGGCACCCACCAAAGCTGGATGGCACCCAAGATTGCAACCACCGCACACCCGAACCAAGCGGCGGCGCTCCCGCCGGCATCATAGAAAACGCCGACTAACGGAGAGCTGATCGTTCGGGCTATGCACACAGCACTCATGGCAAGACCATTGACGCGGCCGAGAACCAATGGTGAAGGGCATGCGTTCTTGAGCAATATCAGAGCGCAAGGTGTGACAATGATTCCGAAAAAGTTCTGCAGGAACAACGTGACGTATATGCCAGCGGATAGGACTGCAGAGTCCGGGGCCTCCTCGCTGCCCTGCCCCACCGGCCTCAGCAGAGACAAAAACGGCATCATTACGTAGCATATCGGGTAAAGAATGGTCGGGACCAGAAATGACAGCCAGACGCCTGTGCTTTCGACGAAGAAAGGAAAGATAACGCCTTGTATGAAAAGAGCAATGAAGCCGTTGACTGCGAGGAATCCACCGACGTCGTGCAGGCTGAAGCCCATGCCACCTGAAAGGTCCAGTTGGGGAGATGTTGCGACCGTGGAATTGTATGAGGGCGAGTCTAGCAAATAGATCGGGAGAATGGCACCGAAGGCCATCTGATGGAAGGCAGCAATGACGAGGACGAGGATAAGCATGATGACGGCGAAGTTGAAGGCCTTCTCCTCGCCTTTGACTGGCCCGTCCTCGGCCGGGCTGCCCTGTTGCAAGTCCTGGGCCTCGGGTCGTACCTGTATGGAATGCATGGTCCCGAAAGAATTATGCCTCAGGTCGAAACGCTGATCCGTCGTTGTCGGCAGGCCTTCCTCAGCGATGAAGGGTCGGTTTCCGTGGCGGATCTCTTCCATGATCGACCTTGGCTGGCTGGCCGTCCGGATCAGGGGGGTGAACTCGTCATCCTGTTCGCCCTCTGCTGCATGCGCCTGCTCCAGCCTCTCCTTCACGAACTGAGGGTTTGTTTCGTCGAGGAAAATGATTCCTTGGATAACCGCAACGACAATGACTGCAACGGAGACGAGGTTGGGCAGAAGATAGGGGTATTGTCCAAAAAGTCCATCCTCAGAAAAGAACCCGGGATAGAATTTGGCCGGCTGTGCCAGGTAGCCACCCATCGCACTCCCGATAATGCTGCCGAGGAACCAAACAAACGGCTGAACCGCATAAGCTCGGGGCTCATGCTCTGGCTTCTTCACCATCTCGGCGACCATTGTCTGCATCACAGATACGTTCCCGTTCAGGCTACCACCAACGAACCGGGCCAGCAGAGCCACCCAGTATGTTTTGGCGAGGCCAAAGATGAGGCTGGAAATCGCGACTCCACAGAGACCAAACAGCACGACAGGCTTCCGTCCATATCGATCAGACACTGCACCCCATAGCATCGAGGTCAGTGCCTCAGCGACCGCGTAGGCGGAGACAAGGAGGCCAGCGTAGAACGAGGCGTTGACGTCAGTGCCATTCAGGTCCTGCACCATGATATAGGTGTAGGCCAGGATGGAGTTGAACGCTATGGGCTCCGAGAAGCGGCAGATTGCGAGGATGGTGAGCTGGTAGGTGGGGAAGCCATCATCGGGCTTGACATCCTGCTTCTTGTTTGCGTGCCCGTTCTGCGGGAGACCTGCCGGCTGTTCATCGTGAGGCATGATATGGCAGGTGTGATGCAGCTTGCTCCGAGGTGAGGGTTATACCCAATGGAATAAAGGGAAAGGGAAGAGAGAAGGATCAGGTCTCCAAGATGAGAAATGTCTTGAAGACCTGAGGTTGAAAGTGGAGCGCCCCAGTATATAAATCTGTATGTCGATCAATCCCGTGGTGAGCCAGGATCCTGCCAGTTGAACCCCGGCATGCTGCGAGGCGCACCTGGGCACTCAGCAGTCGAGTGGACAGGCCGGCTGCACACCTCCCGGCCCGTTGGGATGCCAGGACTAATAATCCAGCGGGCAGTAGGACGCAGACAATGGTATCTAGCTAGTCTAGTAATATGTGCATGTGCATGAATCTCTGTTGGTCTTGGCACGTTGGGCAGACGGCGCAGGATATTGCGGCAACAGCATGGAGGACGGGGACGCCGCGCGACTCGCGGGAATAACACCTCAAAGGAAGAGAGGTGCGAGTTGGTCCGAGAATTCGGGCGGTCCATCAGCAGGCGGGGCGGGCCTGATTGGCTGTGCCGGCGACGTGCTAGCGAGGCGTCTCGTTACAGCGTCCCGAAATTCCGGGGCTAATGGGAAATCTGTGGTAAAATCTTGATTGCTGACTGACCGTGAGTGATTCAGACTGGTCCAGAAAATCTTACACACCTTTTCAGCTTGACTCGTCGAGAGTCAACACCACTGCAGCTGTGTAATCAGTCTCGAGGAAGCAGCAGGCGAAAAGGAAACCCCATAATTTTCCCCCGTGTATTCCAAGTATCTCTAACTTTTTCATAAAGAAGCAACCCGTCAGCAGGCCCCATCTCCTTCATTGAAGGGTCCCCGGGATGGGTCCAGCCCAGCCACGCGGGAGCTACCCTAGGGTATTGATCACCTCTCCAACGCCCCCATCTTTGAATGACACGTCCATACAAGCCTGATTGTTGGTTCTTAGCAAACAAATTCAATTTCGCCGGAGAGCATCGTCCAACCCACCTCCTCTTTGTCTCAAGCTAACCACAATAAAATGCCATCATGTCATACCACTGTATCACGCTACCAAACAAGAAAGCCCAGCTTCCAATGAACGACGCCACAGAGCCTTCCAATGTGTATCCGCCCAAAAACAAAACGCCCGTGATGGCGAACAGCATCGAGGCAATGACATTCCACAGCGATGCCTGCCAGGCAGCAGTCCCGAAGCGAGGCTTATACCACCGTTCTTGCACGAATAACAACAGCATGATGTTCGATATGGTGAATATGCCTCCCCCGATCAGTAACGGCGTGAAGACAAAGGTGGACAGACCGAGGATGTCATCCGGTGCAAGAACACCAGGGAACCCGAAGACAACACTAGTGGTCAGGACGGACCCGGCAACCAACTGCATCAGCCCGGACTGGAAGGGTGTTGTCTTTAATGCATCTTTGAAGATGGTCCAGCTCGGGAACCACACCCAGGCGGGACTATTCAACAGTGCTGGCTGATATGTCTTCGTCTGCGCCTCGTCTGCTTCGAATTTGGAAGTCGAGGCAGGCTCTATGGTTCCGTTGGCTGTGTTCCAGATAGCGGGCATAGTAAGAAGTCCAGCTGACACAAATAAGGTGGCTCCGATAGCGTTCGTCACTGGCGCTGCGAGAGTCGCCTCGGTCGGAAAGGCGGTAGAAGGGGCCACGAGTGGGAGCAGTCCAAAAAAGCCATTGATGCAGAAGGAAATACTGCCAATGACGAACAGAATAGCGATGATCCAATTCGCGTCTCGGTAGGGGTAGACCGTGAACATGGCCTTTAGCTGTTCCCGAAAGCTGAGCGAGCCATCTTGGTTCTGCTCAGGTTCTTTATTCCATTCGATGTCGTAGACTCCTGAGCTTCTCGAGTCCCTGGCTAGGTCACACTTGGCCTTGTACTCGGCGTGGTCAACGGCAACGAACGCAGTGTCTCTTTTGCTAGTAATTGCAGCTGACTGTCGGCGGGAGACGGGGCCGGGCAAGCCAGCAAGGCCGTAAAAGGACGCTCGTTGGGAGTTCGCTGCATTCATGATCGCTAAAATCGTTGAATTAGTGGAGAATTTCGGCACGAGAGAGCTCGAATTCGTACCTAAAAAGTAAACTACTTGGGAAGCCAAACTGCTGCTACTCTTCTAGAATAGAAGCGATGAATAAGAAGTAACTGACGGTAAAAGAGTGCTCTAGGCCAGCTAGATGGTGGTTGAATCGCGGAATAGCAACTGGCCGTCGATGTGCAAACCCGCGAAGACTTATTTGTCTTTCACCGACTGCATTTGCAATGAATTATGCAAATCGACGTCGCACTGCAAGATCAGTGCCTGAGTTGTTTCTAACAAGACATGGCCAGTCTGTGGTTGGATCAACATCACTGGCCTCAGCGACGAGATCTGCACAGCTTCTCCCAGTGTCGACGGTCATCTTGTCGCTGCTGAAGTTGCGAATTTGGACATTGTCCGCTTGGCAAGGACGAGAAACGAGCATTGTTTGACATTGTACGATACCGACGAGGGCTGCATTGATCGAGGATGATGTTTCACGCCGGACGGCCCAGTAACATGATTGCCGCTGGGGCCAGCCGAGCTGAAGATTAACAAAAACAGTTAAAAAAGTGCGACCATCAATCCGCAGCACTGACATCTACCGGCCGATCACTCAAGTTTGCCCGACTCGGTCGACGAACCTTGTTTCACCCGCCAAAAGTAGCTGCTCCACAGCACACCCGCCATTCTCGAGCCCCTATCCCGGCCGGTGCGTCTCCACGTTTTGAAAATGCGTCCAAACTGCCTATTTGGACATAGACCCTGGCCAGCCCGACAGAGAAGCATTTCCATTGGGTCTTTTGACGCTACGGCCAATAAATGAACCGCGTGTAGGTGCGCGGTACGACTTCGGAACATGGACCGAGTCACCTCGTGGGATGCATTCTGACTGCCTTCTCCAAGACTACTTGAAAATTAAGCTAATTGTCTCTGTTATAATGGCGTTTTCCGCTGCATTCTCCGGTTGAATTTGCCATGTGTTCATATTGTCACAAAAAGAGCGTTGCTGCTAAATTCTGTCGAGGTATGCTATCCATTTCGTCTGCTTCTTGACACAGCTTTCCAAGACGACAAGGGCTATATTTGTCTGTCCCGATCGCGCCCCCGAGGTCTCAATGGCAGATATCGAACAGGCCCCCGAGCCTGTACTCCCGGCCCAGGGAAAAGAAATTCCTAGAAATTTTGCGGAGCCCATTGAGGAGGATATTGAGACGCTAGGAAGAGAGAGGCCAGCAGTCTTCAAAAATGCCTTCATGGAGATTGGCTTCTGCTTGTCTGTTCTAGCATCAAATCTGGTCTCTGTAAGTGTCCCAACCCTGGGAAGGCATGATACCATTCGGTCGTCGCAGCAATGCGTTGCCCACCCAGCAGGCAAAGTCAATGACGTTCGCTAACCACGACGTTCACTTGTTCTTTCAATAGGAATTCCTGATCAGTGGAATGAACGTCCTCCTCCCGAGTCTTGTCCGAGACTTACACATACCGACCGAGAGCCAGACATGGCCAGCAAGCATCTTCACCCTTGTGGCCGGCGCTTTCCTGCTTCCCTTTGGCCGACTCTGCGATATGTACGGCGCAAGCATTGTATTTCTGACAAGTATTGCTTGGCTGTCAATATGGACGCTTGTTGGAGGGTTCAGCCAAAACCTAGCCATGCTTCTTACGACTAGGGCTTTCCAGGGACTGGGTTCCGCCGCCAACCTCCCAGCCGGCCTGGCGCTCCTAAGCAGCGTGTATCGCCCAGGACCTCGGAAAAACTTCATATTCAGTCTGTACGGCGGCTGCGCACCATTCGGCTTCTTTACCGGCATTCTCGTTGCTGGCTTGAGCGGCGAGGTCATTCACTGGGGTTGGTTCTTTTGGATCGTCAGCATATCTCTGGGCCTCACAGGCTTGGTATCATTCTTCTGCATACCTCGCGACACGCATGCTCGTCGTGGGTCGATGGATTGGTTGGGCTGCGCCAGCAGCATACCGGGCCTCTTCCTGCTTGTCTACGCCATCACCGAGAGCTCTCATGTGGGAGGTGGTTGGGGCTCGCCACAGATTATCGTGACGTTCATCCTTGGTATCTTGTTATTGGCCAGCTTTGTCTATGTTGAGAATAAGCGAGCGACACACCCACTCCTGCCTGCAAGCATATTTGCCCCAAAGCACATGGTCCTATTGTTCATATACTTGTTCCTGGTTTACGGCTGCTTTGGAATTTATCTCTTCTACGCCAGCTTTTAGTAAGTCAAGCTCGTGCTGCGAGGAATCGGATACAATGAACACTAACCTGTGACAATAGTATTGAGGTTGTGCTTGGCACCCCTTCTTTTCTCGCAGCCCTTTGGTTTGCTCCTTTAGCCGCCGGAGGTATCATCATCGCTCTAGTGGGGGGCATGACGCTGCATCGCCTGTCCGGGACACTATTGTTGCTCCTTTCAGCCAGTGGATTCCTGGTCTGCGTGCTCCTGTTCGCTATCATGCCAGAGCAACCGAATTATTGGGCATGGGTGTTTCCCGCTATGGTGTGCGCCACTCTCGGAATCGACATTTCGTATAATGTCAGCAGCATCTTCATTACCACAAACGTTGCCAAGAATGAGCAAGGCCTTGCCGGCGCCTGCGTCAATGGTCTTGTGTTCTTGGGTATTGCTTTCTTCCTCGGATGGGCTGATCTAGCTGTAGCCAAGACTGCGTATCTGGGTGTCAGAGGCAGCTATAAGACTGCATTCTTTCTCGGAACTGGGTGTGCTGGCGTGGCTATTGTCCTGGTTGCCTTGGGGATCAGGGTACAGAAGGCTAAGAGCGACCTCACAGTAGAAGAGAAGGACGCTGTGCATGGTGGTCCCTTTCCTGATGACACAGCCTTGCAAAGTGATCACCGGACAGAGGGAACAAAATAAGATAGATCATATACTGAGGTTTGGGGATCGATGGGAACTTCCATTTCACACTTAGATAATATAGACTTAGACGGAGAGAGCAGCAATCATATTAGCATCAGCTTTTCATCCATCTTGTAGACCTCTTCAAGCCAAGAAGTGCTATCGTAGGACGAAAGTGGACGTTCCCAAAGACGCTGCAAGACTGATAGTCCCCTTTTTATATTCCACATGTGTATCATGCCGTAGAGTTGTTCCAATGCGTTTGCAACCCACAGTCGCTGTTCCGGGAGACGTGCTTCTGCCCCGACGACAAAGGCGGGCCAGAGGATCCCCTTGAAGTGAGAATCGGTTGGGGAAATTTGCTGGAGATGGTGCAAGGTCTGATCCACCATGTCTGCCGAAAATGAAATATTTTGGCAGCGTGTTCCGAGAGCCCGTGATGCGTATATCATGATGGCTCCTTTGTATGCCGAGGCCATGTCAAGTCGCTGTTTGTGAAGGTCTTTGCCAGGAAAATTGAGCGCCCAGTCCGAGCAAGAGAAATTCTCGAGGCTGGCGAGAGCTGATTCAATGTCCTCGGAGCTGGGCTCGTCGGTCTTCGATTGCAACCTGTTCAAACCGTGCAGGACACCGATGAGCTCGGCGGGGCATCCGACCCAACTCCAGCTCTGCGCTCGCTGTAAGACGGTGTTCAACTCGAATTGCGGAAGCTCTCGAGCAGGATCTATCTTGGCCCTGCTCATCGTGGAGCCGAATATTGATATCCTGGCGCCATCTTAGTCAGCCCACCGATACAAGTCATCGAAGACCGCCGCCCGATCGAGCATTGAGCGTTAAGACCGAGGGCGCGAGAAGTTGCACATACATGGCATAAGCCTCGCGGAAGAATCCATGGAAAAGAGACCCAACTGCTGACGCCGATGTATCCTTGTTCTCCTGCAGCCGCATGAGGCTTTTCATACCGCCGAGATGATGTTGCCACGATGGAACATCTGTATCCAACATGTCGAGCCATGTGAAGAGAAATGACGACGCCACGACCGCATCGGAGCAGTCTTCTTGAGATAGGGCGGCTCGAAGGCTGCATGTGGCTTTATATGCGTGTGTCATGACAGTAGAATAGTCAATGGAGTTTGATTCGAACTCCACCTTGACGGGAGAGCTGGAAGAGGGCTGTAGTATTGCGGCTGGGAGGCAAGGACTACCGGCACGTGCCTGGTGGTATACGGATATTGCAACGATAATATCCAGCACCGCAGTATTATGGGGCATCAACACTAACATCTGCTTGAAAGGGTTGCCAAAATCATCACCGTAAATTGTGCACTCGCTGCAGCACTCTCGCAAGTCTACAACCGTGCATCAGTTTTCTAATCACAATTTGCTCGTTCGCCAAGACGGACTCACAATATTCGACATTCCTTCTTGTGTTGATATTCAAATCCTGGAACACCGGATCTGTGGGGGTTGGGGAGATAGCGGCGGTAAGGTGGGGATTTTGACAACCGACATCAGTGCCCGGAGGCGGCTCTGTCGTCGTCGGCTGCACGCATGAGCCGTTGGACTTCCGGCCCTTGGCTTTTCTGCGGCAAGCTACTCCGGTCCAAATCACGGGCTTATTCAAGCCATATCCCAAGCACTCGCGGCCGTGACTCCTACACTTGAAACAGGTCGGAAGACCGAGATCGCACTTGACCCGCCGCCGCACACAGGTCCAGCACGGTTTGGGTGCAGAGGAGATGGGGGCAAACTCCCCAATGGACAGCATCGCTGACTGTATTACGGTTCCCAGTGGAGGTTGGAAAATGATGTGGCTCAGTGATTATTAGTCTCGACAAGCAGAAGTGAACGAATATAAATTGGCAGGCCAGGTTGACTTAAGTTTCACCCTTGTTTCATGTAAACAGCCTGTGAACCACTTACCATCCGGAAGCTTAAAAGACCTATGACACATACTAATACCATGCCACCACAACACCCTCAAAATGATATTACATTACTTAATGGTGGAGTCTGTGGCTAGATTACTTATTAGCTATCTGATGTCTGTACGAAATTTCTCCTATACTAGCAGAACGTCGCAGCGTTACTATCTAGAAGGGTGCCTCTTAGGAGGTCATCGTATGCGAGGATAGGAGTGTCCCCCGGCGATTGAGGAGGAGATACCGTGGCCGCGAGGCGGCCAACCAGGCTGGGGTCACAGCTTGTGTTGGCCCCACAACTATGTGCAGCAACGCCGTAAGCCTCTCAATGAGCTTCATTAGCGATATCCATGACTTCCTCCTGGTCAGTGACTCTTCGTCATTCACTGGAAACGACATCGAGATGGTGATGGTTCGTCTGATCGTGAGTGGGACCTAGGGAGGTTGCCTAGCTAGCTTAAATGAAAGATACAAAGCATGAAAGAAGAAGTCGATCAGACTTCCTCGGAGGTGTTTCCAGCAGCGACGATATACTCAGTAATAGGAATCAATTATTCTTTGTTTGTTGGGCTGGTGCTTACTTAAGTCTCAGACTGCCTCCCTAGGCAAATCCCGGGATGGCAAGACTAGAATGCTTCTGGGAACACCAAGGTCTGACGCAGTCTCTCTGATGGGTAGGTACCTTTGCTACATGCTATCGGGTTTTTTGGTGGGATACACGGTCATGGCACATTAGCCCTCGAGCTGCTTATGTCGACGACCGACAGCGCCGTCAGAAAGGATGTTTCACAGCATTGTCTGCGAGAGGCGAGGCTGAGGCGACGTTATCACTCACCATGGTTTTCCTTTGTTGATATTGGCATTACCCCTTTTTTCGAACACTAGATTTCTGAGCGTTGATCACTGTATGAAAAGACCGCATAGTACCCCGACGCCTTGGGGATGTCTATGAATCAGGACCGAAAACACTGTGACTATTTAATCTTGGCCTCTAAGATTGTTGAAAAATGTGTAACGTTGTGAATAGAGGATTGTTTCTTTCACGGAGGTTTAATGCTGTGCTGCACTTAGCAGCACAGCTGAACATTCCTAAGGCAAGTAGTATTATCCTCCTCAAAGTGCTTCGAAACTCAGCTGTTTGTAGCTGGGACCTTAGGACGTAAATGTCGATTGCAGGTTTGAATGAGAATCAGTCGATTGGGTACGGTCACAGTGGGCTGTGAAATTGTCTGCAGAGATTTCACGCGTGACTTCGGATGAAATTCTGGCCGTCTGTGAGAGACTGATTTACAAAATCGTAAAACTCCCTGGGTTCATGGTGAGTCACAGACACTCTCAAGTACAAACAAACTGAGGTCCATCGCCAGCTAGAGCCTCAGGGAGCAGTGCGCCCAAAAATACCCTAGGTGTCGAGACAAATGTTCATGTGGCCAGGTTTGTATGGGCCTCGCTCTACTTAACCAGGGAGACGGATTGCCATAGGTAGAGCAGGAAATACCTTTCTTGCCTGGAACGGGGGCAGGATTCTAAAACTGGGGTCGGACCCATTAGATTCTGATAGCAGGAGGACAGGCATCGAGCACGATGGCGGTGCTCGAGACGAAGCGGGAACTCGTATGAAGGGGTCCACGCCGGGGACCGAGACAAGACAAACGATGAATCTTCTAGCTTTGGATTCTTCAAGACTTGCAAGGCATTGGGCAGAAGCTTCCATGAGTGTTTTCTCGACGCGTTCCTGCCGCGTCAAGCTCAGTCGCTTCTGGTGCACGCGTCCAGCCTGCTGTGCCTACCTCCCAAGGTAGGTACCTAGGTACCTACCGACCCTCGCCCCACCCGCATTAGACTTGCCCTCCTTCCTTCCAAACTTTCTTCAATTGTTTCCTGCTTTTCCTGCAGCACCGTCAACACCAGATCGAGCAGACTCTTCTTCGTGCGCGAGCAAGTTAGAACCAACCCAGAGATTCCCTTCCCAGTACCTCTTCCTATCTCTTCTCCCTCTCTTGTCTCTCGTTCCCCTAATAACTCCTCTTCCTTCGCGTCAAGGAGCAAATGGCCCCACTCCAGGTGAGCCCTCTAATGGGAACTCCACGTGCTGATTCTTGACTCATCGTTTGCTCTCAGGACGGCGATGACCCTCCCGAGGGAGCCTACAAGGCACCCATCCAGGACCAACAGTCTCAGGTAAGCCTCTGCAAGAGAGTTCTCGCACACAGATCACTAACCTCGCGAAGCTCGACCAGAAAACTGTTGACCCTGCTCCCCAAGGTGGCTACGCATGCCCCTCCACCGGTTCGTTTGCTCTCCACACCACGCGGCTGAATCCTTCGAAACCTCCCAAGTCCCTCGTTTGCCCAATCCTCATGGCTGACCTCGCCGCTGTGGCAGAGTCGAAGACCTTTGCCAAATGTGGCCATGTCATCAGCGGCCTTCTTTACCGCGACTTTCTGACCAAACCTGACTCTGGTTGCCCAGTCTGCCAGCAGGGACCGTTTCAAGCGTAAGGCTTTCCCACCATTCCATGCTTCATAGCCCATCGCTAATCTCTATCAGAGTCGTGAAGTTTGGCTCTTGTGAGCATCTTATCGTCGGCGATCCCCTCAATCGAGTGTTCAAGAGCCGCACCGACCAGTGCTCGGTCTGCAATTCCCTCGGGTAAGAAAGCAACGTGCTAGTGCCCTACCATATGAGTAATAGTAGCTAATTCGATCCAGAGACAACAAAGATGTAGCTACCCACGCTCATTCTAACCCAACCAGCCCTACTCCAACCGATCAAGATGTGGCTACCCACGCTCATTCTAACCGAATCAGCCCTACTCCAACCGATCAAGATGTGGCCACCCAGGCTCATTCTAACCCGATCGGCCCTACTCCAACCGCTGTCCACACTGAGAGGTCTCGAGTCACTCTGAACAAGTATCAGGATCCATACACATTTGAAGGTGTGACAGATGAGATGTACCGCGGCAAAGATGGGAAACCACGCCTTCGTGTCGACGAGAAGGTGTGGAGGTCGTGGTCGAGTTATCAGAAGGACCGCTTCGTGTATTCCACCAACATTCGATTCAATCAACCTGTGGGTGAGCACACTCCAGCTCCGACCAACCCGGGCAACCCCAGACACCCCGAGTACAACCCTTTTTCAAACGCCAGCATCCTCCGGCGCAACCTGAAGCAGAAGCCGGATCCTGACAGGGTGGCCGCTGCTATTCGCGAGCTTCTGGCAATGTCTGACCAGGATGTTGCCGCCGGTAAATCCCCCTTGCGTCAATCTATGGCGCGGAGATGATCAACGAGCCTGTCAGTGAGGGAGATAACTCGGAGGATTTGACCAGAGATTGGTCGCAGGAGCTTCACCACAACCCTTGGCATTGAATTGAAGCACTCAAAATCGGAGATTAATAGAAGTGACGCGGGTTTGCTCGTTCTGGAGGGCGCAGTGTCTACGAATGCCGGTGGAGAAACTTTAGAAAATGGAATTCAATTCGCTTGTGGCATGCCAAATAGCTTTTTGATACCCTTGATTCATCTCTTTCCATCATTGCGTCCTTGAGTGAGTGCCTCGTGATAGCTGTTTGTACACACCCATGGCTAGAGCTGCTTTGGAGCCTAGTTTCAGAATACTCAGAAGCACTTGAGCTCTTTCTGATAGAGCTTCGGTCCACATGCTCACCTCTGGATCGCCCATGTTCGAATGAGCGGGTCTAGTCTCATTTCAACAACTCAGCAACCTTGTGCATCCTCAGCCGCTCAGAATTCTCCACGATTGCCACTCTTGGTCTCGAAGCCGCCCGATTGCAGCCTCGCCAACAATTGCCTTCTGTTTGCTCAAAACGGGTTCTTCTGATGTCCTGGCTCGACGGCGTCCGGTGAAAGAATGCCTATTTACTCCCAGGTTGTCAGATCACCACGCCCAAAGAAATCGGTTTTCGAGGGCACGCTCGTACACTCGTTCCTTCCGTTCCTATAACCATTCTACTAAATCCCACAGAAATCCAGGTTCACTGAGACTAGACGACATGAGCAGACTCTATGAGTGGTTCACAAGCATTTCCTGCTGCGCCGAGAACACCGCATAGCGCCACTGCATGAGGTTGTGGCTCTACTGCCAGCTGGATCAGTTAAGGACACAAGATGAAGGAAGAATCTAAGGAATAGTAAGAGTCCTTGATCCTTCTGTCACGATTTACACACTGTACTATTAGTGCAAACTGTGACGCCACACTCGCCATAGGCACGTGTTGCTTATATTGTGACACCTTCCAAGGTGTTGTTTAAGCTTCGTATTTAGTAATAAATATGATAATCACGTTGGACTTCATCTCTCCAAATGGGTTGCACAGCTCTAAAGGCTGAAGGTAGTTACACCAAATAGGCTTTGTAAATTTGATAAGATCTCATAGTATTAGCACAGCTACTTTCGAGAGGAAATCTCTATATATGAGGGTCCTGCCCATCATTAAGGATATTTAGCGCTGCTTGGCGCCCCTGGCACTCGCAGCGTACTACCTTACGAGCAGCCCCTGAACTATTCCGCACAACACGTGGTGCTTAACAAGGGAAATAGCACTGGTACTCCCTGGCCCCCTTTGCGGTCGACTTCCTAGCAGGAATATTTCTGCACCAAGTGTGAGTGCCTTCGTTCTGGCTTCCGCCGGGGCCCTTGCCGGTGCCCTTAGAGTCGGTGTCCCACGTAATGTCGCCAAACTTGAACTCCAGCTTCGAGCCCATGGCGCCCGTCTTGGTAAAAGTGACATCGCCCTGCTTGAGCCCCTTGGCCGCGTGGGAGTCTGGAGTGTTCGTGAGGGTCGCCGTGCCACCTACAGCGCAGTCCGTGTTTGTCTCGTCGGTGACGCAGATGTGGGTGAAAGAGTTGTCGTTCTCACGGGTGATGTCAATGCTGCACATACCGACGGGCTTGTTGTTGCCTTGGCGGCTCCACAGGGTGTACTCGTTGTCGTTGGCGCTGGGCGCACCGGGGCTGATGAGTCCTCCCTTGTTCGGCCGCTTGGTCATCTGGAATTGAAAGCCGTCGTTTGTGCAGTCGACGGCCGTCGTCCCAGATTTTACGTATTTGAGCTTGGTCAGGTCGGCGCCAGTCGTGTCAAAGTCCACCTTGAAGTAGTCGCCCGCGGCCATTTTGTCCTTCTTTCCGGCCGTGTTCGCTATATTCCCCTTGTAGATATTACCCAGCAGGGTGCCGACTTTCCCGTTCTCAGATGCCTTCATGCAACGGAGGCTGTTAGGGTGGGTCTTCTTGTCGTAGGCAGGCTGCTCGGCCGAGGCGGGCGGCCACTCGTCGCACTGATAGTTCTCAGCCGCGGTCTGAGAGAGGCGGTCCGGATCGGGGATAAACTGCATGCTGTAGGGAAACTGCTGACAGACGCTGGTGCTTGATCTCGTGAGCGCTCCATTTGCGCCTTCTTGGACGATGTCGGCGCGGCATCCAGACTCGACGCGGTTTTTTTCGTTCTGAGTAGGATCGACGCCCAGGTAGGTAATCGTGTTGTCTCCTCCCGATATACAATTGATGTAGAACGCGGCGTTATTGCAGGCCCCTTCGCCACCTTTACACTCTAGCTTAAACGTCCCACGGTCGACGCCGCGCTTCGAGATGGTGGCTGCCCCGACCAGCGGGAGCAGAAGGGTGAGGAATTCGATCGTGTGCTGCATGATGAACGAGATATGATATATTTAGGATTGCAAAGACTGTGACGATTGTGATGATTGTGATGAGGTTGATGAGTTCTTGCTTCTCATCCGAACAACATATCATCGTGACAACCACGTCTTATATATTGTTGCTTGCGCTGCCTGCGCCGCTTGCGCCGCGTGCTTCACGATCCACGATGTTCGGGCAGCCTCCGTAGACCTTTGGAGTTGGCCAAGGGGTTTGAAGCAGAACAGCCAAATGCACCGTGTTCCACTGTCTTCGTGGGCCGGTGGCCGTGACTAGACAGACCCCGTGGCCCCAGCGGAGACGGCTGGTGGCCGCTCGGCGGCAGCATGTCTGTCCATGATCAGGAACCAGTCAGTCAAGTGGCCAACAGATGGGATATTCGGTATGCCGAGTCATGCCTCGGCCGACGACTGAGGCCGGCCTGCAACTGTGAGCTGTCACACGACGCGATCAAAAACAATGGTTACCGACACTGCCCCTACTGTGAGGCTCGGAAGAGGGCGTATTCGAGACCGGCAGGATGGTGGAGTGTTCGATCTTTTTTTTTTCCTTTTTGGCCACAACAGAAGCTGAATATGTAAATGAGCCACCGTATGGCTTGTGGGGTGTTGGTGGACCACGTGTTGGTGTTGGCCTCGAGGTTGTGGCGCGGGTGGCCTGCGCACTATTATTATTAGTTACTGAAGGATGCCCCATAAAAAGGAGGGCCACTTCGCTCCAACAACCTCAGAACCTGCACTCACAGTACCTTTACCAAACACGCCGTGAGCTCCCATTCATCATGCTCCCGCCATTCGCGCTGTTTGTCGTATCAGACAAGATCACGGTCGATGTAAGATCCCGGGCGCGTTTGTCTCTGCAATCTGGCTATATCTGTTCCGGTGCAGCGCTAATCCTTGCAACTTATCCGCAGCACCTCAACCGTGTCCTCGCCGACGAAGCCTGCTACGGATGCTACAATCTCGTCCCGGTCGTCGAGCCCGATCTATCCAATCCCTACTCCGCGATCCCCCACCGACAATATAACTCCGCCGGGAAAGAATTGCCCGACGAAGATTACCCCCCGCCCGTCTCTGCCGACCTGCTCACGCCCGCCAAGAACCCCTTCATCGGCGCGTCTCTCGAGTCATGTGCCGCTTACCTGCGCGCCTCGGCGTCCGTCGACACGCCCTTGAATAAAGAGATGTTTGTCGTGTTGGATGAACAGTATATCACACATGAGACACTCTTAGTTGCGCACTCGTACGTCCCTTCGGGCGACGAGGTCCGTGTTTGGCTACCTGAAACGTGCGTTAAAGACGGCGTGCAAGCATACCCGTGTGAGAAGGGAACAGTCTTGGGCCATATGTCGTTGAAAACGGGGGTAGACTTTCAAGAGGGTCTCGAAAGATACCAAAACCTTTGTAAGAGCCGGGGGGTTGAGGATCGGAGTGTAGGAATTGCTTGGGAGCTGTTTGCGCCCACCCCGAAGGATTGATACTGCACAAAAGTAGAGTCAAGCCGCAGTTAGTTTTTACATAACCTCATGGACTATTCCTGAAGTGTGACTGTTTACCAGGAGTAGTGTATGTGAAGAAACTGAGAAGTCGGTATGTTCCGGTGAGAAATTGGGCTAGAAAAAGACTTGAAAGGACAATCTTCTAGCTTTGTGAGAAGCACCGTATAATTTGAACCTTGGAAAGCGGACCTCACGTCCACCAATCTCGAGTGGGAGAGCCGGACAGTGGAGAGCTTGAAATTGATGCAAATCCGATGGACAGGGCTTCAAAATATGCTGATGACTGACTCCTGCCTATGTGAAGCCGAGCTGTGACGAGAGCCATGTGAATGCTTGTTGGGCTCTATGATAGGCGATAGGCAACGCGATGGTTTCTCGCTTACAACCATCGCGAAGGTAGACATGACGGAGCCTCATATCGACCACCTGGGCACCCAAGGCCTGTAATTGTCTCCAATATGTGACGCAAGTGATGAGTCTAGTAGTAGCATTGTGCATTGGACTCTTTCATCTCTGCCGTAATCTCCACCACCGGTCGTGAGAATTTTAGGCTCTACCAAGCCGGGGGCTCGAAAAAGAAGATGTCCTCACACACGAAAGAATCCAAGTATCATGATCCAATCCTCCCGCACAGCAGGCCCAGTGGAAATGTTGGTGACAACCTCGGTCATGAGCCATCAACCCCTGCAAAGAGGCCATTCAAAAGGCACAGGACGCGGCACAAAGGAGCCCACTGCGAAACAATGCGACGGAAATAGGCCTCGCGAGCCCAATTTCGCGGACAGCCTCACCGGATTAATAAGGCCACCGGCCACGCGAAGTGGGTATTCTGAAGGCATTGCACAGCCTGACTCAGAACCAACAGATGCCCAGGTGGGCCCATCCAGATCCACCAAACCCACCGTGCCTGAGACTCATTGTGCTCGAATTGGACCAGTCAGTAACTAACATTGAATGACCCACCGGACCGAACTCATCGGCTCAATCCTACACTGGGTTCCTGACAACTGTTGGTCGCTCCTCAGCCGCTAGTACTACACAGCACACAATATCACAACACAATTCCTATTCCAGACTGGGCCAACACCGGGAGGTAAATAATGGTTTCATGAAAAAGGACAAACTGTGAACGTAAAATCAAGGGCAACTGAAATTGGCCGATTATCCAGTCCCGAATTGGAATATGGAAATCAATTGTCCTGTGGACTACTACCAGTGCGAGCGCCCATAACGGCAGCCAGAGGATTGGCTGGTTGCTCAGCCGAAGCCCAAGCCGGCCATTACCCACTTCAAGTTTTAGAATAGCACTCGAACTGGTTATGAAAGGCCTCCGTAGACTCAGATCTGGGGCTGTTGGCAGGAAGGACGTGGCCTTGCGCCGCATTCCCGTCCACTGGGGCTTTTGGTCGGTACCTTTTTGTGGTTAGCGAACTCGAAGGCCCTCAAAACGGAGACTTGGATATTGGACCAGTGGCTTTGGGATATCCAGATTGGTACGGGTCTCTTGAGGGTCTTTTGCGGCCGTTCTGATGGCTCGACTGTGCGACCTTGTCCATTGTGTCCTAGACATGTCAGTACAGTCACACGGGTCTCACCTTCCTTCACCCTACCGAATCTTTCCAATGGTAACCAGCGTCGCGGCAACTACTTAAGACTCTGCTTCGCTCCGGTTATGTGCTCTCCTCAGTTCGTCGACATCGCAATCATTACATCCATCGATATTCTTTCCTTAATCTCCGGGTCTGCTCTGGTAGCAACTCCTTCCTGTCGATTTATTCCGAATTGATCACTTCAGTCGTTTTCGTCTCATAAAACAAATCCTGCTGCAGGCCAGCAATCACACCACTATCTTTTCAACAAAGCAACCTAAAGCAACCTTTCACGTCGATACATTCCGAATCGATAACTTCAGTCGTTTTCGTCTCATAAAAACAATTCTTGCTGCAGGCCAGCAATAGAACCACTTCTTTTGAACAGAGCAAGCCCTTCCCTTTAGCCTTCTATTTGCCTTTCTTCTATCATCATCGCCAATTTGCTTTCACAATGAGGACCACCAACATCTTCGGTGCTTTTCTCGTTGGCATCGCCATGGTTCAAGGTGTTCCACTTCGCAGAGATATGTCTTCACCTGTCAGTCACGACCGAGCATCTGAGCACCCATATGGCCTCGATTCCGTCGCTCTAGGTACTGCTATCGACGGGAACAGGAAGCTGGGCGACGGCTCTAATATAATTCTTGATACTCGGGCGAAGTCATCATCCAAGTCCAAGTCGAACGGGTCCAAGGCATCCAAAAAGTCAACCGGTTCCAAGTCAACCGGAAAATCCACTGGGTCTAAGTCATCTGGAAAGTCAACCGGTTCCAAGTCAACCGGAAAATCAACTGGGTCCAAGTCATCCGGAAAGTCAACCGGTTCCAAGTCAACCGGTTCCAAGTCAACCGGTTCCAAGTCAACCGGAAAATCCACTGGGTCTAAGTCATCCGGAAATTCAACCGGTTCCAAGTCAACCGGAAAGTCAACCGGGTCCCAGTCATCCGGAAAGTCAACTGGGTCTCAGTCGACCGGGTCCACTGCCGCTCAAGACGGCAATGGCTCTAGTACGGTACAAGGAAACGATGACGGAAATATTGAAGGGCAGGATGCGCCAAACCCTTCAACGGACAACACAGCGGAGAGCTCAGAGGAAGACACCGAACAAGATATTCAAGATGCACCCGAGGATGATGCCGAGGAGGACATCTCTGATGTATCCGACCAGAACACCGAGGAAGATCCCCAGTATCTACCCGGAGACGATACTGAGGGGCTTAACGATGACGATTCCGACGACAGCGGGATCGAACCTTCGGGAGATGATCCCGACGAGACGATCCCAGAACAGGAAATTTCCGTTACGAACAACACCTCAAGCAACTTCACTTTAAAGCTCGCCCGCACTGTCAAGGATAACAGAAAGTACCAGCGACCTACATATCTCTTCCTCCGCGATGCTAAAGAGCAAGAGAGACAAAGGAACAAATATTCCAGGGATGTTGAGACGGACATCGCGGTTGACAATGATGCTTCCCACGAGGCCAATAGGGACGGCAGCAAGGAGCAGTCTGTGGGAGGCTTTCACGAGAAACGCGCAGTCAACCTTGTTGGCATTTTTAAGTCTATTCTGAACAAGCTCGGCGACAAAGGCGCCGACGAAGTTACCTCATTAGCATCTCAGGACAACGTTGGGGAGGATGACAGTGTTGGCGAGGATGACAGTGTTGGGAAGGACGGCAAGACGGTCGCCTCGATAGAGATGGCAACGCGAAGGTAAATGTCAATTAGAAGATGAATGCGGAGCTGCCGGGGCACGGGGGTGAGCAGAAGCAAGTGGGCCAACGGGCGAAGGTGTGGAGGATCTCGCGTGTAACTGCTGTAGCTCCTTAGGTGGCTATACTAGAGTGGAGCATTGTTTGTAAAATAGAACTCTCATAAGAAGGAAATCGCAGCCCTGGTCACAGACGTTAGCATTGAAACCTACTCGTCCTTACTTACGATGCTGACTCCGCGACTTCTTCCCGGGATGTTGCTCCCCGCCAAGCGACTAACAATCATATTAGCAATCATACAAGGTTCGATTTTATCAACCATCACAGTTACCGGGATCCCTTTCCCTAAGTATGCTGTTACTTTTATAACGAGTGAGACTCTGTAAAATAAATAAATGTCAGGGCCATGGGCTAAACACACGCGGGACCTAGCCAGTAGGTCCATGCACTTTACTTCTCTTCAAATGTTGTCAGCCCAGATGGCCGCCATATCTTCCACAATGCTAGATCGCGGCTTTGCTACTCCTTCCATAGTATTCCTTAGGCAACCATGGCCTTAATTAATAATTCCTTAAAATATCAATTCTTTGTAATCGCCAACGGTCTCCTGCACGAGTGTATCAAACCAATACACCAGCCCAACATCCCCTAACATGATTATTTAGTAAGGGACGCTTGAACCTACCTATATAGCACCACCACAGAGCTTTCTTGTGTGACCGGCCTCCGGTGATGCCGATTAGCGCTGGGAATAGAGAATGTCAAAATGTTGACGGAGAACCACACGTCAATTAATCCGTACACCGAGACAATGGTTAAAAATTACTATGCTTTCCTGATGAGACGGAGAGGGTCTCTTCTGATGAAAATTTAATTTAAAAGTCAATCCTCATCCAAGTGGAGAAATGGAGGTAGCTATTAGATCGCAGATCATATATACGTATTCTAGAACATGTATTCTAAGACACCTATTCTAGTACACTTGTTCCGATATAACTAGTCTAATATACATATGCCAGCATATGTATTACAAAACACCTTCTCTAATCCACCTTTACAGTACATTTCCCTTTCCAAAATACCCATTCCAGTACACCTATTTCAGCGTACCAGTCCGAGCCTCTCGAAAATTAAAATGTCTATCCACGATACCCTGTCTTACTCCTCAGTTCCGGCAGGCTCCTCGGCGCCGTGAGTCCCGACGCCTCCGGCCTTGGGCTCGGCCTCGGGCTTCTTCCAGTAGACCTTCGTTTCCGCCTTCCAGTCGTATGTGGCATCACCCGCGAAAATTCTGTCCGCGTCGAGCCAGATCATCTCGGTCACCTTGCCGCTCTTGATAATGGCGGGCATTTCAACATCGTAAAAGATATCTGTAGATTGTCAGAGATTTTGGATCGCTGCAATGTGCTCTCCCCTCCCCCCTTGAAAAGCAAGAAAGCCGACGCAATCGGGGCGAGCCCGTCAAGCATTGGCTTTAGTATAGAGAGGGAGGGGGGTGATATGTAAAATAACTTACGACCCGACTCTGGTATCTTCTTGTGGGAGAAGACGAGGTATGCTTTCCCGGACGAGACGGTGGCATAGTACTCGGAAAAGGCCATTTGAAAGGGATAAAACGTGTCCTTGTCAACCTTCTTCTCCTTGCCGTCGCTGCCTTTCACCTTGTACTGGCCCATCGTCTGCAAGTTTGGATTCTTCCAGATCTGGCCGACCACCGTGAGCTTCTGGGTCGTGGCCCACGTCGCGAGCTCCTTGCATTTCTCCCTGTCCAGGCAGGTGAAGAATATGGACGTGTCGGCCGCGGGCTTGTTCTTCTTGGCGTATGCCGAGAAGCCCGAGAAGTCGGCGATGAGCTTCTGAGCCTCGTCCCAAGTCGGAACGTTGGCCTCGGCACGGGCTTCGAGATGTTCAAAGTCCGTGGAGCTAGTGCGGATGTCGAGTGAGTCCTTTCGCAGTGCCACTGGGCCGGCCAGGGCAGTACAGGCGAGGGATGAGAGGAGTGCGAAGGAGAAGAACTTCATTTTGATTTCAGGAAATTTGGCAACTAATGAAAAGTAAGATAGTTCGAAGGCCTTCAAGGCTGGTAAAAGAGGTGTGTTTCAAGGAGATATGATAGAAGACTGAGGCAAGGAGATGATGATACTGGAAGAGATAATTCGACCACACATCCAGAAGAAAGATCCAAGGTCTTTATAAACTAGCCAGCATCCTCTAAAAGACATGGTCAAGATGGATGGTGGATCACAAAATCGCGAAGATCCTGTGAGGCCTTCCTGAAAACCCAAGTCGAACTGTTGGTAGCGGGTCCATGCCACGAAAATATCCTGAAGCTGGCCCGTGGGTCGTGTACTGCCAGATGGAGTCTGCTCCACCCGATGGACCAAAATCGAGGTCGCCCGCGCCTCCGGGCCTGAAGCGAGCAATGGGATGCGTAAATGCTCAAAATGGACTTGCAACTCTTGCGAAGTGTTCTCGACCTGAATTAAGCAGGGTACTGGATAAAAAAAAGAAGGCCGGGTGCTTGGGTAGTCTTGGGTGTATACCTACCTAGGTATTTAGTGGTATACGAATGCATAGAAAGGTAAACGTCTGTCTGTACGCTTGCTATGGCTAATAGATTGTATCTTACCATCTGAGTACCTACATGCGTAGTATTTGAATTGGTACTTTACGTTGGTACCCAGCTAATCTGAACCACTCATTGGGAGATCTGAACTGCAGAGATTCAGCGTTCCATCAATCCCAAATCGATGTCAGACTGGTCTAATACCGGTCTGCAGACCTCACGATGGCTTCAGACCAGTAGACCGGCTTTTAGGTCAGTCCGTTGTCAGCCCGTCTCAGAACGAAATCAGCCCGCAAGTGGGTCAAGGCCCTGACTACCTGAGTACACCCTTATATCGTGACTCTTCAAACGTGATGTTTCGACCCACAACAGTGACATTTACGCGATGCTTCCGTTGTATCTATCACATGAAGGTGTCTGTTCAGCCATCCGCTCGGTTATGCCAAAATTACTAGCATAACCTAACAGCACCGATCGGACCAACTCCATGTTTGGGCCTAAAACTTCCCTTTCAGGAAGTCAGACCATATCAGACCATCAAACCGACCATGTCAGACCAACAGACTACATCAGACCACAGACCGAGGGTCTCATTAGACCAGTCAGACGGTTTGGTCTAATTGTCGGGTCTGAGGCTGGTGGAAGGCCGAAGATATCTCCACCGTATGTACCTAGCTGTAGCAGTGAAGCCGTTGTAACAGGCCGATATGGGTGCTATTACATTCTTTCGTACTAATATTAGAATCTATTTTAGAAACATAGTGGAGATTTGTTACTGTATGGACTCGGTTAAATTGTGACTGTTGGTGTTGGTAGGAAAGGTGGGTACGAGACCCCATAATAGACGACCCAGCCACGAGGAGTGGCTTAAGAGGGTCAATTCCAGTTGCGAGAAAAAGAAGCGAGACCATGAAACAGTAAGGTTAAAATCCTTTGCGCTGGGGAGACCAACAAGTTGCATTTGATATGGATCTCAGTTTGGTGCAGAGTTCGAACATTGAATTCGGTTTGAATCCACATTCGCTTACACATTAGGTAAGCAAACAAGTCCTCTCTGCCAATTATAACTTGTTCAGAATTCGCTGTCCCTGCTACCCAAGTTGTTGGGAGTTTTCATCTCAGCTTCACCTTGTCTTGCAGCAATTATTCACCCGGGAGACCGCACACCCAACTTGATTGAAGTTCACATCACCAGTGGTAACCATGCCCTTCAAACCATCAGATCCCCTTCCCCCAACTCTCCATGACCAGATCCTCGCTGGCGACCTCGAGGCCGTTGCGGCCTCGTACGAAAGACTGTCGCCGGACCTAGGGGACGGCCTGCTCATGGGCATTGCCGCGCGGGCAGCGAGATCCGGCCAGGTCGCGATACTCGAGTGGACATTTACCCGCGGCCTGCAGCTCCCGCGCCGCTCCGTCAACCACCATCTGTACCACTGCGTCAGTGACTGCATGAACCCGGACGTGTGGCGTGTGCTGTTTGCGCACGGTTACGACCTCAACGCCCACCAGAGTGAGGTTGGTGACGCTTTGAGTAGCGCCATTTGGGACGGAGATGTGACCTTCACCACCTTCCTGCTCGAGGAGGGCGGCGCCGATCCCAATTTGGCAGGCGGCTACGACATGAACGGATGTGGCATCTGTGCTTTTCGTGGCGAGCACCGCGAGCGCGCCCCAGAGCTGCTACGGCTCCTGTTACGGCACGGGTGGAAGCCGACAGTCCCACGGGGCGCCGGCTCCCGCGGCGCCACGGCTGTCGCTGCTGCCGAGCTGGGGCTGCTCGAAGAGCTGCGCGTGCTCGTTGAGGAGGGTGGCGCTGACATCGAGGCCGCCTCTCCGTGGTTCACGGGCGACCCCGAGGGCGATGACGAATGGGCTTGGGGACCACCGCTGTACCGCGCGGCCTACCGGGGTCAGGAGGCGACTGTGGCCTACCTGCTGGACCGCGGGGCAGACCCGACGTTCAAGGATGCCAAGGGACGGTCGTGCCTGTGGGCGGCGCGGCATGGTGGGAACGACAAGGTGGTGCAGATGTTTCTGGACAGGGGGATTGTGTCGGAGGGAGAGTGGGTTGAGTCGGAGGGAGAGGGGGTTGAGTGAGCCCGTGGTCAGGACGGATTGTGCCATAATCTCATAATTATAATCATTCTGATCACACAGCCGTAGGGCAGCAGCCAGGAAAACATCAAAATAACTCTGACAATAGAGCTCGCATTGGTCATTCATGGAATCCTTCGTTGAGCAGGTATGGCTCACTCTTCGGGCGCCAAGACGAGGTCCAGGTCAAATCACCCATTACTCGGAGCGACCCAATAGCGTTATCCTCGGATACGTTATTAGTGTAGCCATTTTGCCTAAGTTCTGGTTTAATGTCCCACAGCTATTCCGCTGTGATGGCAGAAAGATCAAGTCTCGCATTATTCGAAAGTAGATCTAAGGGCATAGTGGCCTTGAGAATGAATTCTACCCCCGCCATCGTGTCAAAACGCGATTGCGTGGGCAAGTCACTTAATATCTCCGGATAGGACACTCAAGACAGCGGGAGTCACAGGCGTGATATTTGCAACATGACTGCAATTTTCGAAGTATATACACAAACAAGTCTATCTACAAGAGAAGGAGAGCTTCTTTGACAGCGGCTCTTGTCCTGCTTAGGACATCTGCTTATAGGTCCCTTGCAAACCGCATAGGACGACTACGGGCATGTCTCCTTGAGGTGGAAGGGGCCGAAGTGCTAATGGGACAAGAGCTGTACATGACACCACGGCCGTTGGTACCAACGTATACGATATTGGCCTGATTGGCAGAACCAACAAGAGCAGCACCATCAATCGCGCCGAAGCTGTACGAGCCCTGGATGTCCACCCACGTAGCACCGCCATCTGCGCTGCCGTAAAGCTTCTTGCCCTCGGAACCGTTGCCAAAGACGTACAGGTTCCAGGTAGTGCCGTCGCCTTTGCCAACGGAGACGGCGTGAGCGTTCGAAGGGCTGGAAGACAGAGCAGAGAAGGTCTGAGCGAAGTCGGTGCTGTGGAAGATACCGGCGTCGGTCGAGACCCAGAGCTCTCCCGCCTTAGCAGGGTGAGCAACGATGTGACGTATCTCTGTGACATTGGCCAGTGGGGAATCAGTGAATGTCGTGGCGCCGTCGGTAGAGATGTAGAAGGTTGCCTTAGACGCGGCGTAGAAGACAGTATTGTTCTGCTTGTCACTGGCGATGACGCTACCAGCCGGGAGAGTGACGTTCTCTAGCTTGCCTTGGTCGCGAGAGACGAGCACACCTTCGTTCAAAGTTGACCAAAGGATCACATCACCGTCTGCCGAGAAGGCCACGGTTCCATCAGCCGCAGTAGTACCAGTGGCGTTGACGACAGCCCACGTAGCTCCGCCATCGCTGCTGAGAGCCAGCTGAGGCGAGCCGGTCGCCTTTCCTATCCTCGCAACCTTGGAGACATCGTTGCCCGCAAAGTCGACAGACACCGCGCTGGCCCACCAAGGGTCGGTCCAGGCGGTCTGGGGAGCCGTACCGAGGTCGGCGACAGAATCGTAAGTAAAGCCGTTGTTATCAAGGGTAGCCATGAGCAGCTCCGAGCCGCCGGGAGCGGACGCGAGGCTGGAGATGGCCATTTCTTCGATCCCAGACGCGAGGCTTTCAATCGTGATAGTCTTGTTCTGGTCCCAGTTGGTGAGGTCGTGACCACCGTAGATGGTGACACCAGTACCATATAGCCAGTGGTCGCTGTCAAAAGGATTGATCTCCAGTGACTCGATCATCCAGCCAAGCTTCTTGGTGTCTGTGTCGAGGAAGTTGGTCTTGATCCAGGGAGCCTATCTGTTGTCAGCCATAATTCTTTGATGCCAGTTGTGAAAACTCACATTCTTGGCCCCGATAGTGTATTGAGGGGCAACGTTGCCATCAGCTCCATAGTTCCAGATCGTCTTCCATGAGGCTCCTGAATCAGTAGAGCGGAATAATTGAGCATCAGGGTACCAGCTGTTCAGCGTGGCGACTACAATGGTACCAGGCCTCTGAGCGTCGATGGCAATACCACCTATTTGGAGATTGTCAGCCCAAGTCACACTACGAGTTGTGACAGGAAATAACTTACCAAAGCCATAGTAGAGATCACTGCCCGAGGTTGGGGTGATGTCCGTCCACTTCCCGGAAGTGAGGTCGTATTTATATACGGCGCCCTGTGTGCCATCGTACGGCCCACTGCCATCACTGTAGGTGAAATAAATAACCTAATAAAGAGGGTCTCTTAGCAAAGCACGAAATAAAGTCGAAGCTAGTGACCTCACCTTCTCTGCCACTGATAGTCTAGCCTTGTGAGGGAAGAACTTGGCCGGCTGGTCGGCCACAGGGCTCCAAGTAGCCCCAGCATCGGTGCTGACGTATACCGAAGCGGTGGTGTTGTCGGCGGTTCCGACGAATATACGAGAAGTAGCACCATCGAGTGCTTCCGAAGTCTCGTCAAAGGTTACGAAAGTCAGGCCCTGGAGGTCACCGTTGTAGGCATCACCCTCAGGTCCAGGCCTGAAGGTCCCAACAGCCTCGAAGGAAGACACCTTGGCGAAAGTCGCGCCACCGTCGGTTGACTTCCACAGGCCGTTGCCGCTTCGAGCGCCGAAAAGAATCACCTGGGAGTTCTTGGGATCGACAGCGAGCCTCTCACCCATGCCTCTTCCGGGCATATTGCCACCGACCTTGAAGGGAAGTGTGGTGACCTCCCAGGTATCGCCTTTATCTGAGCTGCGGGCGATAGTCCCATTGTTCGGGTCCCTGAGATAGTCAGCTACACTGGAGTACATGCAAGCCATTAATAAGAAATCTTTACCAGTCGTTGGTGTACATGCCCGTTGCAATATACACCTTGTTTGCATCGGAAGGATCGAGGGCCAACGCGTCGACGCCCCATCTATTCCAGTTGCCATCGTGGGCGAAGCCGTTCGCATCCGTGACGGGAGTCCAAGAATCGTCTTCGTTGAGCCGGTAGAGTCCGCCAATATCTGTGCGGGCGAAAGCGACCCCTTTCTCAGTTGGATGGAATTGGATCGAGGGAACAAATCCACCACCACCGCCAGTGTGGACATTCTTCCAATCGCACGCTGCGCGGACGGACGCTGCCGCCGCCAGGATGAGCCCTGAGCCCCTCATGTTGAGATCACAGCTTGGTTGACTCGCTGCTTGTAGAGTGTGGCTAAAATTTTGGGTGGACCAGCCAGGTGAAACAGAATGCTGTCGATCCAAAAAGAGTGTCGATGGAAACGAACGTGGGTACAGAAGCAAGCACTGGACCGTAGGGATGAGCACGAGAGTAAATAGTTTCAACGAGAAATGTCAGCTATGTACAAAACATTCGGAAATTTTGGTCGTCGCCTTCGGCCGGCACTCTTCTCCGGGTTAGGCTGGCGAGGAAGGAATCCCCACGAGAGTCAGGGGACCGTAAGAGGGGCCATGCAATGTTAATTGTGACCTCGGGGCCCAGGGGAACAAACAGCTCGGATAGACTGGAAATCCCCCACATAACCTTAATGTCGCCAAACAACCTCAGAAGCATTCCGAGAGCCGAGGGGGGATCCTCGCGGGCCGTCCCCGCTGTAACCAAGCCATCAATCAAACGAGGCGCCTAGTTCGGACCCCAAGAGCAAGGAAAAGTCCACCAGTACGATGAGACCTTGGCCACGACTAGATATGATGCACAACAATTAGCCTACGTCTAATGAAGTCATTGCCAACCCAGACAGCCAACTGAAATGGGAAAGTGAGCTAATTGCTCACATGGTTGTTCATGATGGTTGTGTCAAGTAAAGGCAACGCGCCTAGAGAATATGATTAAAGGGGTAACGATGGGACGGACTTAGCGCTCCAGACAGAACGAGGTTAGCCACTGTAGATCCCTGCATGGTCAGATGGGGAGGGGACACGACTAACCGCATCCCCACAGCGCAGCCCCAAGGAGAGTCATTCACGCTTGGCGGCTAGAAAGGGCATCCACGGAACGTGTATCTATTTGCGCTTGACGCCTCTACTGCAAAAGGGGTGTTGCCTAGATAAATAGCCCATCACGCAAGACAAACAAGGCGGAGAGCGGGCCGCATATCCAAAAACGGATTGAAACATTTGAAGACATGGTAAAAAAGAGTTCTGCTCGGATATCCGCTACGCCGCCACGGTATCTACCCTCTAGTCCCCTCCAAGACCAATTCACCTAGCATACCATTCGGTAGAAAAGGGGGTTATGCCAAAATGACTCCATTACGTACTGCGTTATCCTTGAAGGCTAGGCGGTGATGTGGTACGAAGTACGTGACATCATGCTGGACATGCGCTTATTAGTTGTCGGTCAGTAGTCGCTGCGGCGAACTTTGTGAAATACATCTTTGGAAATTCTGAAGCCCGCATAAATGGGTGATGTGGACGTGACACGACATCGACCTTTAACTGCTCATCTGTAAGGACATGTCCGAGTGTGATGGACTAACTACCAATAGTATATTACTGCAAGACCCTGTGAATTGTATACTAAGATTACATGATAGGCAGAAGGTCAGATAAGCTAGCCCTTCCTGCTCATATAATCTAGTCATTAGCCTAGCGTACCCCCTGTGGGCTGCACGACAAAGCCTGAATCTTTTCACAAACTTCCTCGAGCATATGCTTCATCCTCTCCTCTCCACAGATTTCTGGGTTCGCGGCGATAGTAACATGCAGGTAAGGTCCCTCGGCCTCAACCTCGCCAGCTATAACCAATTCGTGGGACGCCGCTCCGGCTTCAACTCCATTATCTCGGGACAGAGCCCCGATCTGAACTTGCTTTTCATCTATTTCACTGACAGGGTGGTAGTTGATATTCTGGTACACAACGCAACAGCCAAAGTTTGTGGTTGCCTCTGGCCAATCTGTGCAGTTCTTCTTGATCTCGTCAAATCCCAGGGTGTCAAAAGGTAAGCTGCTGAGATGCTGGTCCTGCGTCTCACAGAGTAATTTGCTCCGGCTGGCGTCCCTGTCTATACAGACGCGCACTGGCACAATATTAGCGCAAGGGCCGACAGTATCCTGAATAGCGAGCGGTAAGCCTTGCCGCCCAGACACGAGTCGGCCGAAAACAACGTCATCTGTCCCGGCTTCATGTGATAGTACGAGGGCACAGGCGGCGGTGAAAACGGTCGCCTGCGTGATTCTGCTGTCAGCAGTAGCCTGGAGAGGAACGCTGATAATCTTGGTCACATGATGGGTTCCTTCAAGCGCGGCTTGTGGTTTGCCAGCGGTGTCATTGGTGCATCCCACACGAGTCACTGATGAATTGTGCAGAATCGAGCGCCAGAATTCGTAACCGTCTTTACGACTGCTGGCCATGTGATGCATATACTGAGAAAACTTGGGCGGCGTTGGAAGGGAGGTGCCGCTGTACAGAAGATGTAGAGCGCGCACAATCTGCTCTAAGCTCAAGCCGTCGTATAAGGCATGAGATAGTCGAACTAGCACTCGAACCGGTGATGCCCGTGTCTTTAGGATGGTCATGCGTATCAAGGGCTGTCCTGGGCAGATTGGCTTTGCCAAGTCCTCGTCCAGGAACGCGCGGGTCTTGCTATTGACATTCTCTTCGGTTTCGATTGTCTCGATGGGCACATCAAGATGTTTCAGGACAACTTGATAGAGCTCGCCTGCCACACGCAAGAAGACCATTCTGAAAATATCAAAATGCTCGACCAAAGATGTACAGGCCCTGCTCAGGCAAGCACAATCCGTATCAGGAGGGAGGTCTATGTAGAGCGGTATGAGAGAAAATGGCTCCCCTGTCGCGGGATTGGTGAGAAAATGTCTCTGCAATTGTGTAGGAGGGTAGGCGTCGAGAATCGTGTCGTGGGAATAGTTGAGCTGAGATGAAAATTCTGTTTGGATGAATTCTTGCGGATCTTTGACGGGAAGGAGTTCGAATGGGGCAATGTCAACGGGTTGTATGCCGTCGGCCACCTCATAGCTCCCTGATTGGGCACATCCAATCTTGTTCGCAAGTTGGACGAGAATCGGGTGGTCGAAGACATCTTTGACAGACACGGGGGTCTCCAGCCGACGGCCGAGACGTGCGGCGAGCTTAGAAGCCATAAGGGAATGCCCGCCAAGGTGGAAGAAGTTGTCAGTGATACCAGCGGGAACACCAAGCAGATCCGAGAACTCCTGGCACAATACTGCTTCTATCGCGTTACGGGGCGCCACCCCTCCGGATATCACCTGCTTTCCATCACGGCTGTGCGTTGTTAGGGTAGATTTGTGTGAAGTCAACCCCTCCCGAATGACAGCTGCGAGGTCGGCAATAATGGGATGATCGAATACATCCTTGATGGACACGCGTGTTTTCAGCCGGCGGCTGACACGCGAGGCGAGTTTTGTAGCCATGAGGGAGTGTCCGCCAAGTTTGAAGAAGTCATCATTGGTGCCAACGTCCATGCCCAAGACGCCTGTGAACTCCTCACAGAGAATCACTTCTATTTTGTCGAGTGGGAGGATCTGTTGAGACGCTACCTGGGACTTCGGTACTATCATTGCTCTTCGAGTAAGCTCTTTCCGGTCAATCTTGTTGCTCGCATTGATAGGCATCTTGTCTATGACAAGGATGCGGGATGGAATCATGTACGATGGAAGCAAGGCTTGTAGTTGCTCGCGAATTAGTGAGGAAAAACGACTGTTCTGTAGCCGCTGTAGAGGCCGGTTCGTGAGAGCGGCAGATCTTCGAGCCTGATCATCAGTTGGGAATTGGATCAAGACTCGTCCCCCTATGCGTCTAGACGGGTAATTGTGAAAGACAACGTCGAGAGCACCACTCTGAGACCACTGTCTTGCTGCGCTGACCTCTACTTGGAATCCAGCTTCTCTGCCAAGTTGCGTCAGCTCAGCCACAGAGAGAGATGCGCAGCGTTCGGACTCAGAGCGGACAGCTGAGACCCAGGCCGCACCGTCTAGCAGGTCTTGCGAATCGTCTTTATCATGGGTTTCTAGCGAATCGCATACGTGTCGTTCGAAAATCGTCTTGCTATCGGGGATGTTGCTGACAGCAACGGCGGGAGCGTCTGCCGAGCGCTTGAGGAGGTCGAGGAGAGCTTGACGGTCAAGATGTGAACCCTGGAAGTCAATGAAGTCCTCCTTGTTGAGTGGGTGCACATGCTGTTCCAATTCTTCAGCGCCACGTATATGCACTACAGCTGCGTAGCGATAGGCGCTGAGTTCGTTCGTAGCCTCCATGTTCTTGGGAATAATCTCGACGTGCGTGACGTGATCGGGAAACTGGCTCTTCAGCGCCGTGAAGAAGGTCGGGTCAACGAGCAACTCCTCTTCACGCTCTTCAAACTCTGCCATCTTTTGCCGCACGGAAGCTCTTGTCGGTTTGCTGCCCAGCACATGCAACGCCCTTGCAGCTAGAAAGTGCTTGTTGGTGGCGTGCGATCGGATGTCGCCAAAGAAGACGCGTCTAACGCCCGGGATCCGGACCAGCGTATCCACAACCTGGACTAGGTACTGAGGCGAGGGGAAATACTGGACTACCGAGTTCAGTACTATCAAGTTCGGACAGAGTCCAGCCAGTCGGCTCACGTCTGTTGCTGTACCGACGTGTACCTCGGCTTTTGCTGCCAGAGCCGGAATGGATTGAATCGCCCTGGTAACAAATGCGGCCGCTGACTTGGATGGTTCAAGACCAACGTAGCTTTCGAGTCCTTCGCCCAGGTTGAACAGAACCATGCCACTACCGGTACCAATCTCAAGGACGTGACCCGGTGCCTGACCATCAAGGAGTGTGCGTATGGTGTCCTCGAGCCACTCACGCATCTCATCCTTGTTAATCTCGGACCCATCATACATGGAAGTCCATCCCTTGAAGTCGTTGCCGACATCAGACTGGCTGATAGTTTCAATGTCGGCATATGCACTCCCTTCAAAGAAATCTTGCCACCCTTTGACTTGTTTGCCGGCTTCCTCATCGTGCTCAGCCGAGTGACCATCCTGGGCCACGACAAAGCCGACCATTTCCGGTTCCAGACCCTGTTGGTCTCTGACGACGACAGCGGCATCGTGGACTGACGTCTGGCGGAGGATGGCTCGCTCCACTTCTCCTGGCTCAACGCGATGGTTTCTAATCTTGACCTGCTGGTCCATACGGCCGAAGAACTCGATCTGTCCGTCTTGTACCCGGTAGCGAACACGATCACCTGTCCGGTAAGCCCTGGTGACCTGGCCTTCGATTTCGATACAAACAAAGCGTTCTGCATTCAGCGTTGGGTCGGTGTATCCTCGAGCAAGCCCGTCGCCGGTGACGACAAGCTCTCCCATCACGCCAGCAGGGACGAGCTGCTGGTTCAGATCCATGATGTAGGCGCCGGAGTTGCTCATAGCTCGGCCAATAGGGACTCCGTTAATGAACGAATCGTTCTCGGCGACCCTATAAATGGTACTCACAACTCCGTTCTCGGTCGGGCCATACGCATTAAACACGCAACTCCGGACGAGCTTCTGTGCCAAGATTGCGTCTTGGCTATGAAGCCTATCGCCGCCGATAATGAGGAAATCTAACCGACCCAATGCATTGGGGTTGCTTTCGAGACACTGCTTGAGCAACGCAGGCGCCATGACGGCCGCATTGACTTGTTCTTGCACAAAGATAGTCTCGAGTGCTTTGCTGTCCAAGCTAGACATGTAGTCAATACAGACCACTGTTCCACCGTTCAGGAGCGCTGCGAAGTTCTCCAAAACAGCGGGGTCAGAGGCGATATTGAATAGATGAGCCATTTTAACCGCCGGTGGTAATTCGGAAACGACATCACTCTCCTTGACAAGTCGAATAAGGCTGCGATGCTCAACCATAACGCCTTTGGGTTTGCCTGTTGATCCGGATGTGAAGATTACATAGGCAAGGCTTGTTGCCGAAGGTACCGACGAGGATGTCTTTGCATGACACTTGGAACCATGTACACCATTCGGTTGAAATGTGTCGTCGATCCGTACAAGCTCCACATCACACATCTCAATCTCGGGCAAAGTCGTATCGGAACCGAGAAGGACCAATTTTTCACCAGGAAAAGCAGATAGGATCGCCTTCAAGCGTGCGGCGGGGCAATTTATGTCGAGTGGTAGAAATGCGCAGTTCGCTTTCAGAATTCCGAGGAAGGCAACAACTGTCTGGCATGACCGTGGTGCTAGCACTCCGACCAGCGTCTCAGGCTCCATATTCCGCTGGCGCAGCCAATTCATGAGCTGGTCGGATTGATAGTCCAAATCAGCATAAGTTAGACGTGTTGAGGAGTCGACGACAGCGGGATGGTTCGGGTGAGCAGCTACTTGGGTGCGAAAGAGGTCAACCACGCTCGAATCTCGAGGATATTTGACCCTCGCGATGTCCAGCAGGTCCATCTCACGGAGCTCTGCTAGCCCGTCGATAAGCGGAAGAACTGCGACCGGAGTTTGAGGCTGATCAAAGCCTTGGCGTAGGACTTGTAAAAAGACAGAGACGACGTTTCGAATGTTCTCAAGCTTGAACAGATCTGCCGCGAAGACCATGTTGCCGGTTATGCTTTCCTTCTGCTGGAATAGATGAAACTCCACGTCGAACCTGGTATATACCTCGTTGAGTAAGGGCTCCGCCTCGAGACCCTGCAACTCAAACTCTCCGAGGTCCGACTGAGAATGAAGGGCAAATATGAGCTGCGTCAGGGGGTTCCGGGACAGGTCTCTCGATCCGGACGCCATCGCCGAAACGATGCGCTCAAAAGGTACATCCTGATGCTCAAAGGCGGCTGTCACGGTTGACCGGGTCTGCCGCACCAGGCTATCAAACGTGTCTTCGGCGTCAACAGTGATTCGCATACACTGGGTATTGACAAAGAAGCCGATCATGTTTTCCAGTTCCTGCCTATTACGGTTCGCAATCGGAGTACCAATAATAGCGTCGTCTGCCCCAGTGAGACGGTAATGTGCTGCCCGGAAAGCAGCCAGTAGGGCGGTGAAGGGGGTCACTTCATATGCTTTGCAGAAATTCCGGAGCTTCTTATACAGCTCGCCGTCGATGACCACTGGTACGGCACCCGCTTTTCCGGATAGTACAGTCGGTCGGGGGAGGTCGGTTAGGAACTCGGCTGGAGAGCTATCCACCAGCTGATTGGTCCAGTACTCAAGTTGCCGCTGGTGCTCAGCCTCCTGCCCTTCCTCCTTCTGCCACACAGAGAAGTTGCGGTAGTGCGTTGGGAGTGGGCTCAGCGTCGATAAGGGTTCTCGGCCCCGTAAAGCCGCCGCATAGAACTGGCTTAGTTCCCGGCGCAGGATGTCAATAGACCAGCCGTCGGCGATGATGTGATGTAAAACGATAGATAGGACATGGTCGTCTTTTCCCAGCCGCATGAGTGATACCCTCCAGCCCGCCTCAGATGATAATTTGAATGGAGTGGTCTGTTCTTGCTGCAGAGGCAGGAGATAGCCACCGTCCTGGTCTTCTGACACGTCGGTCACCCTCAACTCCTTGAAAAGGCTTGCGTGCACAATTTGCACTCCCACGCCGTCCTGCTGCTCAAATGTTGTCCGCAGGGGTTCATGTCGTTTCTCCAAGGCTAGAAGTGCAATGGTGAGTGCGTCGATGTCCAGCGGCCCACGCACACGGGTGCCGTACGGTAGGAGATACCACGATGCACCGACTTCCACCTGGTCCAGGAACCACAGTCGTCCTTGAGCGAATGACTGTTCCACGGGCCCGCTGTACTTTGTCTCCGGGATGGGACTGTATGAGACCGAGTCTTCTTTGATCACACTCACAAGACCAGCCAGCGTGGGATTCTGCAGTATGTCGGAGACCCTGAGCGCTATTCCGACTGACCTCGCCATGTTCACCATTTTAATCGCAGCGACAGAATCTCCACCTAGCTCATAGAAGCTCGCCCCGACATTGTTAGAGTTGGGATCCAGGTTTAATCCCATCAACCACAACTCCCGGAGTTTGCGCTCTGTGCTGCTTGCTGATGAACCGAGCGTCAATGTTGAGGAAGATGTAACATTCCTGGCCAGGTCACCTAACAACTCGCTTGCTATGCGTCGAAGGCTTCTTCGGTCTACCTTCCCAGTGGCAGTCCGTGGCAGGTCCTTCATACAAATGTAATGGGACGGTATTGAATGTGACGGAAGACTTTGCTGTAGCTTCGTATTTATCTCTTTGGCAACACTGTGGTCCAAGATCCGGCTGTCTGCAGATGTGCCGAGTTCGCGGCCCCCCTTGCTTTCGCGCGGCTCTATCAAGAAAGCAATCAGAGTCATTTTGCTGGAGGTGTTGGAACGTTTGACAGCTTCGGCAACGATCATGATGTGGCTGGGAAATTGTTTTCGTAGACAAGCTTCCACTTCGCTGATCTCTACCCGCTGACCTCGGATCTTCACCTGGGAATCCATGCGTCCAAGGCAGACAATACTACCATCAGATGAGTATCGCACGAGATCTCCGGTCCTATAGAATTTGAAATCGCCGGGTAGCTGCATGGCATGGTACCAGTCCGGACTGGCATGGAGGAAAGGCGACTTGTCAGGCGACGGAGCAATGATATAATCGCGTGCGATTCCTGGACTTTCGATCAGCAGCTCGCCGACGCAGCCAATTGGCACAAGTTGGTTGGGGTCATTGGGATCGATTATCCAGGAGCGGGCACCCACGCCTCGACCGATGTTGTTCGGCTCAAGAGAGCATGGGCTGACTGTGGTCAAGTTGCAGATTGTTGAGCTTTCGCTCTGGCCGTAGACATTCAGAAGCTGAACCCGAGCCGCCCAGACGTCTCTGATCGATGCCGATATCGGTTCTCCGCCCAAGACCAAGGTCTGTAGCCCCGAGACATCTTCTGGCCGAAAGGTCCCGATGTACGAAGGCGTTACCATCGCCCAGTTGACTTTGCACCTTTTGATGTAATCTAAAACGTTGTTCATGCGATCATCATCTGATGGAATGCAGACGCAGCCGCCGTGTATCAGAGTTGTCACAGTTTCTACCAGGCAGGCACCGAAGCCATACGATGCGAATTGGAGAGCGCGCGTGCGATTGTTGATCCCTACCTTGGGGCCAAACTTGGTTGCGCAAGACACAAATCCTTGATGCTCAATCATGATACCCTTGGGTTCTCCTGTACTACCAGAAGTGAAAATAGCATAAGCCAAGTCTTTGGGTCTCAGGGCTGCCTTGAAACAACCTTCATCGCAGGGTAACGATTGGAGGAAACCATCGTCGACCACAATGCAGCGGCCAACAATGTTGCCCAAGGTGTTGCTGTGGAGTTTGGAGACAAGAGCGACTTGGGCCAAAGTTTGCCGACAGATCTGAGTCATCCTTGCCGAGGGGTCCTTGGGGTCAATGAGAGCGAATGCATGGCCGGCTTTCAGCACGGCGAGCATTGTGGCGATGACCCATTTCGACTTCTCAAAGCAGAGGGGTATTATCGCCTGTCCTTCGCCCAAGTCAAAGGACTGGATATGTGCGGCGATGCGAGAGGATACACTATCCAGCTGGGCATAAGTCCAATCCCCGTCCCAGGCAGAAACTGCTGCTGTGTCTCGAGCACTGGAAGCCCACCCCGAAATCATGTCGTGGATTGTGGATTCGTGGACCTGTAGGTGTCCAGAATTCCAACTATGGATCTCAGCCCGATCTTTGTTCGTCAGGACGTCTAATCTTCCCACCAACGGCGGGTCGACCGCACAATTCTGAAGCTGTTGGATCAAATGTCCCAGCTGTTGCAGGAAACGATCCATTTGACGGGCGTCAATGACATTCTGGTCGTATCGTGCCATCAGTAGTGCCGAATCTTCCACTATCTGACAGTCGATCAACAGGGCTCGATTGGTGCACGGGACAAAGAGATGGTCCGATTCTTCCACATTCCCATGAATCTCACATTCAGGCGCTCGAGAAGAGTCACCATCACTGACCAGCAGCACTGTTTGGAACCCACAAGTAGCGGGCCCTCCGGCTCCAGTGCGACGGATCCCGCAGAGACCAAGCTGTGAGAAGTCGCGTGTGGCGTGGTCATGGATCGTGACGTCTTCTATGATATCTGGGACGGATCGATCCTTGTCGCAAAGCACGCGGATGGGAACTACTGTCCGCGACGGCGCTTCATCTCCCAAGCCTTGTGACCCGTCCACCACTACACCAAAAAGCACCTCCGCAGAGTTGATGTAGCGAGATAGGAGGAGTGCAAGCGCGGCTCGACAGACAATGGTTTTGGGCCACTTGTACCGGGTTGCACTGGGGTATGATATGTGGCACTCTGCCTTCGCGTAGGGACGTGGACCAGTTACGTGGGACGGCAGGGGTGGATACACAAAAGCATCCAAGCCGTCCAAGTGTTTTTTCCAGAACCGAATCGCGGCTTCCGTGTTGTCGGCGTGAGGATCCGCCAGTCCTGCAGGCCGCTTGGGACATTGAACTTCCCTGCCCTCGTAGGCCTTGACGACCTGTTGAAGGAGGCGTATTTGCAAGGCTTTGTCCATCAGGGCATGGCTGAATGTCCAAATGAGCAGTCTTTGCTTGATGCTTGGGTCTTCGAGGACAGCGTATCGATTGCAACGCGGCCCAATAGCAGCAGCAGCAGCTTCGTCTTGCACCACCTCCTCCTTGTCGACACATGTCCAAGACGTCCACGAAAAGGAACTCTCTCTCATGACAACCTGGAAGCAGTCCCCGGCTGCTGCTTTGAAGATACAGGCTCTCAAAGACGGAGTCCGGCGCACAATTTCCTTCCAGGCAGCGGCCAAGCGTTGGACATCCACGTGTTTGGGCAACTTGAATATCAAGTGGCCCAAAGCTTGCCGGCCATCAGAGGCGGCGGAATCCATAACATCACGCTGAAAGGGCGTACATGGCACGATGTTCTCGATCTTGCTTCGGTCCAAACCGAAGCGCTGAGTGACTTGTTCGTAAAGACTCTCGTCATGTATACCAGATGGTATGACTGAAAATTCCATATCATTGAGTGAACCCATTTTGGATGGATGAACGTGGATGTCTGTAATAGAGTATTGTCTCAATAGTGATGACCAAAATGACTTCAAATAGGTAATTTCTAATCAGCGGTGAAGCTTTTCAAAATAAAGGTACTTACAGGACTCGCAGACAGACAGAGCATTATGAATAAGTAGTCGAGATACTGATTCCTGCTAAATGGGTGGAGCTTGATCTGCGAAATTCCAGAGCAGCCTATGCTGGATCTGGGAATTGTCATCATGCTTCCCGCAGTCACTTTGAACGAGACACACAGGGTGACACTCAACCATGGATGAAGGAGGTCAGCCAACCACATCTGACTGCAGTCTTACTTGCAGAATTGCATTATGAATGCTGCTGTAAGAGCCATGTTGGTCTATGCCTTCCAAGATGGCTTTGACAAAATCTGGTTTCAGACGACTGTGATACAGATCCTGCAGGAATATGTAGGATTTCCAGGAATGAAGTAATGAGATTGGCTCATGCCTAGAAAAGCAATCCCCAAGACTCGGCTATTGATTGACTGATCCTCTAAAACCTCAAATCGGCGTCCTAGCGACGATCACAAAAACATCAATCACAGCCGAGACAGGCCGTATTCAATCCGTGGATGTAGCTTCTGCGCACACTGGTGCTCACAGTCAGTGTGGGCCCACCTGGCTGTTACCCGTGTGGGCCCACTCGCTGAATTGCGCCCGGCTGAAATGAGACGGGTTGCTGACCGCATTTTACTATTGAAGCCAAGGTAGGCTCTCGTAATACGTACTCACTTGATTGATTCTGACATATCATGTTCTTATTCAAACGTATCTATCCGGTCCATGGTATAAATTATTCAGTTGCTAGATAAACGATCACTGCTTGGGGTAATCACATGCTTAATGTCATCCCAAGATGTCAAGCTACACTTCTTTATTTTCATTCATGCCTTCTTTCGTTTCAAACTTTCTTCAAGCAGGAAATGGTACACTAGCAGGACACAAGCTACTCATCTTGACGCCATGGCAGGTGAGCCATGAACGCCTGGTTACCCTGCACAGACAATTCCCAGGTCTGGTAGTTGAGGTCAAGATACAAGTCTGGGACACCGTCAACTTCAACGACGCCCCGCCAAAGATTTGTTGGGATGATATTACTATGCTTGTGACGGGGAGTGTTGTGCCCTCAAAGAATGAAGCCCCGAGGCTTCAATACGTCCAGCTATTGAGCGCCGGGGTCAACTTTTTGCTGGAAAAATCTTTGTTTAAGAGCTCTGCCGTTACCTTCTGCACGGCGAATGGTGTGCACGGGTGAATCTGTCCCTCCCCCTCAACAGTCGTCTGATCAATGATGCTGATTTGTAGCTAGGCCGCAAATAGCAGAATGGGTTATTGCGACATACTTGATGTCTCAGCACAAACGTAAAATTTCCCATACTCATGGCGCTTTCAAATCTCATCAATAGCTTACAAGTGACAATTGTAGTGTTACAGTACTGGAAGTTTCAACAGGAGTCGGAATGGTGTCGGCTCGATGATGTTCCTGATGATGCCAGCAGACAAAGAGTGTTCGTATTCATTCCCATTCTGTCACGACTTTCAATGTCTGAGTCTCTTACTTTCTAACGGTTGACAGAGGAATTCTGGGATATGGTAGTATAGGCAGACAGGTTGCGCGAGTTTTCAAAGCCATGGGCATGTCTGTTCACGCCTACACGCTTCATCCTCGTACTAAACCTGAATCTCGAAGAGACCACGGATACGTACCTGGAGGTCTTGGCGATGTCGATGGCACCTTACCTGATAGGTGGTACTCGGGGCCATCGACAGGAGAACTTCACGAGTTCTTGGCATCTGGACTGGACATACTGGTGATTTGTACGCCCTGGACAGCAAAAACGACACATCTCATCGCAGAACCTGAGTTCAAGATCTTAGGGCGGAACCGGACTTTTGTTTCTAATATTTCTCGTGGCCCGATAATTCATACGGACCATCTCATCGCCGCACTCGAAGGAGATGTGATCCGGGGGGCGGCAATTGATGTCATGGACCCTGAGCCATTACCAAAGGGCCATGCTCTGTGGAAGACCAAGAATTTGGTCGTGACGCCGCACATAAGCTATGTGTCCACTTCATACCTTGACCGTGTTTTGGAAATCGTTCAACTGAACCTTTGCAAATTCGCCAAGGGTCAAACACTTCTGAATGAGGTTAGCAGGGTGAACGGATATTAGGAGAATTTGCAATGGTGCTATCTACGGTCATCTATAAATAGACAGAGTAAGAATAAACTTCATGGAGCAGAGGCACTGGGAGAAAATTGTAATGAGGGCATTAACACCATTTACTGGGAATGCTTGATGATTTCTGACTTCTGAAACCATTTGTTACTGGATAAGGAAGACCTATTGCGCCAACATGCCTTCTCAAACGAGGACGACAACAATCCGAGAACATTGTCGAGGCTTTCGCCATACTCACTACTCAAAAGAACCGTAGCTCCATTGAGGACGGCACGGCACGGCACGGCAAGTTCCACAGGGTACGACAGTTTCACTTCACTTGGGAGAGACAACGGCACGGCACGGCTCACCGCCCCCACTGCTCCCTGTCGTCCTCTGCCTCCCTGTTCTCACTTATTTTCTTCTCTTTGCTGTCAAAAACCTCAGTAGATCCCGCCAAGTCCCAGAATTGATGTCTGAGTCCCGTCGTTCTCTTCTCCCAGGGCCTCGGTGAGAATGTCCTTGACCATCACCAGGTGTGTGGTTGCTTTCTCAAAGTTGCCCCGTTCAGCCAACACCCAACCGCATTTTGCGGCATTGTAAACTTGATCTCACAACATCGATAGCACAGTCGGTTGGAAAATCTTAGCAGCCTGCAGCCTGAAACCATGCAGGCTAGTGACTGTCTCCGAAACGGGGTTTCCATTTTCCGCCAAAGAGACCTCAAGATGTGGAAGCATATCCCGGTGTAATTCACCATCCGTTTCACTGCTGCCGATTGGAGGCAGTGATATAGCCTCCAGTAAAGTATTCTGAGCTATGCATGCCCAGACGGCCCGTTCTTGAGCGCCCAGGGTGTCTCGTGACCAGACATGGACACGAGGATGTAAAGAAATATACCGCCCGTCAAAATTGATCAGAGATAGAAATTGTAGCTCTCTCACGGTCCAGTTGATGCGGTATTTGTCCAATCGACCATTCTCAGCTCTCAAGAACTTCGAAAGAAGCTTAGGAGGCTCGAAGCGGCGTATGAGATACCTCATTGACATCATGCACCGCAACGATGCTGAAATCTTTAGACAAATGCGCCTCCTGAAGCAATTAGCGGGGGAACCTACTCGACGAGATTTAGCAGGGGCTTCACCCCGGTGCGCATCCCCACCAGCTCCTGCGTCGTAAAGGCAAGTGATGCCCGGTGGCATGCCTTAATGGGAACAGATCCACTGGCTTTCGCTAGTCATTGTTTGTACCGCAGTATCCACATGTGATCACTCCAGACCTGAGTATCGAGGTAGGTCCTGTCTGGAGCACGCTTGTGAATCTCGCAACGACTGGAAGGTGTGCTGGCAGTGCGGAGGCAGGAGAAGAATAGGTATTCGCTCTGGCGCTTTGCCGTCACATTTGCGAGCTGTGATGCACAAGAGCCGCGCAGCCCTATCATCCGAGCCGAAGCCGGGAGCAGAAACCGGGAAGATGTAGCCAAATGTTATGCTCAGCAGATGGAGAGTTGTGCAGTCCTGGGCGGCAGGGTAGCCTTACTTAAATCTGCTTAGTACCAAGCGGCACATCGCCAGTGGTTCAAATGTTCAGTTGGGGTCGTTGGGGGCCGCAGCTGAGACGATGCCAGTGTGGCCTTCGGCGGCTAACCATGCAGCTATGATTGGGCCCCGGCACCAAACTGCTTTTGGGTTGCAACGAGTGACAAAGTCAGCCCTCGAACTTTGCCCCTCCTCCCAATGCCACAGGGCTCATACCTTGCATACCCTCTTCGCACACATCTGCTGCGACAACGACCGGCACTGTTGCCTATTCGACAATTCCCTTCTAAAGGCGACGTGTATTCGGCTACCTTACAATAGCTCGCACTCTCACACACGTCGGCTTTGCTCGGATGAACAAGCATGGGCCCCAAAAACGACTCACCAGGTCTGGGCACCATGCTCAGCTGGCTCAAAGTTTCTAGTGCTTGGGTTGGGCTTGTTCTAATTCTTGCAGTGGCGAGATTCGTACATATTTTCATCCATAGAGTACGGGACTACCAGGTCAGTTTCACTAGCATGCAGCGTCGACTCCTCATTACATGGCGCTCTTCTAACCATTCTGACAGGCTGATCTTGCACTGGCACGCGAACACGGATGCGAAATGCCTCCACAATTGACCAAAAAGTGGCCACTAGGCATCGACAGGATCAAGCAGCTCTGGGACTCGAATGAAGACGGTCGTCTGTTGGCTTTCCTCTGCTCGATAGCTCAAGATTTTGACGGCCGTAACAACCTTTGTCAACATCTTCTCTTTGGACCGCGGGCTTATCACATTCTTCACCCTGCCAACGTCGAGGCACTTTTGTCTACCAACTTCAGGGACTATGGATTTGGGCATAGACACGCCGTTTTTGCACCTCTTTTAGGAAACGGGATCTTTACACAAGAAGGACAAGAGGTATTTTTGGCCCTAGACCATACCAGTAGCGAGATAGCGCTTTCCTATAATTCGCACCGCAGTGGAGCTTACTGGTCACCCGTGAGACGCCGCTAAGTTTCTGGGAATCTGTTGTTCAGATCCCTTCAGGCTACTCAGAGAAATCTCACTGATTAGTAATCCCATAGTGGCGACATTCTAGGGAACTACTGAGAAAACAGTTTGTCCGGACGAAGTATCAGCACCTCGAAAGATCGTTTGGTGAACATGTCGACAACCTCATCGCTTGCATTCCATCTAGTGGCGTAGTTGATCTTCAACCACTTTTCTTCAGCTTGACCCTGGATACATCAACGTGAGTACCAAAATTTCAGATTGCATACTGGGCGCTGGATGCATCCCATTACCGAAACTAGGCATCCATCAATGTGGCTTGTCATGGTTCGGCCTCTTAAAGCTCCATCTGTTCCCCTTCATAACACGAGCTGTAACCGATAGAATTCTTCTATGAATCCTTCAAAGGCAGTGCGTGGTTGCTAATCTGCGTTGGGGCTCAGTGCTCTGCTATTCGGCCAATCAGTCTATAGCCTTCGGGCGAACATCGATCAAGCTGTGGATAATAGAGACTTCGCCGACAGCTTCGATATCGCCCAAGAAGGTCTTGCTAAGCGATTCCGTCTTGCGCCGTTTCATTTCTTATACAGCCCCACAAACTTCCGTCAAGCTTGTCGGAAGGTTCACCGCTTCGTGGAGAGGTACATCCGAGAAAGAAGACTGGCCGAGAGTGAACTAAAGATGAATTCAAGGGCGGAGAGCAGCGATGGAAACTCCTGGTTCATTGACCAAGCCGCCATCGAGTCACGTTCAGAAATCGATCTCCGAGACCAGTTACTCAATGTACTTCTTGCAGGACGAGACACGACTGCTTGTTGCCTTTCGTGGTTGTTGTGAGTCTGTAAAATGGAAGCAATTTGTAGACTTTTGAAGCTGACGGATTGAGCCGGCAACAGTCGTCTTCTTGTACGACATCCACCCGTCATGATGCGTCTACGAGATGAGGTTGCGTTAGTGATGGAGAAGGGTGCGCGGCCGAGTAGGGAGCAGATCAGGAAGATGGCATTCTTGTCCTGCGTCATTAAAGAGAGTAAGCTCCTCTGTCTTAACCCAGGGCTTTTACCTCGACCTGCCCGAGTCATATCCTACGTCACAAAAGCTTACCAGGTTAGCTTTGCGCCTCTACCCGTCAGTACCTCTAAACAATCGCGAAGCCATAAGAACGACTATATTGCCCACAGGAGGTGGGCCGACCGGGAACAGTCCAATCCTAGTGCGAAAAGGTGAGCTTGTCGTCTACTCCCAATATGTTAACTCGCGTATGAGGAGTATCTACGGTGATGACGCTTGTGAGTTTCGCCCAGAACGTTGGGAGACTGGTGAATTGTGCGATATTGGATGGGCCTACTTTCCTTTCAGTGGTGGCCCCAGACAATGTCTCGGAGAAGACTTCGCAGTGATGGAGGTTTCATACACGGTTGTGCGGCTTCTTCAGGCGTTTCAAGATATCTGTCTACCTGTAGGGGAAGCGGCAATGCCAGTGGGGGAAGAACGGCAGCGGTTGACATTAGTTTTGTCAAGCGCCAGTGGATGCCGAGTTTCGGTCAAAAATTCTTCATAGATATAGCCATCACACAGTCTCAGTACTCGGGCAATGAGTTTGCAACTGTATGCCGTGATTGTCCCGGAGCGTTTGATAGCGTCATAAGAAGCAGCACTGTGGCAAGTGCAACTTTGACATCCTTTAGAAAGAGATCGGATATTCACACCCACCAAAACGGATGGTACACCCAAGCCCAAAGGGACAATGTCTTATGGGACAACCTCTTATGGGATAACCTCCTATAGGATAAGCTCCAATAGGATACCCTCCTATAGGATACTATATAAGTAGAAAAAGTTCCATACTACTATATACTAAATCCATGAGATAAATTTCTATATTTTAGTTCTAAACTAAATACTTTGATCTCTGAGTTTCTTAGTGTGGGTGTATATCCTTTTATTTTAGCGGGTGCGAATATCTGATCTCTTCAGAAGTGCAGCAACAATTTGTTTAGGTGGATTTTGCTTGAATGGCTGAGAGAAAAACATATTCACCTGTACAATCGTAGCCTAGCTCCAAGGAAGCGACAATCCTCGGATTTATTACAAGGACCAGTCAAGTTGTAGAGCATGGTATATCAGGCAAAACGCATCCAGGTCGCTGGTATTGCTGCTGCTGCCGACGCTCGTGTCTCACAACTCAACGGTCGCAATGACAGTGTGTCGAGCATTCATGCCACATCTGTCGCTGACTTTAACTATCAGAGAAAGAAATTGACAATGAAACAAGTATTCTACTAGTCTGACTAACATTGATTGCTAGTAGTCGACCGGCAAGTTTCGTCCCAAGTGATTGTACCACTGTGGCAATGTCCTCTGATAGAGCGTCCCAGACATGCGTTGCAGATCCTCGATCGCACTCGCCCACTTAAGGAGCTGTGCTTCCGCCCAGGCAGTGTTCATGATACCCAACCCGAAAGGCATTGAAATATCTGAGTGGATGCCTGCAGGTATCGTGATCATAGGATATCCAGCTTGAGCCGCTATCTGGTAGGCTTGTCCAACATCTGAGGGCACCAGCAGCCCGGAGAGGATGGTCCCGTTATGTTTGAGGGCCACGTCGACACCTCTTTCCCCTGCAAAGGTTTTGACGAAAGATAGAGCTTGGAAATAGGTTTCGTCCATAACGCCTTTTGTGTTTAAAGACGATAAGAGAGAGTCTTGACCAGAATACCAAGCTCGGGAACCCGATGGCCAGGGATAACCGCCTTCAGTACCCTCGTTGTCGTAATTATACTGCACTATGTCTTCGACAGACTTCATCCCAGTGTTGGAAAGCTCAGAGAGGTATGTCGCCATGTCGTTATAGAGATCTGTCTTTGCGACAGTATACTCGGACTCGTTGGGATAACCACGAGTTGATCCGTAGTCCCAGTTCCAACCATCAGGGCTTATCAATCTTTGATAGTCTGGTATTTCCGTACCATTGACAATCGTTGCCCCGGCTGATTTCATCAATTCTATTAGCTCGAGGAGAATGCTCTGCTGCTCTGGATCTGCGTGGACCCAGAATGTATTCCACGGCAGGCCGAAAGTGGCGTCAGCCAGACTCTCCGAAGTGGTCAGATAGTCGGAGTACGATCCAGGCGGCGTCCTTCCTTCTTGGGCGCTGGTGAAGTTATCAAGCTGATCAATACCGAAAATCGAATCCAGCGCATATGTCGCGTCGCGTACTGTTCGACCAAATACACCTACGGTGTCCATATTTCTGCTGATAGGAATGACCCTTTTCAAATTTAGCTATACCGTATAGAAATTAGTGTTATCATAGCTTACCCAGCTCTGGATGTCAGCCCTACTGTTGGCCTCAATCCAACTATCGCGTTTCTTTCCGCAGGATCAATAACTAGGTCGAAATCTGTCAATAGACTTGACACAACGAGTCAGCCTGAATGATGGCCACATACCACTTCCACTTGTGTCCGTGCCTAGCGCGATGGGGACAACATTGGCACTGACTGCTATTGCGCTCCCGCCACTGCTGCCTCCAGGTTGACGAGTCAGGTTGTACGCACTCCGGCATTGGCCGCCTCTGGCAGAGTATCCTTCAGAATAATTCGTACTTCGTACACTCGACCATTCAGACAGGGTCGCCTTGCCCAGCAAGACAGCGCCCGCTGATCGAAGCTTGCTGACGACGAAAGCGTCACGTGGAACAACACTTCCTAGTAGAGCTGTGCTCCCTGCTGTCGTTTCCATGCGATCCTTCGTTGCAATGTTATCTTTCACCAGAAATGGAATACCGTGAAGAGGGCCGAAAACTCCTCCGGCGGATCGCTCTTGATCCCTCTCTGCAGCGATCTTCAAGGCATCAGGGTTTACCTGAAGGACAGAGCTTGTTAAAGAATGTGAGCTGGGTGAACTGCAACACAACAAATTTCCTCACTTACTGAAGGTACTCATTAGTCTGGAAGATCCTGTCTAGGTAGCATTCCACGAGTTGCCGAGAAGTGAGGCTGCCATTTGTCATCGCCGACTGCAATTCATCAATTGTAGCTTCTTCCAACGTGATCAATCCGCACGCTGCCACCGGGAACAGGACAGGCGTTTGAGCAGCCGCAGCTGATATGGAGTCTAAAGCCCTGACATAGAAATGGTTGTTTGTGCGGATGAAAAAAAGATTCACTGGGATAATACAAAGTATACTGGTTACGAAACGCAAGAAAGGCTTCGAAAAAGGTGACATCTTGCCGCGGCTGCAAATCTACTTGACGGAAGAAGATGTTGATCAGTGTTATTAGAGAGTTCAGTGTTGTTAGCTTAATGTGATTTAGAGGAAGAATCACTACGAACTACAAGGCAGAGGCGAAGTGACAGCAGTTATATAAAAGGCTATTTTAATCCCTAGGAAACTACCGTGGCCATGTTCAAAGATTTATTCGAGCAGACATAGAGAAGAGGGGTAGATCTTGCTATCCTTCATAGTCAATGACGTGCAGTGTAACTACAGCTTACGCCAAGCATCGGCGGGATCAAGATTATCTGGTGGTTCGCGCGGCCAAGGGCTTCAGGCATTGCAAAAGCAGGGGTGGATGTGGGGCTGCGCAGGACACGTCTCCTTCGCGATTTGGGCTTTCTCAATATGTTGGCTTTACATGGCTCTCGACGAAGTCTCTCATCCGTGGCTGATTTTTTTTTCTGCTACTAGCATTGCGCGGTGACTACATGTGCAGGTTCAGAGATACATACTGAGGGTTCGCCATTACAAGATCGTGCCTAGCTTTCGAACTTCAGCCATCCCTAAGGTATCATAATGAGAGTGGGATCGCGTCCAGGCCCGGTGGACAGTATGGAAAACTAGGATCAAGTATGCGCTGTTGATTGTGACAGCACGTAGTTCTATTTTCGTGCCATTGGTCTGGCTTCGCCCGGACACATCACGGTGCACATATCATGTGTAGTCATTTCGACGGCACGCAGGAGCAAATGGACACTGAATGTGCTTTAAGGGAAAATTCATCACAGCGTACATGAAATTTGCGTACTGGATATAGAGAAAACATCTACCAGACTATATTATAAGTTTTGCACACTGACCATCACGGAGGCGTCAGGTCAAAAGTCATCCAGATCCACTCCAGCGGGAAATTGCATATCGATAATTAGATATGCACATCACGATGAGCAACTGCACTACATTTGAGCACCTTCGATGATAACCTTGAGAGTGTCTTCTTTCGCTTCTTTCACAACCTCGAAAGCGTCCAATGCGTGCTCGAACTTGAACCTGTGTGTAATGAGCTTTCTAGGTTGTATCTTGCCAGAGGCGACGAGGGATACGGCCTCGGGATAACAGCCGGAGGTGTAACGGATGGAGCCTAGGATGCGCAATGCTCTGATACACGCTGTTGTGATGGGGAATATGACGTTCTGCACAAAGGGGGTCAGCCACCGTTGCTCAAGCGCGCAAAGCCTTTGAACGGGTATTACTTTGACACACCTCTTTGCCCATACCGGCCTGCACGAAGGTCCCTCCCTTCTTGGCCGCAAAGATACCCGTTTGAATACAAGACTCCGCTCCAGTACATTCCAAAACAACTTCTGCACCGTCACCCAGTCCAAATTCCCTGACAATCTGGTCAGCCATGGCGCGGGATGCGTCGACGGGATCAGTGCTTCCTCCCGCCGCCTCCCTTGAGGGTACGTAGACGTCGTCAGCGCCGAACGATCTCGCGAAATCGGCACGAGATCTGGAAATATCAACGCCAATAACCTTTCTGGCACCGTAAGCCTTGGCTACAGCCTGGCAGAGGGCACCGATGGGCCCACAGCCAAAGACGAGGACGCTCTGCCCGCCGCGGAGACCAGCGACCTTGCAGATCTGCACCGCCACGGCCACGGGCTCGACCAGCGCACCATCCTCGGCCGTCATGTGCTCAGGAATCGGGTAGCAATAGTCTCCGGCTACGATGTAGTATTTTTGCAGCGTCCCATCCCATGGTGGTGTGGCCGCAAATATGGTATCGGCGCAAAGGTTGTATGCACCCGCACGGCAGTAGTCACAACTGCGATCTCAGAGATTAGTGTGATCATGACAACCGCCGCATGGGTCTGCTTTTTTCCCATCATCCGACCGCACATACCGTCTACAAGGGACACCGGGCTCAATGGCAACCCGGTCTCCAACCTTAAGATTCTTCACCTTCTTGCCGACCTCGACGACTGTTCCGGCACTCTCATGGCCAAGGACAATAGGACTTCGGAGGATGAAGTCACCAATGCGCCCTCGCTGCCAGTAGTGAATATCTGAGCCACAAATGCCAGTCTGCTCAACGTGAACGCGCACGTCGTATTCGTCGCGAAGCTTGGGGACCTCTCGGCTCTCAAACGAGACTTTCTTGATGGATTGAAGAACGAACGCCGGGTTCTCATCGATTTTGCGTCAGTCGAGTCATTCCCGAGCAACTTGAACATCATTGGAACTCACAGTTTCAGCCATTTTTCTTTTTGAGAGCAGAACTGTGCTGATAATCTCGAACTGCTGGTCCCTGGGTAATAAGAGTTTGTTGATGCGGGGGTGAGCGTCCGGGCTCGCCGATGTGTGGTGACGTCTTCCCCGCCGGTACTCTCATCACGACGAATAATTTGTTGATGTGTCACAATAATATGCCTCAAAAAACCAAAATGATCCACATAGGATTCCAATAGGGCGGTTAGGTTGCCCATCCGCACTTCAACGATAATTCGGATGTCGAGATCAAATGAGCTCCACGAATATATTTCTTGACCTCAATTGAGTCAGGATTGAACAAAAGCACACTCAAACACCGGCCAAAAAGTGGTGGAACATGTAGGTTCACATGAACGAAATGTATCATAGCCATGTTGAATTAAACATCTCGGCATTGTGCTTTTTTACTCCACTAGGGTTTCGAGTGTTTACCTATGTACCATTGTATAAAGGAGCTACAAGCACCAGTGGAGCTTAGAAGATCACTCTATGAAGGCACACAGTCTGATATGTGAGAGCCTACTTGAAGACAGGCAGCAGCGATTATGTAATCGCGCGCTAGGTCAATCTGCTTCCAAGTGCTCTACATAAATTACTGAGCTTGGGCGCCCTTCAGTTGTTCGCCTTCCGAGATCCTATCAATCAGAAAAGTCTCTCTCGTATCATAAACCATGGAGCCGCCACCAGATTCAAACTCGCCAAGCTCATCCCAAACCGCACTCTCACTCCCACCGCCGCCGCCACCACCACCTTTGGAACATTCGGCATCTCTTCCCCCAGCCAAAAAATCACGTCATCACAAGAAGATTAGGTATCGCCCGTTGTACATGGATGAATGGGAATACGAGGATGTGCAGAAATACGTGCCTGGCGGCTTTCACCCTGTAGACATCGGCGATCAGATCGCTCAGTATACTGTCCTTCACAAGCTGGGATCCGGTGGCTTCGCGACGGTCTGGCTCGTCCAGTCTAGCGAAGATAGCCGCTATTATGCCCTGAAAATATTATGCGCCGATGTTTCAAATGCGAAATCCAGGGAGCAGGAGGTCATGGAACATCTTGGTCAACATGATCATCCTAATGTTGTCAAATTGCTTCATTTCTTCAAGGTTACCGGACCTAACGGTACACATACTTGCCTTGTGCTTCCCGTTTGCGGCCCTAGCTTCTATAAGTGGTCTCCTCAAAGGTTCATACTCCCGGAATAATTACTTCGCTATGATCATTTCTCTAATTACGCTATTAGGACCTTTACTCACGCCGCACGATACCAGATTGCTCAGCAGGTAGCTCGCGGCATTACCTTCCTACATGAGCATGGCGTTGCACACACAGGTTAGTGTTATATATCACTATACATTTTGTTTCTAATAGTTACTAATCCCAGTCACAGATCTGACTCCTTCAAATGTTGTCTTCCATCTTCCCGATATCCAATCCATGTCGGAAAATGAAGTTTGCCAGCTTTTAGGCCCTACGGTAAAAGAAAAGCTTAAACTCCGCGACGGCTCTCGCTCTTCGCACAGCCCTAAGAGAGTTGTCAGGAACCCTGACTTTTCAGGATTCAACATTGAGCCCTCATCTGCTGCAGCTATGATCATCGACTTTGGCGAAGCAGTCCTATTAAACAGCCCTCACAGCCGTACTGGGCTCGGCATGCCAATAACAGCGTTCCCACCTGAGGTCATGTTTGGGCATCCAGCTTCAGCCGGCAGCGATATATGGGAGCTTGCATGCTTATTCTGCGAGATATTCTATGACAGGCCCCTTTTTCCGTTATACTTTCCAATATTCGAGCTGCTTATTGGACAAATCGTCCATTTTGTGGGCTTACTACCACGAAGCTGGCGGGGTCACTTTGACGCGGAGAAGTACGGCTATATGGAGGAGGGAACGGTGTATGGGAAGCCGGAAGGTTCACACTTTTGGTTCGAAGCAAGCCCAGAAGATCAAAGGGGGAATCTAAGGGAGGAACTGCTCCAGGCTGCCTCTAAAACGAAACTCACCACCGAGCAGCATGAGTTTATTACAACTTTGCTACAAGAGATGCTGGCCCGTGAACCGGAAGAACGGCTTGCTGCCGCCGATGTGTCACGTCGTATAGACTCTGCTGCGTCATTCTTTGGCGGTGAAATAGCTGAGTACCCTGAACAACTTCCAGAATACCCAGACGACGCACCGCCGCCGCCGCCGCCACCGCCTGATTCTAGTGACTCAGATGGTGAATAGGCTAAATGGATGAGTCGGCCGTTCTGAGTAGGGTATTACACGAAACGTGTTAAAAATAAACTTCTTGTCAGTGTAATGTCTCCTCAGAAAGGTCTGTTGCTAGTGTAGAGGGACTCAGAACATGGGCCAGCATCAAAGAGCACCCCTATTAGCTAACGACTACGAGATTAGATTAATGCCTAACAAACATTTTCATGAAGAATATGAAGCGAACCAGACTATTATATAGAGATCGGCGTACCTGCATCCCGTTACTTTCTCCCGGTAAGCGCAAGTGTCTACTGCAACTTGGGATCATGGGCATGAGGCTTCACGAGACTGTAGATCAACATGTTTTGTGGTGCGACAAATAGACAGATCCGGCGTTTGTCTGGATGTCGGTCATATCTCAACATATCAAAGAGCAGGATAGACGAGTTGAGATCTTGTTGAGAGAATGGATTTAGATGGAATTGAAAGTGAATTTGGACATCCTGCCTCTATCAATCTCGCTGGACAAGTACTACTGTACCTCTGCAGCATCGCCATGGCGCGTCTAAGTTGTAGAGGCTGCGATTCCTTTGATCAGGGACTCCAATTCATCATCCGTCATAGAGGGCACTCCAAGCAGCCCATTGTCGACCTTCTCCCACGGAGAAAAGGTCTCCGGCTTGGCGTTGGAATATCTGATCAACGTCCCAAATGTCGCCATGTCAAACTTGCCGCTTTGCAGATCAGCCAAGGCTTTGTTGTTGGCCTCGTCGGCGTTCACGTTGACGACCTGCCATCCGTCTGCTCCGAGCACCTTCTGTGCGTGCTTGACCATCTCATGGCAGCTCTTGACCACAGACTGCACGTACACCGGCCGGTTCTCCGTCTCCTCGGGGTTCTTCATGATGCCAGCGACGGCCTTGCCAACCGAGTCCAGAGTCGTCCACACAACTCGATTTTCACCGCCATCCATGAGCTCTGCTCGCTTGTTGAACAGGTTGATGCCAGCGAACCCCGTGCGAAGGTTCCAGTCCAGAAATGGACCGTTCGCAACAATGGTCCAAGTCATACTTGACGACTTGCATTTCTCGTAAAGGTGGTTGTCTCGTGCAACACGCTGTGAAAAGACCGGCAGGGAGTTTGCAGCCTTGTTAAGCGGGTCGAGGCTCCAGTCCGATGGGATATATCTATAGACTCCTGCGGCGACAGAGGCGTCCATAAGACGCTTCGGTGTATCATCCTGAACAAGTGTGCAGTCGACGACAGCATCTTGCCCAGAAAGTGCTGCGGTTAGGTCCTCAATGGATTCGAAGTCAACCTTCTTGACTTTGGCTGAAGACGGTAATTTGCTGGTGTCGCTAGACTGGCGGGCGAGGATAGTGACATCGAAGCCATTAGCGAGGAGGTTTGCCACCACGGGTGCACCGACGTTGCCACGTCCCTATGAGAAAATGTTAGCATACCACGAAACCCTATGAACATCATAGAATCAGATCTCGGAGAACACCCACTCCAGCGACGGCGACATTGTGAATCTTTCGCGCCATTTGGAAATAAATTTATGAAAATGCTTTGATCGAGTCTTGGTGCGGGCACAATATGAGGGCAAACAAAGCCTTGATCACGTGGCACGAATTCTATTAAGCTGGAGAGATTGCTCTATTACAAGAGGGAACTGGAGCAGAGCATATATAAGTACAAGACCACATGACAGACGGACTCGTGTTTGCACATCTGCGGACATGACGTGCGAGGCGGCTTCAATTCCGAGACAGACAACGTTGGGCGACCCTGTAATTCGACTCTGTGAGAAACCAAATTTACAAGATCGTTTCGTTTTCGCATCCTCTAGCATTTTCATTTCGGATCACTGTCACCGTTTCGGATAGGTTGCCTGACAGCTACGGAGTCCCGTCCCGGAGATAATGTTTGGCGGCATCTTATTGACCTAAAGGCTGTGCCCCTTGTACGGACGTTGCATTGGGGAATTAATGCACTTTGAGCCAATATATTCCGAAGTAGTTCGAACACATGGGGTGAAACGAAGCGCAGGCCAAGTTGAGATGTTTCAGCACGGAACACTCAAGCTTCATATACGATGTGGCAACTAACCCCAGCAAGCTTCACAGTTTGATGGAAGCATTTGGCCTATCATGCAGTATTCCCATATAACCCGTAGATCATTTTCGGCTGGCAGGAACCGAGATCGAACAACGCAGGAGCAGTTCAGAAGCCAAGAGTAAAGCCTGAGGATTTTATCTACATATCATCTATATTTATATATGCAGGGCTTCGTGGAATCCATGCTATCATCTGCTGATATAGGTCTTGCTATTGAAAAGCAAATATAGCCATCTTTCACTATTATCACGCACTCTACGGATGTATATGTGCACGTTGTGGAGGGCAATTTTGTAAACTAAGCTTCTGCATTCTCACACCCCAAAGCTACATAAAACTAATCTAGCCATGCAATGTCTCAAAATCCCCAGCTATGATAGACCTCGAAACCACATTTCCAAGCATCTTTTGCAATTTAGTTGGAGTTGGTGACAGAGAAACCCTTGATGGGAAAGTTGTAGTTGACGTGGTGCACCTCGACATCTCCAACACCGTTGGGAATGTAAGCAGACTTGTCAGCCGCCTTGCTCGCGTCACTGCTGTCCCAACCGATCGCTCCGACAAAGACCTTGCCGTGGCCTTCGACCTCTTGGGTGGAGAACCCTGAGGCACCACCACGGGAGCCAGGCATGCTGAATGCCTTCTCGATCATTGCCTTGAGCTCGTCCTCATTCCCAGTGCAGTTGCGGATGGTGACCATCTCCACGATGGGCGAGTTGATAGCCTCGCGTGGCGCGTAGGGCCTGAACTTGATGGTGTAGCCCCAGGGCTTGCCGTTGAGGACGCTGCCCATCTGCTCCATGGACTTGGCGTGGGCGTCGCTTGACACGAAGGCATTCTTGGCCTCGGGAGACACCCAGCCTGGGCAGGTCAGTGACTGCTAAGTTGTGCTGTGAAGGTTCTGCCTTGTATACTTACCAATCATCAAGTCGAGAGTTTGCGGGTCCTCGCTGCGGGGTCCCCATCTTGTCCTGATGTAGCCAGGCTGGCCTTTGAGGGTCAGGAGCAGCTGCTTGTAGGGCTCCTTCCAATCCTCTACACCGCCCTTCACGGGGATAATGACCCGTTCAGTAATCGCGGTCGGGGGAGGAGGTCCACTGGCGGCCATTTTGAATTTTCTAGAGAGGTCTGGATAAAATTAAATGGGATTTGGGTTGTCTGGCCAGCAGTGTTGTTGTTCTAAGATAATTGTATGGTTTCGGTGAACACAACACAATGAAACCGCTGATTCTGCTGCAACTTTATATTAGATACTCTAGAATCAGGACTTGCAGACTAAATGGGCCAACTCGCGATGTATCCACCAAAACTGGGAGAGGCGGCTTTGACCGGACCGTCGCATTGTTTGTCAAGTCCGGATACATGACCGCCGCTTCATTCCAAGTTGCGATTGCTCCGTACCTAGTAGGGTGCTTGAGCCGTTCTGCACCGGAGAACCAAGGAGAAGGTTCTTCGGGCGATACCTTATCCAAGCCGCAATGATACGAACCCTGGCATTCATGCAGGGCAACACCAACGAGGCTGTCTCCTCCCGGATGTCTTTCTGATGAACCCCACTCTTGGAATATCCCCAGCAACTGAATGCAGCGGATGTCCGAAGCAGAACATCAAATGATACACAACTATGAATATTTTGACATTATGTACGTAACCTCAGAGATTGGCTGTCAGGCGGGGCAGGCAGACTAGACAGCCTTGACGTCTGCCATGTTTCATCTGAAAGTTTTGCAAAGCTACTTTGTAGACGGCACGGTGTTTCAAACGGGTACGTCAGGATCTATGCATCGACTCGCGGAAACAATTACTGCACTAGGCAACCCAAGTGACAGCGGCTCATTGGAACTGCGCCACGTTTGTAAGATCTATCGTCCTATGCAGAGCCCCATTAATAGCCAGCCTGTCTGCCCACCTGTGGTTGTCCAGAATTCGCATGGAACACCTGTGGACCATGCTGAAACCGTCCCCACTCTCCATCCGTGCCGGGAGGAACGGACATTGTGCGGCAGCATGTGAATCTGCTGCTGGATGGAGCATACTAGCCAGTTGACCTCGCGCATACCGGGCGACAAAGCGTAGGCAGTTGGACACGCGGGCCGGCGGGCAATGAGATCGGATCATCCAGGGAAACACAGGTTCTCCGGCCTACCCGACGCTTTCGGGGCCGTGCTTGGCGCTGAAGTGCGATCGATGATTCCAGAGGGGAGGGCACCATGGCTGGAAGGATGAGAGGAACTGTTTACTTGGTATTATGGAGAGTTCGTGACACTCCCGTCTACCTATCATGGACCAGAGATTCGGATTGGGCACACTTTGCCTCAACTTGATCTAGTTTCCCGGTCTGTTGGTCATTCTCCCGAACATATGTAGATCTAGTGTAGATCTAGGTAACTTTATCAACTATGCAAAGCCAAGAAAAATGCCATTTTGACAACATTGGTTGACAGCGTCAGTTGCTAGCTCCAAGTCATCGGGCGAGCAAGGAGCATTCCATTGGAGACGAAATTTTTGAAATATTGGATTGTCTTGATACTATGATATACTTATAATAGCAGTAAACATTTACCCAATTTGTACAAATCCTGTCAACACTACCAATGATGATAACACCCGAGCCAAGCCCATTTGACCTCTTCGTCCTAGTTGACCTGGAAGCATAACACATGTGCAAGTATCTAATCATAGCCTTGACACATAGGCGAAAAGTAGGAAGAGATATAGTCGCCGTAGCCCATGTGCCCTCGTCCGTAATTATACGACGTGTAAGATAAGGCACCTGGCTTTGAGAAATCAATGCCTGGTCTGTATCGAAAACCACATTGTTAGTCGCTTCTAACATCCACCCAGGTGTATGGAGGTCATTTGATGATAATAAAGACTCACATCATAGCCGTGGCCAGCGCGCCCCTGGCATACTTGCCCGCATGCCGCTCGTAACCCAGCAACTCGAGGGCCTCGGTAAAGTTCGCCGTTGTACGAATATCGTTGGAGTTGGTCTGCGCCCATGGCAAATGGCACTTGACTTCGATCCTTTCCTGGCCTGGCCTCATCTCAAAGACAAAGCAAACACCCAGGTGGTGATCGTTGGGGAAGCGAGGCGGCTTGTTCTGCCCTTCAGTAACCCCGTTGGGTTCGTCGAGAAGGAGGTGCCATATCTTGGATAAATTCTCGACACCACGCATAGTTGATTCATCCATCTGCAGGCCACCCAGCGTGCACACGTCACGTATGGTGCTCTTGGAGTTCGATTTTGTGCGAGCGTAGACCTTGATCCGGGCCTTGGACGGGTCGACGCAGTCAATGGCGATCATCTCGACAGGAATGCGCTCTTTGTACCCAGAGAGGAACTTCGATAACTTGTCCACCACCTTGCTGAATCCTTGTCCACCCGGCTCGAGGTTTCGGATGGTGTTCCAAGTCAACTCCTCAGTACTGATTCCGGTGGCAAGGTGCTTAAGCACGGGAAAGAGGTAGACCTTCATGATGCGCTCGGCCCCCTTCATGTCGAATGCCACGAATATTTGTGGAACTCTAGTCTTGTGCGGTGGGAGTGCAGCCTTCGCGGTGGCCACCTCGTTCTTCTCATGCACGAACCAGCGAGACCAGACTTGCTCGAACCAACGCGTATCTGCACCGGGCGCGACATATCGTAGCAACGGCAGCAGTGTCGCTACCTTGTCCCCTGGGAAGGGGTTCTCCGGGTCGTCGTTGGGCAAGAGTGGCTCAAAGGTGTAGCGCACCACTGTGCCGTCGTTCTGAAAGTTCCATGACGGTTCGAACGGAGAGCCATCCATTGTCAACAACGGACGGGCAGAGGCTTGAGGGGTAGGCGGTCCGTATGTTGGCACCACGGCGTCGCGATACACGCGCATGTGGTCGAGCTGCTGCTCGTAGGTATAAGAGCCAGCGCTGCGGAGGAGAGTGGCCAGGAGAGGTGCAGTACGCTGCCACCACCAGTTGTGATCTGGATTTGTTGGTGCTTCGAGGCCACCAATACAGCCGCTGGACAGCACTGACAGGCCATTTGATTTGGCGCTGGCGTGTTCAAAACGGCCAAGGGCCTTGGAGGCCCAGATTGGCTCATCATCTTCTGCAAGTCGAACCATCTTGTGCAGTGATTGAGGTGAAGCCGGCTCGGCTGCAATTGTGGTAGCCGTAAGAGTGCTCATTACTAAACTCGACAAGACCTTTGAGCGGGATGATGAATTCACCTCCCACTTAAGATTGAAAGAAAGATAAAATGGCGATTCAGTATATGTGACAGGCCCGATTCTTTTGTGGAAAGCAGCCTGATTTATTTATGGGTCTGTAATAACGACTGAGCAGTCCAAGGTGGCCTGAGCTGCACACCGACTGCCCGTTGCACGCTGCCCATCCGGAGGCCGGCGGGAAGCTTTTGCTGTCAATACCGCGTTTGACTTCGAACAGGGTTTTGCATCGAGGAGGTTCGATGCTCCCCATCCGTGTCAAGGCTGACCAGGACGGACGGAGTCCGCCTTGCATCCAGGGCTCCGAGCCGCGCGAGCCGGGGCATGTTCGGTTCACGGAACCTATGAACGTTAGGCTCTGCACTTGAAACAGAACCCCGATGCGGCAACCAAGCAGACTTGGGAGAGTAAAAGGTGATGTTTGACTGAATATGTCCAAAACAAAAATGGACAGCGGTGGTGTTGATTGGGGAGGCAGCGGCGGGCGGAGCTGCGCGCACCACAGCCGCGTTTCAGACGGACCCTACATCGACCTTCGACTGCAAGGGACGATCATGCCGTTGCACCACACAGCCATGTTCATCTGATCTAACACTATCCGTCAACTCCATGTCAATATCCGGCCACCGGTATTCTGTGGGGAGTCCGGAGTCGTACTCTTGGCTCGACTGCGCGGGTAACAGAATACGATTGTTTGGTCTGGAAGTCAATACCGACTACCCAAGTCTAGATCAGTTTCATGTGACAGTCACTCATGTGTTTGTTCTGGAATCTCGTTCCACCGCACCATAAGTGGTTCATTCGTGGTGCAGTACGCTACACGAGGTCTCGGAGATGGTTGGCCAGACTCAAGCACTGCCAATCATTAACCGTTATAGTAACATCTTCGGACACGAGACAAATACACAGATGCATATACATATATATACACTGATCCTCCAACTGATTCCAACATGTCCTTGTTCCCATATCAAACTATCAACGAACATCTTATACAATATTTAGACACCAACAACACACAAATGGCTCCTCCCAGTGCAACGGGTGTCGCAGACACCACTGGGCAGACCGCAAACGGGAGTTCCAGCGTCCCAACGCCGCGCTGCCTCCCCCCAGGATTCACCGAAGCCAAGTTCTCAGAATTCCTCTCCACACTATACACGCTCGTCGGCAAGTCCAACATCGCCGTCATCACCTCAGACACCCCCTTCGACGATGGCGACTACGAGACCATCGACTGCCTGACACACGACATGCACAACTTCTACGACCACGAGGAGTTCATCGGGTCAGCCCTGGTGCGGCCCCGCCACGTGCAGGACGTCCAGGCCATCGTGAAGCTGTGCAACGACTTCGCCGCGCCGCTCTGGGTCTTCAGCAAGGGCCACAACCTGGGCTACGGCGGGGCGGCGCCCCGCGTGAGCGGGAGCCTGGTGATGGACCTGGGCAAGCACATGAACAAGGTGCTCGAGGTCAACGCCAAGGACTGCTACTGCCTCCTCGAGCCCGGCGTGTCGTACCTCCAGCTGCAGGACTACCTGAAGGAGCACAAGCTCGACGACAAGGTCATGATGGACGCGCCCGAGCTGGGCTACGGCTCCGTGATCGGGAACGCGCTCGACCACGGCGTCGGGTTCACGCCCTACGGAGACCACTGGATGATGCACTGCGGGATCGAGATCGTCCTCCCCACCGGCGAGGTCGTGCGCACCGGCATGGGCGCCATGTCCAGCCCCGAAGGGCGGGAGCAGGCGAGGCAGGGCGTGCACCCGGCGGACCAGAAGCCGAACGAGTGCTGGCAGCTCTTCCCCTACGGCTTCGGCCCTGTCAACGACGGCATCTTCTCACAGGCCGGCAACGGCATCGTGACCAAGATGGGCATGTGGCTGATGCCGCGCCCGCCGGGCATGGAGGCCTTCATGGTCACGTACGAGAAGGACGAGGACCTCCCGCAGATCATCGACATCATCGGCCCGCTGCGCGTGAACATGATCCTGCAGAACGCGGCCGCGTTGAGACATGTTGGCCTGGACTTGGCGCACTACAACCCCCGGTCACATTACACCGACAAAGCCCTGAACGAAGTCCTGACCGATGAGGATCTGGACAAGGGCGCAAAAGAGCTCGACCTTGGCCGATGGGTCTACATGGGTGCTGTCTATGGCCCCCCGGTGATCCGCGAGGCTCACCTCAAGATCATCAAGCAGGAGATGACAAAGGTGCCCGGGAGCCGCTTCTTCCTCGAGAAGGACCGCAAGGAGGTGTTTGGCACCCTGGAGTGCCGCGCTCACACAATGAGGGGCGTGGCCAACATGGACGAGCTCCACTGGCTCCAAACATGGATCCCCAACTGCTCCTTCATGTCGCTGGCGCCAATATCGAAGGTGTCCGGTGAGTCAGCCTGGGCTCAATATGTGACGGCCAAGAAGAGGTTCGATGAGGCCAAGTTGGACTACATGGGTATTTTCAGCATCGGGATGCGGGAGATGCGTAAGTTTGCCCCTCCCCTGTTAAGGAAATCATCACTGACGACGTGTAATAGATAACGTCGTGTGCATTGTCTTTGACCGCAAGGACCCAGACGCTCGTCGCCGCGTGCAATGGCTCGTTCGCACCATGATCAAGGACTGGGCAGAGAACGGATGGGGCGAGTTCAGGACGCACATCGGCATGATGGACCAAGTCGCCATGACCTATGACTTCAATGACCACGCACTGATGAAGCTGAACGAGAAGATCAAGAATGCCCTCGACCCCAACGGAATCATGGCACCAGGAAAGAGCGGCGTTTGGCCGCAACAGTATGACAAGAAGAAGTGGATGCTGGGAGAGGACTATATCAAATAGACCGGATGCCTATATAGACACACCAAGCAGTCCATAGCGCTTGAATCTTGGTGTGTCCCAGCTGTATTATAGATAGGTTATATCTTGTAAATAGAGAGACTGCAATTATCTAACCCGTTCCCACTAATTAAGGCAGTCTCTTGTGATGAAGGTGTGAAGATGGACTCATTCAAACAGAAAGCCTCTGCGGCTCGTCCATGAGCAACACATCAACCGGCTCAGACGTTTTATCCGCTGCCGGTTTAGCTTCCTCGACGGCGTGCGCGTCAGGTTCCCTGCCTGCACCCAGAAGCCGGCACTGCCTCTGGTACAAGCAAAAGAAGTTCCATGAGCCCCAGAGCTGCGCCGCTGCGAAGAGTACGTGGAGCATGGGCGTCGTGATCTTGAAGGCCAGGGTCCACCTGTTCCACACCGACCCGAACATATACATGGTCACGATCGTCTCAGTTATCGTTCCGGTCAGGGTTGTTGCCATGGCAGCAAGGAAGAGCTTCCGGAGGAAGGCGTGTGACTCGGGGTAGACTCTGTAGAGTATTATGGTGACGTGTGGCAGGAACTCGGCAATGATATCAAAAGCACCTGTTTGAAGCTCCATGTCAATGCTTCGTGCTGCTGATGCCATAGTGGCGGTTGTGCAGAAAGGCGCCCAGGCTTTTCTCACTCACCCCAGACCAGACAGAGAGAAAACTCTATATCAGCATCAGGCTCGCTGATTATTTCCAGGCTGATTGCGATTGCTGACTGCCCGATCATAATAGTTCCTACGTGGTGTCCAACACTGACTGGGGAGATTTTGGGTCCTACTATGTGTCAGTCACCCGCTGCGGATGTGGAAATTCCAAGCATTCGAATACATGGACCCGTAAAAGAGAAGTGGTACTGACGGTAGAATAACTCGAAGATGTACATTGCCATCAACATCTGAGAGACCACAATCAAGACGTCGCCCATTGTTACTGGCGAGGACTTGGAAAACCGGGTGTGGAAGTTGGATGTGCCAAAGACGACAGAGATGAAGGGGTAAATCGCGGCGATGAGTATGAGGATCTTTGTTCCACCTGCTATGTGGTGGTTGACGAACCCCCTTCTGACGGTTTCGTCCATTGTCGTGTATGTTGAGCCATAGATCTTCTTCAACAAGTATTTTTCCAAGACGTAGAATCGAATTATGAAGTATATCACGAAGACAATGCTCATTATAAGGGCGCTAAACGGCGCCAAGATGGATATCGTCGTTAGGGGCAGTCTTTCGAGGTGCTCGTCATGGCGCGCGGCCAAAACAATGTGGTCATCCATCTTAGGCGACAAACAAAATAGAGAGGAAAATGCGAGAAGCTATCTGTCAACTATGTTGTATCATTACAGAATAGGAACGAGAAGGTGTATGGCAACAAGAAGACGCGAAAATGTCGCGGAACAGAAACCAGCAAGGAAACAGAGGATTTGTTTTGAGGAGCTGCGGGCATGAGCGATTTATACGCTAGAGGATGGGGACTAACGAGCACGGCGAATGCAGAAAAGGCTAATAAATGATGTTATTTCCCTGGGCCCTAGCTCTGGAGGTCTAGAAGAGAGAGAGACGGAGCGCGGCAGAGGATCGGTTGAAACGTGGCCTACTGCCCGAAGTGGAAGCACGGTGGAATAGGTTCAGATGCGACCCGTGTGCTCCAACAGCTCACCACGATGCTACCAAGCCCGAGGCTCGGCCCTAGCTAGTGGTCCTGGGAGTGCAACGCAGACCCATGCGCGCGGGTGGCTTAGCTATACGAGCGTGCCGCTGCTGCAGGTAATTCCCGCGGGGTGAGAGGATCAGTCGCCTGCATGGGCGCCAGGAAATAGCCTTTGCTAAACCCATTTCCATCATGCGTGAGCAGGAAGGATATTGAAAAAGAAAAAGAAGACAGAGGAAGGACTACGATCTTCTCGACTAATGGCTCAAACCCAAGCAGCCAACCGCTGGGTTTCATGAAAAGCAAATTACCCCGGAAAAGATTGCCGGCAGGGGGCTGTCCAGGGGTCTCACTCCTGATGCTTTGACAGAAAGCTTGGCCACGGGTAGCGCCGCCCTAGACAGGGATGCAGATGAGGTTTAAGATCGGGGGCCAGAAGACGTGCTAAAGTAAAGTTGCTGCACAGACAGGGTTGGAACGGGCTAAAGGGGGAAAGAAACCGAGCCGTTAGGAATATCTCTCAGTCTTGAACCATTGGGTGAGACATAGGCTGGCACAGTCTGCTTTCGGACCGACGGCCAGGCTCAGCCCCGTCACCATGGGTCGAGAGACACCTGTGCCGCAGGCTATTGGAGGTCCCACAGAGAGGCTGTGGAGGGCAGTCTTCAATATTTACTTCGACGAATATCGACATTCAGGATCTGTGAGGACGACGACCCGGATGTGCTCTTCAGGTAATGACCATATGCAGTGCCCTTCCATCTGCCGGGTGTGATTCTTCTGTTCCGGTTCTGGCGATCCACTGGCAACCATACTCGATGGTGTTCAGCCACGACTCGTGCGGCAACCCGCGTTCCCAATGCGTACATTTCTTGAAGGAAATGCCTCGTCAACGTCTCTGACCGACTAGCCCTACGAGGTCTAGTTTCTCCTTTCAGGCTGAGCTCCATGGCTGGCTGGAGGATACGGCCCCACGTCTAAATACCGTCTTTCTCCCCCTTCCAGGCAGAGATGTCCTCTTTCCGGCCCTCTCTATCATGCCACACCTGGAACACCGCCTTCTCGTCGTCGTCGACCCACGCACGGAACATACCCGGGCAGTTATGATCCTGAATGATAGCGCTTCGGGCCTGAACAACATTCCCCCGCGCGTCTCTCACCACGACGCTCTCAATCCCAATCATGCCGCCCTCCCCTTCTCCAGTTACCATCCAGCGGTCCCCGGCCGACTGCTGCAGCTGGCCCCCGGGCCCAGTGACGGCAGTCAGGGCTTGTGCGCAGGACCTGCCGCCCCAGCGCGCGATGGCCCCCACGGTGCGCCCCGCGTTCACGCGGAGGAACGAGTCGCCGTTGCCCGTGCCGGATGTCGCAAAGGAGCGGGTGGTCGTCAGCTGGGAAGAAGACGCGGAGCGCGCCACCAGCGGGGCATAAAAGAAAGGGGTAGGCAGGCAATCGGCCATCAGGCCGCGCAGAGCGCCGCCGAACTCGAGGACGGAGCCCGCGCGGCGGATCGCGTCGGTGCCACGATCCCAGAAGTTCGATAGGGTCAGGAGGGGGGACGACGACGCTGGAGGGTGGCTGTCGTCTTCTTCTTGCCACTCCTCTGCCCAGTATCCCGCGCCGGGGACGGGCGTGTCCCCGACGCGGCCGGTCAGCTTGTTGGTCAGCCCGCCCGTGCTGGTGGCGCAGCAGACGACGCCGTCCGAGTCGAGGGCCACTGCGCCGGTCGTGCCTTGTGGCAGGTACTCCTCGGCCGACCATGTTGCCGAGCACTGCCTTCCGGACTTTTCCTGCTCGAGGCCGCGGACGTGTTCGTCCCATCTTGTCTGCGTGTAAAAGTAGCTGGTGGGCGCGAACTCTAGGCCGTAATTCCTTGCCAGCGCCTCGGCTGCGGAGCCAAAGACCAAAGTATGTCCCTGCGCCGAGGGCACGTCCAGATCCGCAGCATCGAGGTGGCCACTCTTAGTACTGTCCTTGTCGTCGGATATGCTCACGCTGTCCTTGTGCCCTTGGCCTTTCTTCCCCCACAGATCCTCCTCTCCACGCTCCAAGATCGCGCGTGCCAGCAGAACTGTGAAATTTCATAGTTAAAAATGAGTGCACATATAAGGGGGGTGTTTGCACACCAAAGTGCTGTCTGGGAGGATGTTGAAAGACCACAGCCTCCCGCAGGGCCATGAGCCAGCGAGAGCATCAGACCAAGCTGTCCAGTAGACAGTAAAATGGGCATGTCTACCCCTATCCCCGGCAGATCACCACCACGCGTTTTGGCCATACTTACTGGGATTCTTCACATGTCGAAGCCCTAGGGCACCGGCCGCCCGCTTGGCATGCCCCCGGGACACCATGACAGAAGCCTCGAGCTGTTGGATGCCATCGCGAGTGAAGACTGCGCCTTTCCCAGCGTTGAACAGGGGGTCATTCTCCAGCAGGGTGACTGCATAAGTGGCGACCTCGAGCGCGGATGGCGAGGCAGCGGCGTCGTGCATGTAGCTGTGAGTTTTTGCGATCTGAGAACGAGCGGGCATGAATTAGAAGCCACTTCGGAGCCGATGTACTACGTGATAGCGACCAAATGCCAGGATTTACACACCATGCCAAGGAGCGATGCCCTGACAGCTTCGTATCGCTCTGGTGTTAGATTCGTCGGCTTGATATTGCCGGCACCGCCGTGGATGATCAGCCGGGGCTTGATCTTGGAAGGAGAGCCAGAGGATAGTGGTCGTTTGTACTCCATGGCTTGTTTCTAGGGCCAAGATTAACGAGCGAGTAAAGCAAACTTGACTGCGACTTCTGCTCGAAACCGATACCTCGAACTGTTGTGTCTTGTCTAGTGTGCCGGGTCTCCGTCGTCACACGGAGGCAGGCGACGGTGCAGCCCGTTATCGCCAGCTTATCTCTTGCTGCCATTCCCGGCAAGGGAAGGCGTCGTTGCGATTTCAAACCGAGGTGTCGACGACACGTGGGGATGGCCGGCATCGGTCCCGACGTCCCGACAGCACCCGGCCTCCCGGCTGCCGGTGGGCAGCTCCAATAGGCAGGCTGAGTGTGGTGCTGTCGCCAAGCTGAAGCACAGGATAAATGCGTGAAACGCACCATAGAGGAGATCTGCGACGAACCACTCAACGATGACTTGTGGACGCCCTGCTGACCTCACACTTGCTCACCACCAGTGTCGTAACACGACCCCTTCTTACAATTAGGGTTGGTGGCCAAATCACGGATGCATCAGACAGCCGCTCACCAATTCCAGAATGGCATCGTGATCGAATATATAAGGGGTGTGGTTGGTGCCAAGAGCACAACTGCTGTCTCTCTCATCTTGCTCAGTACTTTCTCCAGATACATTCATTCATCACCCAAGACCTACACTCGCTCACGACCTGGCTGTCGTTGCATTCTTTAATAAACACTTTTAATTATTACAACTCACTCAAACTTACATTCATAACAATCATTCAATATGGTTCGCATCGCTCTTACTACAGTCCTGGCTTGTGAGTCTGAACCCCCAGGATGATGCGTCACCTATATAAATATACTAATCACTCTTCACCCGACAGTCGCCGTCTCCGCCCTTGCCCTGGCCCCCAACAACGCCGGAGCCAAAGACGTCGGCAACGGAAAGGCCCAGCAGTTCACGACCGGCGGCTGCGTCGCCGACGCGGATTGCCGCAGTGCATGCTGCGCAGAGATCAATGCAACCGGCGTTGGCATCTGCTCCGCCGAAGGCGCCCAGTTCCAGAGTAAGCATTACTATTCCTCGCGTGCCACTACCCCTCGTCTTTGTACCCTTGACTGACACATGCACCAGACGGCAAGCAAGGCTGTGGCTTTGTGGACCCCGACTCTGCTGCTACCATCGCTGCCGCTCAGGCTCAGGTCAAGAAGCAGGGCTTTTAAGCACAGCCGAGCCGGGCTGGGATCTCCAGATTACGGCACTGGCAGTAACTGGATGAAGAGAAGTGGCATTTAGGCAGAATGTATTAAGAGAACTTGAACCGCTTCCAGTACTGCGCCGTTCAAGAAGCCAGAACTCAACTTTCGAACTCATTCCGGTTGGGGGAGATCACTTCAATGCTTAGACACATGTGCAAACTCTCAATACTACTTTGCCAAACCCAACGAGCTGCAGTAACTTGTGAAATTTATGTATATATATTGACATCTGTATCCAATGCCCACGTGGCCAGGCCAGGACCTACGTCGACTTATCCGCCTCGTCCAGCTTCCCGTGCTCCGCCTTGGCAGCCGTCTCGACATCGCGGCCGTGCACGACGACACCAACGCCATTGCCAGCCAGCTCCGACTTGAGGACAGGCGGGCCGGCAAAGTGCTTGCGGCCCCAGACGAAGTACCACACCATGCTGATAGTAGCAAACCCGGCAAACACGACACTGGCATAATTCATCGAGGAGGCCGTCAGGTCCGTGAGCACGGAGGGCATGCAGAAGATAACAATGGACAGCGCGACCCAGCAGAGCGTGACGATGTTGATGGCGAAGCCGAGCCTGCCGAGCGAGTACGACGCGTACCGGACGGCCTCGCGGCCCCTCATGACCGAAACAAGAATAGGCAGCGCGTACGAGGCGCACAGGCAGATGGTGGCGACACCAGTAAAGCTGTTGAAGGCGGCCGCGGACCCGAAGTAGATCAAGCCCAAAAGGCAGTCGACGAGGAACGACAGGGTCAGGCCCCACAGCGGGATGCCGAGGCGCTTGTCGACGCGGCTCCACAGGCCGGAGCCGGGGATGGCGCCGTCGCGCGCAAAGGCGTAGGTGCAGCGGCTCGAGGCGGTCAGGGCCCCGATGCCGGCGAACAGCCAGATGCCAAGAATAAGAAAAAGGAGCCCGAAGCCGCCGGCGGCGCTGCCCGTCGCGGTCTTGAAGATGACGCCGACGGGCTGGCCGTTGGCGACGGCGAGCAGCTCCTGGACGTCGGGCAGGACGAAGAGCACGGGCACGAGGTACAGCAGCCCCGTGACGCCCGCGGCGACGACTGACAGGACAATGGCCTTGGGGACCTCGCGCTCGGGGGACTGGACCTCCTCGCACATGGCGGCGACCATGCCATAACCAGTAAGCACGTAGGCGGGCTGCAGCAGGCCGACAAAAAAGGACCAGCCGGGTGCCCAGCCGGACCCGGAGGCGTCAAAGTGCGTGAAGACGAACTCGCCGCTGCGCCGGCCGCCGCGGGCCATGGCCAGCAGCACGACGAGGATGATAATGACCGAGGCGCCGGTCCACCATATGCACATGGTGTTGATCTGGTCGAGGTACCGGCTCCCGAAGACGTTGACGAGGTACGTGACCAGCATGACGGCCCAGAACATGAGCACCGTCTGCCAGGGGGTGGCCACGAAGTCCTCGCGCCAGAGGGTGATGCAGCTGAGGATGAGCTGTGCGCCGCCAAAGTTGATCGACAGGGTCACGGTCCAGTTTCCGACGAGGGTGAGCCAGCCTGTCTCCCACGCATTCATTAGATTAGATTTTGTTCACCTCGTATATATCCCGCACAGCAACACCAATGTTATGTTTCTAGATGGCCTCCAAGGCTGATTGCGTGTGTATGGCGTCCAACAACAACAACCCATGATAGCACGTGAGGAGAGGACAAAACAGTGTACGTACCGGTGATCCAAGACGCTATCGGCGCCCATTCGGGGGTTGACAGCAGGGCGGCCCAATAGTATACACCTCCGGCAGTCGGGAAGACACTGCAGATCTCGGCCAGGGAGGCGGCGATGCAGACGCTGATGAGCGACAGCATGACCCAGCCCCACAGGACGGTGACGGACTGGCCGTTGGCGAGCGAGTACAGGAAGGTGGTCGACAGGCCATACGGCACGGCCATGATGGCGAAGCTGAGGCCCAGCACCGACAGCATGGACAGCGAGCGGGGCAGCTCGGCCTTGTAGCCCATGCGGGCGAGGTCGTCATCTGCCGCGCCGCCCCCGTGGCTGAGGGCCGAGTGCCGCCGGGCACTGGACGCCGAGGTCGAGGTCGGAGGTCTGCTCATTGCTGGCTTGCGGTGGCTGTGGCCTGGCGAGGGGGGGGGAAGGAGGTTCGGAGATATCCTGCTGCTGTCTTCTGTTGGAACAGAGGCAGAGAGACACAGAAGCAGAAGCAGAAGCAGAAGCAGAAGCAGGATCAGGATCAGGACCAGGAACAGAAACAGAGATGAGGTAAACAGACCACCCCGGCTTATGTCGTGTGCGGCTGCGGCTGTTCGTTCCTGCTATGGTGGTGCTACTACAGTAGGCAAAGAACAAGAGGCCAAGGCCATTGGGGGTTGCAGTGCGTGAGCTAAAGTGCGCGTGTGCAGCGGGCTAGCCGGGTTATCAATGCACGGGAGAGGAGCCACAAGGAGAGGAGCCCGCGAGTCCCAGGATCGGATAAGGGACTGGGCGGCGGGAGATGATGGGCGATAACTGACGGCACCTGGGGCGAGATAGATAGACGACCCGATATGCCGCCAGTTACAAGCAGATCCGTCGAGACTGATAGGCAAGCGTGACGACGACCGAGGGCCGGGCCCGACCAAGGACAGGACAGGTCAAGACGGTCCCACTTGTTGGCCAGGGGTGAGGCGATAAGAAACCTGCATTCCCCGGCGATGGAGGAGGGCACAGCACTCGAGAGGAGGAAGAGAGGCACGTCTTTGTCCCGGGCCTCACTTGTCTGCAAGCCCCAGGGCACTTAGTCATGACGCCGAGGTAACTCCAAGCCCAATCTACGTGGCTGATAGCGCATCAACGCCCCATGCCATCTCGTAATTAGCGTTCAAATGGGTTCCGACAATCTGGGGCCCCAGGAGCATGGGGTTTCTTGGCAGCAGCCCGGCCAGAGCGAGACCACGCGCTGCAAGGGCACACACAGGTGCATGCCAGATAGATGTGCATGCCCGTGTGAAACACACGCTGATCATTACTGTACAGCACGGCCATCCCCGATTGCCGGCAGCTCAGCAGAAGTAGTGTACTTGGGTTTATTACACAAAGGCTGGCAGGCAGGTGGGTGTGCGTGTGAAATGTGAGAGATTCCAGTTTCTCTAGTCCACTCGATGTTGGAATACCATTGATCAATGCTATAGCTATCCTCAGCTGGCAGAAAGTACAGTTGTAACTAACTCCGTACGGACGTTTTGCCAAGCTCATGGCCTCAAGTCCAATCTAGCCGACCGACCCTTGACGAGACATAACAAACATGCACATCACTTCTCTCCTCTCCAGCCGCCGAGTCAATTTCAGCATAAAGACCCTGGGTATGACATTTTCCTCAACGCACATTCGGCCGTCGCATCATATTTGTTTCTCAGAGCTACTGCCAGCGGACCGCTTAGATACCGGCACATCAGTTCAAATTGTCGGGCATCGACATACTAGTAGCCGCACCCGGGTGCCCGCCCGTCTCTTGGCCAACCTGAGCATACGGGGTGAGGACGGGGAACCAGTTCACACTCTTAAAACCTGTGCCGGATACGGACATTTTCCGTTTGAAGTAGGATACATATCAATGGCATTCATGTATCTCGGTCAGCGGGCAGTTATAGTACCGTCCAGGCCGTCAAAAGTCTCCAAGCTCTCGGTACTCTCGTCAATGGGCGCTCTACACAGGTCCCACCCAGTATTTCTCATCACCAGCACGGTAGCTCCGGTCGGGTGTCCTGGATGCATCTCTATCCATACTTGGTGCCTCAAGTGTCTGTCTAGCATCCCACGGCTCACAATACCGTGGTAGCCGGCCACGATTCAAAAAAGTAGGTTTATAACGTCCAGCTGAAATATTTCATGCAATTAATTCACCTCCAGAGCTACTAATGTGCACGTCGAATGGTTGTTGTCCGAAAAGTCTGCAATCAACATTCATGGGGTTTCGTACCAGATGTGAAAGCTGTGTTGTTTACAAGGCACAAACTTTCGTTCCAGGGCTGATTGCCACCATCAAGTCAATTGCCATTATGCCTGGTCTAGTCTTACATTCCAAATACCCTGCAGCCCGCCATTTTTTTTTTTTTTTAGTCGACGACCCCGTGCCGAATACGTTTAGCAAATTGCTGCTGACAAAAGTCCAAACTCAAATTGTTCGCATGCCCGTCTTGCGCTGCAGCGGTGTAGGTCTTCTCAAAGGGAGGGTAAGTAACGGCTCCAGGTTGCCAGCTGCAAAACGGAAGGTCCGTCAGTCGCAAGACCGCGACCAGAAGTCTTGAGGAAACGAGTTGGACCCTGGCGGAAGGTGGTTGGTTGGCTGGCTCTGGGCGCAGTCAGATGCCGCCACCATCGTTGTCGGGCAGTTCGACCTCGCCGTGTGCATTCTGCAGTTGCTCTGCCAGCTCGACTTTCCTCCTCCTCTTGGCGCTGACGACACTCGCAAACCCCTTGGCGACCTTGGAGCACCGCGTGACCATCTCAGCACCGGGGTCAGGTCTCAGGGCGTCCATTATCTGCTTGTGCCTCTGCCTGCCCCGTGGCAGCTGGAACCTGACCCAAGCCCTAGTCTGCAGATAAACCCTCAGGACAAAAGGGACCACAGCGGTACATGTGGTGGTGAAGCCCTTGTTGTCCTGGAGGGACCGCAGGACGCGCGCGCACCACTCGGCCGTGATGTCCCACGTGACCCAGCCGTCTGAGGCAATGTCGAAATCGACATCTCGCGCGTGCATCAGACAGCAGGTCTGGATATCAAAGACCCGCTCGGCGATTGGGACCCAGTCACTCTCAATAATTGTGTAAGCCGCGTCCGTGGCGCCCAGTGCGAAGGCGATCTCGGCGGCCGGGCTGCCAGGGCGGAACAGCGTCCTGTTGGGTACCATGCCTGGGAAGCGCAGCAGGCCCTCGAGGGTGCTCCGCCAGTGGGCTGATGTCACAGCAACTGGCAGGGACGGCCTGGCCGGCGGGGCAGTGGTGTCCAGGTTGTGGCCCTCATCCTCCTCGGACTTGACACCTTCGGCCTCAAGAGTCTCAGATTTGACAGCCTCGGGTTTGTCGTCCTCAGACATGATGTTCTCAGGATCGAGGAGAGTCGGGTCTGTCGCGTAGGGTGTAGCCATATTTGCTGGCGCCGCGATGGAGCTTCCAGCTCAGCTGGCGGGCTAGTGTGTCAGTCAGTCAGTCACTTGCTCTTCCAGGGGCGCAAGGTACTGCACGTACGAATGCAGGCAATTTAATGGTCGTGCACAATGGGCGACCTCGTCTTGCGCTGGGTAGTTGTGGTCGAAGATAGTAGTTGTGGTAGAGGTTCGTGCTGGTCGTCTCATCAGATGGGTCGTGCAAGGCGCGGTGGTGTGGAAAGTTCACAGATTGGTGTGTTGCAACTTTTAACTGCAAATCAACGAGGTGGCACTTTTTCAGCAATTTTGTCGAAGCTGGTTTCAAAGTTAACTAGAGAGATCTGGGCTGTCGTAGCTTCTAGTCTCGCTCAAAAAGTACCTAAGTAAGTACCTAGGTACCAGACACAGGCCACACCAGTATCCTTAGCAACATCGAGACGGTCTATGCCTCCGATTTGGAGGGGGGTGAATTGGCCTGGATTTATCCTATTTTACTATGGCCGTTACATTTGGGTTTCGTCGTATGCCTGATTGCCCGAAATAGCCCAAGGCCATTTGCGTCGACAGGTCTGCCCAGGCGGCCTACGGCGCCGCTGGAAGCTGGTCTCGACTAGCCTCGTCTCTTCTGTGCGGCTGCCACGAGGCTGTTCTGTTTTTAGGCCAAGCTTCACAGACAACCGTATTTTAAACGAACCTAGGTAGTTTATGCTACGAGAATTTGTGGGCTGAGTCCATTCAGGGTGTTTCAGTTAACTTAGAATCCTTATTTTTCTACATGTATCTATTCTTCTCCTACCTTGAGTTGACAGCTCATTACAAGGATTCCACGTGCGAGCACACATCACAACAACAAGAGTGGTGAGGAGTCTTTCGTGCATCATCCCATACCCTGCTGCGCCCCTGAAGAATAAGGCGTCTAGACCCTGCCGCATCGACGGGTCTCAAGCGTCTGCACAATAATCTCATACTTCATCCATCATTGGGGCAACAGCAAAATGACACCATTTAGTACAGTATTCAGGCTGTCGCAGTCTATGACCGTGCCTAACCCTGCACGAATATTGCCCCCTCTCCCGTTGCACATAATTTGATGCTCCAAGACTCAATCTCAACCATGTCACCTCAGTCATCAAAGAAATATGGCGGTCTTCCCTGCTTCTTCCTGTCAGGTTGGATCCTGACGATTTCCCCTTCCAGCTCATTCCAGTATCTGGAGGTGGGCGTGATAGTACGAGCCAGCCGGCCCCACGTGGTCTTCAGCAAGTCCTCGTCGTAGGGCTCGCCAGCTTCCTTCTTTCTCAACTCAAGCGAGCCGACTTCATAGTCATCCATTTCTGGCCAATCAGATGGCCGAAATGTACAATCATAACGTCTAAATGTCTCCTCCATAGGGATCTCATATGGGTTCTTGAATATGTGATGCTCTGTCAATGCGTCGTAGGCGTTCCAGCGCCATCTGTTTTCCTTACTGATGCTGATGGGGAGAGGACTGCAGGCCAAGTCCGGCTCTGGTGACGAGAGGAAGCCTATTAGACTCTTGAATTGATTTTCAGTGGGCGGCGCGAGTGTGGCAGGCTTTGAGCTATGTAGATATATTCCGTTGCACTGCGAAATCGATTAGCCTTCGCTCGGATCTTTGTAGGTAGATATTCATAGAATCGGACTTACCTCATCCTCGCTCAGCCCGCGGTCGAATAGTACCACACCCCCAAAGATTCGGAGTTCTGCCCAGTATCCTGCAACATCTGCTAAACCATGAGGAAACCGCTGCGGATCCATATATTGGTTGGCATAGAATAACGTGGGCGGGCCACATTTGCTGCGCTCCCGCTTGCTGCAGTGCTCCGGGAGTGTTGCCAGCTTCTTTTCACGCCAGTTTGTCCATTCCGCGTGTTTATGAGTTCCGTTGTCCATAAGATATAGTGAACTCGCAATATTATGACAGCCGGTGACAACCAACTCTAACAGGCGAAGTTTCCAGGGCAGAGAGCCGGGCACTGTACTTTGGTATGCTTGTATTGCCTGCCCTTGTTTGTTAATCAAAGCTCGAACATGGAACTTGCGCCAAGAGACAATTTAGACGGTACGTATGCTAACCTGAGGGCCAAGGCTCAAGGAAAGAACGTCAGAGTCTGCGCGCAAGGCACGAGTCTTCTCCAGGGCACCGGGACAAAGCTCGTCATGCTGCATGACCGGGAAGTCTTCTTGGAACCAATGGTCTTCCGCGTAGACACTGCTGACCGGCATCCCATCAACAATTTGGGCGTAAGTAAATTCTGCAAATGGTGTAGAGAGCATGTTGGCCAAAGCCAGCCTGAGCGGGGTGAGATGCCCTGCATCTAAATCCCGGAGGGACATTTCTGCTGGGGGTGAATGAGAAGCTGGCACAAGAACTTCATTGCACGTGGAAGAAAAATGTGTCGGAAAGAAAGATGTTGCCCCGCGACTTGTCATGAGTCCGTCGTGAATTGAGAAATGGTTGCGACGCTGGTCAGAAGTGAGAGGTTCGGCGAGCGTTGTCGATGTTGGTACTATCAGTGCGGACCCACCGGTCTTCTAATTTTAGCGTTGGAAGCCTTCCAAGGTTCAAGGGAAGCAACCAACATGGCATTGACACCGCCATCATGGCCACACTGCTTCAGAATTGACAACTTTCCACCAGACCCGAGGGAAATTTAGACCAAACTTGTCGAGTTGCCATGCGTGATGCTCACGAAAATGCTATTAGGCTGATTGAAAACCCCCGACGTTGATCATAGTTGGCGCTTCTGAAGCAGTTTACCAGGCCGCGAAGAGTCTGACTTGCAACATCTTCTCCCAAACAACCAGCTCTGGTTTCATTCCTCTTACCAGGCTACAGCTGCACGGACGGAGATGAACTCAATATACCAGTGTAGTATGTTTTCAAGTACTACTAATGATTGTCTATTTGGGTATTGAAACTTGTCTAACATTCTACACCATGACTCGATCAGTCCGTGTCCGTCAGACGTCAAATCAGGCGCAGAGGGTGCTGTTGCTGCCGCTCAGCCTCGACTCGGGGTAGAGCACGATGGGGTCCGCCTTCATGGTCACGGAGATAGAACCGTCAGTGCCGGCGGTGTACCTGGCACAGCTGAGGAGATCGGTGTAGACCTGGCCGGCGATGTAGCCCGTGGAGCTGGCGGGGAGCGAGACGGCACCGGCGCTGCCGGCCTCGCCGACGTTGGTGGTGATGGTGACGACGTCAGCCTTCTTCATGGCGACGGTGTGGTCGTCGCTCCAGATGGGGTTGGCCTGGAAGGCGATGTAGGCGGTGGGGTCCTGGGCGATGGCGAGCGAGCGGGCGGCGTTGAGGGTCGAGACCCACGAGTACAGCTCGGCGGTGGTGTTGTAGCTCGAGGTCCACATGGGCTCGCGGTTGTAGGGGGCCTCGGTGCCGGTGAACTCCTGCCACTGCTCCTGGCCCTGGTAGATGATCGGGATGCCGTCCATCAGCATGGAGAAGGCCAGGGCGTTCTTGGCGAGGGTGATGTCCTTGGTCAGCGAGGAGAAGCGGGGGTTGTCGTGGTTCTCGAGGAAGGAAGAGAAGGTGCTGGTCTTGAGGAGCGACTTCATCTCGTTGAGGCCGGTGACGAGCTCGGACATGGTGGCCGAGCTGGAGCCGAACGCGCGGGTGAGCCAGAAGTAGCTGTTGTCACGTTAGAATCTCATTCATCCCACATGGATGATGGTGGGTGAGAGCAAGGGACTGGGACTTACGCAGGGTAGTTGACGAATCCGGGAACATCGCTGACCCACTCGGGGAATGTCTTGGGGTCGCCGTTGAGAATCTCACCGGTACCAAAGACACCGGCCGAGGCCAGGAACTCCTCCCAGAAGTCCTTCTCGACGTGCTTGGTGGTGTCGAGACGGAGGCCGTCGATGTTGTACTTCTTGACGAGGTCGGCAATCCAGCTCTTCCAGATCTCGCGCACATTGGCGTCCTCGGTGCGCAGGTCGGCCAGGGAGACACCAGTGGTGCCCTCCCAGCACTTGATGACGGTCTCAGGCTCGTCGTCGTTGATGACGCAAGGATCGTGGTAGTAAGAGACGTCGTTGAAGGGGGTCGCCTGCTTGTAGTCGCACGATCCCATGTCCGCAGGGAACGCCATGTGGTTGGTGACCACGTCGATCATCAGGTACATGCCGCGCTTGTGGATCTCCTCGGACAGGGCAAGGAGGTCATCCTCAGTGCCGAAGTGCTCGTTCAGAGAGTAGATATCCTGAGCCCAGAAGCCGTGGTAGGCGTCCCCGAGGCTCGTGCCGCCCTCGATGTTCTTGACGATGGGGGAAATCCACACCGCGGTGAAGCCCATGTTCTGGATGTAGTCCAGCTGGTTCTTGATGCCGGTCCAGGTTCCGCCGCAGAAGGTGCCCAAGTCATTGCAGGCAGCGTTGGAGTCGCCATCTGGCAAGGCAAAACGATCCGTCAGGACCTGGTAGATGGACTGGGACTGCCATTCTTGAGTGCTCAGCCCCTGGGCAAGACCGGCCGCGCCCAAAACTACCGCGGCGGCCGCCTGCGAAACACCGCGAATAGAGGTGACCATGGCGAACTTGAAGACGAGAGAATGAGAAATGCAAAGGAGCGTGTGGTTTTTTTTCTTTCAAGGAGTGTGATCGGCGCAAAGGCCTGGTTAATAGGGAAAATCGGAAGGATAGAAGAGAGAAGGGATCTACTCGGCAGGGAGGCTCCGTGGACAGAGTTGGAATGGGGGCCATGTTTATTTTAATAGTTTATCCAGGCCTTGGCCCATCGCGGCCCCATCCAGGGGCACCAACAGGGGCCCAAAAAGCTGACCTCGTGAAATCCTACGTCTAGGCTGTTTACGGCGTGCTCATCTCAGAGGGACGTACGAACCATATCCACTATTTGGGCGGTTCACCCAAGCGCGCGGTTTGACTCGCAGGCGAGATTGACAAGGGAACCAGGATCAGGAGGACCCTCGGGGACCCACAGCACGCGATTTTGACAGCCGACAGAGCTCGATTGGCTCAGGATTGGCTCAGCTAATCCCCCGCATCGAAATGATCTGCGCAGGACTATGTCCGTTCTATTTGTGTCTATGTTTCTCTCGGAATATTGGTTCCACCGACCCAAAACATTTTGAGCTCTCACGTCAGCCGCGATAAGCCATCTCGAAAGCAGACAGAGCTATCTATCTATCTATCAATCTGCTAAACGATCTCCCCCTCAAAAACGGTCAACCAGGGTCAAAGCGTCGACGAAGCCACTGAACCAAACTTTAAATACACACATACATACATACACCATGTCAGCCCCACTGAAGCTGGCCGTCATCGGCACCAACTGGATCACCAACTCATTCGTGCAGTCTGCGCACGAGAGCAAGAGGTTCCAGCTGGTGGCCGTTTATTCCCGCAGCCTCGACACCGCAGGCAAGTTTGTCGCCGAGACGCCATCCATCACCGACGCTTCTGCCGTCAAGACGTATGATGATCTTGGCTCGCTCCTTTCGGACAGCTCCGCCGGAGTCGACGTGGTGTACATCGCCTCGCCAAACTCTCTTCACTACGCGCAAGGGCTGCAGGTGCTCAACGCAGGCAAGCACCTTATCATCGAGAAGCCAATCGCCTCAAACATTAAGGAAATGACGGCTCTGTACGAGCTCGCCGACTCGAAGGGCCTCTTCCTGCTCGAGGCATTTAGGCACATCCAGGAGCCCAACTTCCTCAAGCTGCAGGAGCTCCTGGACAGCGAGGCCACCGAGGCGGGCAAATTCGGCCCCATCTACGGCGCCAGCCTGTCGATGGCCGTCTACTCGTCCCGTTACGCCAAGGTACTGCAAGGCGAGGAGCCGAATGTGCTGTCGCCCAAGTTCTCAGGAGGTGCGCTGTGGGACATGGGCTGCTACCCCGTCATGTTCTCGGTGGCGCTGTTTGGAAAGCCAGCAGCCCAGACCTACTACCCTGTCATCATCCGCACGGGCGTGGACGGTGGCGGCCACATGATCCTGCAGTACAGCGCGGAATCGTCCAGGCACAGGGCCAAGTTCACGGTGAACGCGCACACCAGCAAGATCTACACGTCGACGGCGCCCACGGAGATCTACTGCGAGAAGGGCACCATCAGGGTTAACGGGGCCACTGGGGTGACTGACATCAACACAATAGAGTTCATCCCCCGAGGCTCAAAGGAGGGCGAGCAGCTGGCAGACACCAACCCCGAGTACCAGGGGTTGCTGAACCTGACATGGGAGGCCAAGGAGCTGGCACGCATCATCCAAGAAGGTGACAAGACGGCCGAGGGCAAGCTGAGGGGGCTGACAACTGATGTCCTGACTGCCATGGAGAGCATGAGGAAGCAGAACAACATCGTGTTCGAATCTGAGAAATAAGGTCATGCACAGGCCCAGCTGAACTGGGATTCATTGGCCGTCGAGGGTTTGATCCACCCAAAGGCGCAATTGAAGCATGGATTTCCTTAATGTGACAGCCAGCACGTCTGGTGAGAATATACATAGATGCTAGAACAATCAGCCGAATTGTCCAAACCTTCCAAGCATCATTGCTGGCCGCATTAGAGTCCAGTGGGATGTCGACAGTCCAACAAGACAAGCAGAAGTCTGTACTCCGTACCTAGTTCTCCACATATCTGCATCGGTAACCGTTATCCAGGCCACAGAAGCATGGCGGCCAAGACGCCCCTGCTTGGCGATCCAAGGATGTGTGTGTTGCTGATGATTTCCGGCCAGGGTGCATGCTGTGTAACTTACTTGAATAGACATCCTCCTCTGACTTGCATAGGGGGGTTGTCTATGACATGCCCAAGCGTGGTGTCCTGTCGAGTACAGGAACGGTGTGCTGCTGCTCAACTCAAGACCTACAGCATCGGGCAGGTATTGGAAATGACAGCCACGACAAGTAAACATATGCAGGCCCGTCTCAAGCTTCGAAGTTATCTGCACAAGAGATGCACATGTGGTCAAAGAACCACAATGTGCTTTGTACCTTTCACCCAGCAGGCATGGGTGTGCCTGCTAACATTGGAGCCCAAGGACGGTAGCTACCCCGCCCCCACCATCTCCTCGGACCGATCCCGCCAGCCAAGCCCAACCTTCTTACTAAAGAGCACTTGAGCAGCTCAGGGAGAAGTTAATGAATCTACCTCACTGATTATCAAAAGTAGATTGTTTACTGGTTTTATTCTTAGTTCGTACACATCCCGAAGGCGTGCGCGCATCCCGGTAACAATGTTGAATTGTTGAATATAGTAAACAAGGTGATGGTTGAACATCATAAATAATAACAAAAAAACCACCTTCCTAGCTCATTTTCAAGTTTCTCCTCTCGGTAAATCTCACCTAGCCTTCTCCCATCCGTCCACCGGCCCCCTCCAGGCCACCTTAACTGCCCTAAGCTGAGCCGCCATCTTCCTGTACACACGAATCAGATCATGCCCCAAAAGCGAGTCTGGAGCATAGTCATCAAGCGTATGACACTTCCAAACTCGATGAGATAGCGGTCAGTGGCCGCATGGTTTCCACTATCGTCGAGAAAGGCCCCCATCCCGAGGCTTCCAAGGCACCCTTCCGCCGGGGCCCAACCCCGCAGCACCACGCGTCCTGGGTTGCGGACAGCGGAGCAGTCTTCTCTGGAACGCAGGGTGAGGTATGAACGGCCACTTTCCCACACAGACTCTGCGCTGGCGATTGGTCCAGAGAAGCATGTGCGGCGCTCCGGAGACACAGGATTCGCGTGGGGCTACGAGGGGGCCCCGGCGGGAGGGCGCATGGGAAGCCTCCCGATGGGGGCTTGAGAACTATCGTACGTTATCCACACAAATGGTTTGTGTATACTCATCTCGGTATCAAGACCAACAGGGAGGTGTATAACGTTACCAGGGTGACAATGCCCAGCTTGAGCAGGACGGTCTTGACATGTTCCATGTCATCGTTGGCATCCTTGTAGACAGCGCCGAGAAGAGCCTCAATGGTATTCCCCTTGGTTCGGGGAGAGACATTTCTTCCCTGTGAAGGGTTGTTCTTGATGCAAGCAGTGAGGCCGTTGGCATCACAAATCTCAGCCAGGCGTTGATTGTTGGCCGTGTCCTTGAGGCTGTCGGTAGCAACGCCTGGAATGCGCGCGGTGGTCAGCACAACGAGTCCATGTGAAGATGAAGCGGGATTGCGCGTACCGACAGGCTGTTCGTAGTCTCGCGCCCGGTCCTTGACGTACAAAGACAAGAGGGCATCACCTATACCAGCCAGAGGCTTGTTGCCCTCGTTGGTGAATCTGCGGCCGGCCAGACCTGGCACTCCAGACCCGGGAGCTTGAAGAGCTTCCCAAAGCAGAGTGGAATCATGGAATTGGTAGCCCAGAATACTCTGAGCCAACTCAAGCTTAGCTACCATGTCCATTGTTTGTGTTGGAAGTTGGTGTCGTGGATATGCCTAGTCGAGCTATTCGAGACGAGATGGTTCAAGTGACAGATTCAGAAAGTGAAAGCGCGAAGACTGAGCGCATTTGTGTATCGATGTAAAGGACAGGGTCCGGGAAGAAAACGTGCAGGAAAAGACGAGGGACGTAAACAGGCCAGCTTAGATAGGTATCAGCACTCTCGTAGGGCGCTTGGAGCCGGGGTGACGCCTGGAATGCATCCCAAGGATGGTAGCTACCCAGCTACCCCGCCCCCACCATCTAACTCCCCGGACCGATCCAGCTAGCCGAGCCAAACCTTTTTACCAACTTAGGTAGGTACTTAGATACCTAGGTACCTAGGTACTTGTGTCCACGATCCCGCCTGCCTGCCTGCAGTGATATCAGCCTTTCTACTGCCCTTCGCAACACCACACCCGGTTTTATTTGTTCTGTCACCCTCTTCCATCTCCGACATATATCCATCAGGCCACCGAAGCCCACCAGATCCGCTCTACATCAGGAACGTCGTGCTTTGGAAGGCTATGAGGCCGAGGACCGACGAGGAGGACGACGGAGCGGGGGGATACAGGCGTCGAGTGCCGTCGCGTCAACGACCGCCGTCACGTCTCGACTGCATCACATGTCCTGATTGATCGTGCCTCCTTCACCAGTCAAGCAATGAAACCCGACCCGCCCCCGAACTTCGAAATGGCTTCAGCCAAATCTACCGACGACGAGCAACGGCCGAGTGCCCGCCACTACCCTCTCGACTTCGACCTCCCCTTCGAGCATTACGAACACCGCCGCATTGCGCCCCGCGACATCATCGTCAACCGGATCATGCAGAAGCTGCTGTTCCCCAAAAGCAGGGGACTCGCCCAGGCTCTCGATGCCCGCCGCCCAGACACCCAGCGTCACAACCAAGACGCGCATCAACACGCACCCGGCCATCGGCCCACGCACGAGAACGGCCTCCACAACTTTGGCCCCATCAGGCGCCACGACAGGGAGCTCGCACGGGATCTCGAGCTGCTGCGAAAGATGCTGACCACATGCAGCGTCAACGAACCCCATGTCGAGCCCCTCCGCTTCTTCATGCATCTCGAGATCCATTCTGACACTTCGCCCATCCGACGCACCATCTTTCGCCACCGCTGGCGTGCCGGAGTTCCAGGGCGAGTTGCCGGGGGAAATACGAGACGTGTCTCGCCGACAGTTGGGCAGGAAATAATCGACCTGGTGACGAGGCACTATCTTGAGACAGACGACGCCTGCTTGAGGCTGTGGCTACAGGCTATGCGCCCACCAAGCCTGTCCTCGTACAACACCCTGCCCACCAGCTCCCGCCCCGAGCAGACCCGTGCTGCTCCAGCCCAGAGGCGGAGGAGGCGCGAGAGGAAACACATGGCAGATGACGGGAAGAAATGGTACCAACGAGATACCGACCGCCTGGCAGCCATTTCAGCAAGGCTGTCCGACAACAGCCTGCCTCCCTTGTATGAGGGCGGTTCCTTCCTTGCCCAGTTACGGCTGCCTCTCATTTCATCAAAGTCGGCGAGGGCGGACTACCTGGCGAGCATCACCGAAGCAGACAAGGACATGACGGTCTACCGCAATCGATTCTGGGACTGCATCATGGATATGGTCTACCCCTGGCCCGAGGCTCGTGCATCTAGACGAGTCCTACACTTACCCTCACGCACATCGCCATCCAGACAGCAATGGGTCCAGGCTATGAAAACATCGCCCTCGGTTGACTTCTCCAGCGGCATGACCGGGAGGGGGCTGGAGCGGAACGGAGTCTGGTCCACAGCCGTGTCCGGCGATGGCGCGGTCGAGAGGGGCAGGTCAGCACACCGCTCACGCCGGCGCGCAACAAGTGAGCCACCGCCTGGCCTCTTCAGTTCCGCCAGACTTCCCCTGCTATTTAGCTGCCTGGACGGGGTTTTGACGTTCCCCCAGATGAAGCTCGACAACCTATACCAGCGGAGCCGACGTCGAAGTCTGAGCAGGACGCGGGTTGCCGAGATGTTTGACTGGAACACTCGCCCCGCACGCCGCCATGATCACGCCACGCGCCGCGAAGAGCCTCAGCATGAAGCCCGACAAAACTCGCGGCAGGTGCCGCCAGCCCATGAATACTCAACCCGCCTGCACGAGCTCAACGAATGCCTCGAAGACAGCATCCGCCAGTGTGGCATGAATGTGGAGGAGGTCGATTGGGCGGAGCTCAACAGGATGCTCTACGGCGTTCTGGGCGGGGACGACGCGCATCAGCCTGGTGAGAATCCATGCTCAAATTGCGCGTCGCCACACTCGGTTTGCACAAAGCCGTGCGGATTCTGCGGCGCACCGAGCCCCAACAGTCAATGCGTTGGCAGTGCGTTGAGTTTCTCCCAAGTCCAAGGCCTGGGAGACCCGGGCCAGGGATTCAGGCAGCATGACAACCTTCACACCGCGCATGACTGTCCCGTGGCCAAGCAAAACCGGTGCAAGTGCGCGGCTTTCCCACAGTACCACGTGGCCACCAAGTGTGCTGTTCTCTGTTCGCGAGATTGCGGCAACACGTACCCGCCCGGTCACTTCAAACACAAGAACGCCATGACGTGCAAGTCACGCTGCTGCATGTGCGGGATCAAGGGGCACAGCGGCTCCCAGTGTAAGCTGAAGCGCTGTCGCTGCGGTGGGTCGCATCTGGGGCAGGATTGCACCTGGAAAGTTGAGTGTCGCGTCAAGGGCTGCTTCAACTTTCTATGTGGCCTTCATTGTTCGGAATGCGGTATATCCAGGAAGCAACTGGGGGAGGGAACGAGATTCCAGGGACGGAAATGTGCTACCTGTCTGGACCGCACATGCCTGGTCGCTGATGTGACCATTGAGGACACAGAGACTGGCGGAACCGAGGCGGAGAGAATGCACAGCAGCAATATAGCACAAGAAGGCAGCCAACGACGTGGACGGAAAGCCCACAAAAAGAGAAGAGTGACACAGCCCCGGGACACCAAGGCCAAGGCGGAAGAGAAAGAGGAGCCTCCTTGGTATGCGCCACTGCAACCGCGCACCCGACCCATTGTTCTGTCCAAGTCTGGCAAGAGGAATACTTGGAGAGGGCCTGCCAAGATTTGATTGCTAGAAACGGGTGTCGGGGGCCTGTTCGAACACGCATAGATGGCAATCGTGCCGCGTGAGCAACACATAGCTGGAATGATCGGCGAGACGGCGCTCACCAGCCAGTCTTTGGTGTGGCCCGTTCGGATATGGGCCGAGAACATGAAGAGCACTACTGCTGGCAGACTGACAACAGGGTCATCCTACGACGCCCCAGGAGATGAGTGTCATTGTTTTGAGATAGTGCAGCGGCACGACCAGAGATACCCAGATACCCAATAACATTCACGCCGCATCCACTGCCTCCGCGTCGTCCCCTTTCTACGTACGTATCTACGAGTAGACCGTCTGCGTCTTGATAACCCATCGCTTGTCACGCGATGATCACGATGGGAACTGCCCCTTCTCCGGGCCAAAGTATCCCCGCTCCGGAATTGGCAAGATGCCAACACTGCTGCCATCAACCCCCGCCGAGCTGACCGTGTTCCCCCACCACTTGAGGGTGACGGGGCGGTAGGAGACGGCAAAGAACATGACCAGCGCGCTGATCGCGACGCCGGCCGTCAGCGCGGCGGACAGGACGTAGTTGTACTTTTCCCACCACGCCAGGTGGCGCCTGGGCAGCCAGTACATGAAGATGAAGGACCTATTTTGGAAATCGTTAGAGCTCTTCAATCAATATGGCGCGGGCAGAAAGAAAGAATGAACAGAGCCAAGAAGCAGAAACAAACGTACAGGATCATGCCGGGGGTCTTATACGACAGGTTCGACGGCGCCCAGTGCTGGATCCCCTGGATGATCAAAATAGGATTCAGCCACAACAACGACGCGACAAACGGGAACAGCCACCTCTCAAGCATCGCAAACGTCCGCGGCCTTAGCCTCTGTCTCAGTTTCTCCCTGACGCCGGGCAGATAAATAGGCCCGTAGTACTGCGGCACCAAGAACAAGACCGAGATCGCGAACCCGATCAGGAAACACCACTTGAAGAGCGGGTACATGGAGTTGAACATGATGTTGGAGCCCAGCACGCCCCACATGAGGCTGTTGGCGTACATGGGCGCCCCGTCGGCGGCGCACGTGAACTTTTGCGGCTGGGAGGGGGTGCAGAGGCCCGCCACGTGGTTCATGATGAAGTCCTGGGTTCCCACGGCGACGAAGCAGGTGATTATGATGGTGCCGATCTGGCTGCGGAAGACGGCGCGCGGGGGGATCTTGCAGTAGTGGGCCATCTTTTGGTCCTGTTCAAGCGGTTGTCAGCGCAATCTCTGCCAGAAATTCATTCCGCGAACTCAATAGAAAAAAGGTGATGGGGTGTCAGAGGGTCTTGACGACTTCAAACCACCCCATATCTAGATCTTCTCAAGGGCTGGAGGGTAGAGACGCAGGGGGAGGGGGGGAAACCGAAACAGAAGGGCCTATGATGTGGTATTAATGAAAACTAACCTGAACATAGTTGTCCGAACTAGTATATGTGTTAGCCACTTGCTATGAGTCCCAAACATCAAAGGCTAAGACGCAAAAGAGGAAAAGAATGGTAACTCACTATCCCGCCAGGGCCCACGAGCCCAGCGTCTGCGCATACAGGTAGGCGTTGTAGTTGCCCGGCAGCAGGAACCCGGTGATGACCTGGATCAGCGACCCGAGGCCGAGGTTGGTACCCGTGGTCGCGGAGAGGAAGGACAGGGGCACCGCAAAGACGAGGTTGATCCCGATGACGAGGAACGTCAGCCACACGGGGGTGGCGAGGTCATAGATCTCGAGGAAGATGACCGACAGGACAATGGCCAGCACCAGGATCAGCAGGAACCACCAGTCGGGGACCTCGGGGTAGCGGGCCATCATCCTAGCAAGCAAGCAAGCACGTAGTCAGCAAAAATCGAGCGTTTCAGTCTTTGTTTGGTGTGTTCTCGTGCAGTGGTGATCGACTAGTACCCACCGGCTGTGTACGTCCATCGCACCCTCGTAGTTGCCCTTGCCGTGGCGGATGCCGGCCCAAAAGTCCTTGTACGCGTTGGACACGGTCTTCCACTGGTTGAAGGTGATATACAGAAAATAGACCGGGTAGAAGGCAAAGTTTGCGCCGACGGTGAGGATGTAGCCCGCGGTGTAGAACGGGGGCGAGTAGTTCTGGTACTTTTCCGGGTCGAACCTGTTGTTGGTGATGACCTCCTGGACCTTGTACGCGGTGCCGTTGTTGGTGAAGGCCGAGGATGAGTTGATGGGCAGGTAAGCAGTGTTGTACATGTTGGTGTAGTAGATCCCAAGAATAATAAAGCCGCCGAGGATCGCGCTGATGTACATCGTGCAGGTGGCAAAGAAGGGCTGGGCGAGGGCGGCATAGGAGGAGGTCGCGACGTTCCAGTCGAAGGTGGTGATGGGGTTGAGTAGCCCCAGCCCGAGACTCGACCCCGTCAAGATGGCCAGCGTGAGGCTTTGCGGCGCGATCCATGTCATCCAGTTGAAAGTGCTCAGGGCGGTGAAGAGATAGCCAGGCAGCCAGTAGTAGAAGAACATGGAGATGGTACAGATGTAGAAGAACTTGTACCGCGACGCCGTCCAGTTCTTGCCGAACGCTGGTATCGTCTCCCTCGGCTCCTTCCTTGTCAATGCCCTATTCATGGCAATCGTGGGAAGGATTGTCTTGTTTATTGATCAGCACTTCTACGGATCCCAGGGTGTTGCTTTTCATAGTAATTCAAAAAAAGGGGGGGAGGGGTGGATGGGGCCGGATCCGTGAGAGTTGAGAAGTAATGCTTACTGGCCACAATGCTTTGACGGGATAAACACTGAAGCGGCGAAGGTAGCCAGCAAGACCCATTCCCATCGTCTGGACAAAGAGTGTGAGCATGAACTGGTAGCCAAAGTGCACAAACTTCTCGTTATAGAACATCGGCATCTTCTGAACCAGGATCATGGAATAGCTGTTTGTCGTGTAAATTGCTATATTATATGTAATTGTGCTGAACACTGCACGTAGATTACATGTTATCCAACTGCTACGGGCATTCTGGAATATTGTAGGGTGTGCGACGTGAGGCTTACTCTGTTCTTTGAACGTCCAAGGCCCGGGGTTGAGGGAGTGGCGGGTCCCAAATACTGTGATACCCCAATCAGGCAGGGCATATTCGAGCACCTTTGCGCACGGGAACAGGAGGATCTGGATGACAGCACCGCCAAGGGTGATGGCGGGAAATCTCGAGTTGAAGAAAGTCGACATGAACGTGCCTATAACAGCCTGTATATTGACGCGGAGTTGTTAGCACCAATATTCGCGAAGGCTTGTATGTGGTTCTCATGTATTGCTCACCCATCCTATGCCGAGGAAATAAGCCCGGAACGTCTCGATCGGGATGTGGTCGTTCATCTCGAGCTCTTGCACCGCGCGGACCCCCGGGTAAGGTGACGACCATCGCATCATGGTGGCGTCGATCCTCAGGTCGCGGTCGTAGAACTCGCCGTAGAGCTTCCTGCCCTGCAGCAGGCGGCCCATGCGCTCTCTCATATCGGTGGGGAAGTTCCAGTCATCCGAGTGGAAGCGCAAGCTCTCGGTGACGATTTCGATCGCCTCTTCCTCGCTCATGTTGTTGATCTTGTCGAGGATATACTCGGCCTCGCCGTTGGGCGCAAGCGTCTCGAGCATCTCGTGGGGGATCTGATCGCCCCAGTTCTCCTCCTCTCCTACATGATGAGGTGCCTTCTCTGGGTCGGCGGGCGAGATGCCCTCGTTTACGGCCTCGACCTTTTCAGCCATGTTGGCACAAGGGTCCTCCAAGTCGGTGAAAGGTCAATTTCCTGGTAGGGCCAGTCGGTGATGGCAGAAACCGAATTTTGTCGAGTGACCACGGGGCAAGCGGTTCACCTCCGATCAGTCGACTGGGGCATCCATAGTATCGTCGTACGAGGGGGACCAGGAGAATATCAATGTTTTTGATTGGAACCCCAGATGCCCAGTGGCCAGGTCCCGCCCGTATCATCGGATCCTGGGTAGCACTCTGCACTTTTTGCCTGCCCATCAATTCCACTTTCACCGTGCCATTGACCCCGGGTCAGCTGTTGATTGGTTATCTGAATGGAACGCTGATAGCCCATGCAGCATCGTGCATGGGCTTGGGATGGGGAATTTCGTCCGGAGGTAGTATCAGTGCCGGTCAGGGTCTTTGCCCGGACCTGGTACCCCACACTCTCACTCCAACAGCATACTGTGCCACAGTACAGAGCTTCCATATCAAGAAACCCCTGGCCGTTAGAACCGTTGGTAACTTTGAATGGCAAAAATGGGTACAATCGGTCTAGACTAGACCGAATCACTGGCGGGCTGTTGGGCAACGATCATCCCCTCCTCTGGGTCCCTGCATCACGAGGACGAATGCGGATGAGAAAGCTTCCCCGCTCCAGGCCTTGCGTTGGCGGCGATAATGTAACGTAGTACACTACAAATTGGGGTTTAGATCCTTCTATTGTTTGTTCAGTAGCATTGATCTCACCGGACAGATGCCTTTGGTTTCTCGCCCCTAGGACCAGGCCCATGACTATGAGTTCGGCTGTGCCAAGCACACCACTGCAGTGTTTATTCACTGATACGCGCTGGGTTACATTTCAACCGCCAACGCGTGATTTCTGAACCGGCCTCGGCCCGTGAGGTAGTGTGATGCGTGCACTGATTCTTCCACCACCCACTCGGGCCACCGTGACAGCCGGTTTATTTTCCGACGGATGCGGCTCCGGGTTAGACACCGTTTCCTGAAGAGGGACGAAGATCCAGCCCATCTGAATCGGATAGAAGAGCGCGTTGCGAATTGCATGAACTTGTCAGTCATGAAGGCGCCACAAACACTTTATACGTATGGGGATTAGAAGCGGAACCACCTCGTTGTAGCCAAGCAGCGTAATTAGCCCACCGTTGATCTCTGCATCATGAGATTTCAAGTTACGCCATGAGGGTATAGGACTAATTTGCAGCTTGCAACTTGCACCTGCAGAGAACATCAACCCCCTGTCACTCAGCATCAAACCAGGACGCCCTGCGGCCTGAAGACATTTTCCCCACGGCGACAAGCCGTCTCGCAAACTTGTTAATTAAGGAATGCAGTCTATCTTGTGATACTCTGCATAAGGGGCCGCCCTATGACATCGTAGGCAATTTTTCGATTGTAAAAAGGGAAATACTTCACCATCACCGCTAAGCTACACTCTCATCAGAGCGTAACCCGCCTGACCTTTGCCGCCCAAGTAGCATCAAAATCCCAATCAGAGGGCTTCGTCCTTTGCATGACCTCCGCCCACTCCGTTTGGTCCTCAGTAACCTTCGAAAACATGCCTATATGCTCCCAGTAGTCAGGCAAGAACCCTGCCATCTCCCAATCCACCAGACTCAAGATGTTTGCCTCTTCATCCACGATGATGTTCTTCGGCTTGATGTCCCCATGGGTGAATACAGAGCTCGAACTGCGTGGGAACTTGTCCAGCACCTCCTGGCCATCGGCATAGGACAGTCCGTTGCGTTCCACGTAATTCTGGAGTATGATCTGCCGAAAGTCCTCGTCCTTCTCCATAAGCGGCACCGCCTCGTTTGCATAGCCTGTAAAAGGGGGCTGATACAGTTCTGAGCCATCGACAGTAGTGTAAAGGCTAGGCAGTCCTTCTAGACGTGGGAGTGTTCGAAGTGTTTGAATGATCTTCCAGGTATCTTTGCACACACGCTCCTTGAGGTCGGATCGTAGCGTGGGCCAAACAGCGTGAAGTGTCTTGCCAGGCACATATTCCATTACGATCCTGCCGGGTCCGCCACGTTGGCTCCACTGAGCGAAGTGTGCAGCTGATATTGGGACCGAGGGAGCGTGCTCGGCAACGTATCGCATCGCGGCGAACTCGCCTGGATGGCAGCGCGGGCTGGTTTTCATGACCACTTTGCTGTCGATGCGCATGATCGTGGAACCGAACGGGGTCTCAGTGATGGTGTAGGGTTCGAAATCGTCGTCGTCGGATTCCATTCTATCGTCAACGGCCTCCATTTAGTCGTCGACGGGTTTAATTTTATCGGCTGTGGAGTTACATTCGGTTCAATGTTTTCAGTCACGTTCCTGTGTATTGTAGTGCAGCCCTTCCTGCAGTTGAGAATCGGGGAAGACCCAGGCAGTAAATGCTTCTGCAAGATGTATCTGCATTGTGAGTGGTCGTCCGACGATTTGTAAGCACTTGGGAGGTTGCGAATAGTGAGGCGGTCTCGTTTCTAATCCCTCATACATATCCAATGTATGTGGCGCCTTCATATACTGGTAGTGTTAAACGCCTAAGACCCAGCATCTAAATGGAAAAAAAATTAAAATACCAATAATAGTATAGAGAGAATACAGTACGTCTGTGGGCACATGGCCTCAGCCTCGTGACGCACTAACTGCAGAAAACAGTCAACTGCTCATATTGTCACGACATCCCGCTCGATAGGCACCAAGCTCCCTGCGCCTTTAAAGACCTCCTTGATGTCCGCTTGCTCAGACAACATGAACCTTTCCGCCTGGTGGCCCAGCTTCGCAAGGCCCCTCCAGCGCTCAAAGTCCTCCGGCTTCCTCTTATCGCCGTGCGCCTCCTGGGGATGCTCCCAGTGTCCCTTTGAGAAGGAAATCAAGGTTGAGATTTTCCTGTTTGGGATATCATACACCAGAGAGCATACCGTTCCAGTTTCCCTGCCGGCACGTATACGGGTTAGCCTCTGACATCCGAGTCGTGAGAGTGGGTCGTGACGCTACCAGCCTGGGGGGGTCGAAGGCCCCGCTGCGGGAGAGACTTACTCGAGCCACGAGCACTGCCAGAGCTCGCCTGGGCGTATGCACTGATACTGGCAGGTCTGGTAGTTTATCCTGCCGGCCATCGGCCCGCCGTGGATGGCATAGTTGATCTTGTCCTCGGAGAAGAACCACATCTCATAACGCCACTTTTCTGGGTTGCCGTTTGCATCCTGGGCGTCATAATCGTAGATTAGGTGCGTGTCTCGGATGTCCCGGTCGAAGGACGGGTGGAGCGGCGTGTTTGTGAGAAACTCAGGCAATGGCATTCTGGCGATGGTGTCGCGGTATAAGGTATGGTCCGAGTGCGTCGTTGTTCTGGAGTTTTGTATTTGAGTTTCGTGATCTGTGCTGGGAATACTTTCTGCTTCTATTGTTCAGAGTAGAGGTTTGCTCTATTGAAACACCGTAGCGTAGTCGGCGAGTCGTGACGTAGTGATAACTAGTGCTCAATGGGAAATGGACTGTGCTATTTGGGATGAAGTTTAGTTTCGGCTTTGGCGTCGCAGGGACTCGTGTTTCTTTTTATACAATTTCTCGAGCATTCTATGTTCTTTCTACAGCCGCCTTGCCGTAGCCGCGGCAATATTGGTGGGAAGTAGATCCACAAGTGCGCGTTGTTCCATCCACATCCGCCGTGACATCACGCCACGGTCACGAGAAATTTCGAGTAATGTTCCACCACGGAGGATTATAATCGGCCAGGCATTATCCATCCTACGCATCCGCGGCAAAACGTATTCCCACTCGTTGACCGACAACACCTGTTGAGAGATCACCCTACGTATCACGGAATTAGGAATGACATGCATTGTACTTGCTCGGGGACCCGCTATCACGCGGCTACAGCGTCTATATCGCGCACCGCCGGGCTGCTCACTGACCCACTTGAAATGGGATAACCTCCTAGGAGGTAGTCTTCTGTAGGCTAACCGGCAGGAAGTAAGCGAATACCAGGTGCATCGGACTGATATTTTCCTGAGGAAGTGAGGCGTGGCTGTTGTCTAGTGATGTATATAGGCGAACTTATCGCTAAGGACGGCGTATTTCCAGGTGCAGCAAACAAGCACTGCTCGGAAGAAGACATATCCGTGTACACTAATTGTTGTATTCTTATGAACCACGGCCGCCCGGAGAAGAGAGGTAATTGTGAGGATGTAAACTTATCGACCCTGGTTCCCATCGCCAAGATAATTACATGCATGTCTTACAGCCAACTGAACGCCGAACCAAGTTAATGCTAGATCAAATCAATCACAACCCGCAAGGCGGCATTAAGTTTTAACCAGTCTCAGCCCTTCGTGAGTCCTTGGATTTTCTTTATTGAGCAGCCGCATGCATCCTGACTTTCACCCCTTCGTGCTTGCAGCTCGTCAGCGTCAGATGCTGCTTGACAACGGGGTCCCGCTCCATGCTCTCAATGGCGTCAAACCGCTGCAGCATCCTCACGGTCACGTAGCTCGCCTCAGTGAGGGCGAACTGCTGGCCGAGGCAGATCCTAGGGCCGCCGTTGAACGGCAGGAACTCCCAGCCGACCTTGCGGCCCTCCCATCGCTCCGGCCTGAACTCATCCGCGTCAGGGCCCCAGATGTCCTTGCGGCGGTGGGTGAGGTACACGCAGTAGTCAACCGAAGTGTTCTTTGGCACAAAAACAGGGTCAGTGCCGTCGGGCCCGCCTCCGGAGGGCAATACGGAATCATTAAAGGCCCAGCGGCCGTTTATGGGTACCACTGGGTACAGGCGCAGTGTCTCGTTGTTGCAGTGCTGCAGGTACTGGCAGCCCTTGAGGCCGGCAAAGGTGATCTCCTTGGGGCGGTCAAAGGTCCCGAACTCCTCGATGACGATGTCGCGCAGCTTCTTGTAGCGAGCTGGGTCCTTGGCCAGTAGGTGGAACAGCCAGCCCAGCAACGAGGCGGTGGTGTCGCGGCCCGCGAGAAGAATGTTCATCAGCTGCCAGCGGAGCTCCAGGGGGTCCTGTGTCTGCTCCGCCAGGGCGTCCAGGAAGACATACTTCTTCTTGCCGCCCTTCTCCAAGCTCTTCTCGCGCAGGTCCTTATTAAGAGCGCGCTTGACATAGTAGTCCATGAACTTGTTGCACTGCCTTACTGACTCGCGAAAGTCGGACGAAGTGTAAAGCCAGTACAGGGGCCCGAAGTGAACGCGCTGGGAGAGTCCGATTTGGCCCCTGTCGAAGTGAAAGGCAAAGTCGACGTTGTGTATATCTTCTGCGGAATTGCGTTTCTTGCTGTAGCCGGGGATGTGCTGAAGCTGAGAGTCGGCCGACTCTCCGAGCAGAAACTCGGTTGCAGAATCGAGCGTGAGGCGGAAGAACAGCACCTGTAGATCGACCATATTCGTCCAGCCATCGGGCTGTATCCTGTCACGCAGCGCGCTGACCATGTTCTGGAGGTGCAGCTCCTCTAGATCCAAATCGCTCACCTGGTCCCGGGTGAACTGTGGCCGCATGAGCTCACGAGAGTGTTTCCACTCCTTAGCGCTCTGGGTGAAAATGCCACTTCCGAGCAGCGGCCAGAACATGCCTTCTCTCTGCGGACCGAGATCAAAGGTCCCAAAGTTGTTTGCCAGAATCGCCTGAACATTCTTTGGGTCCGTCGTGAAGACGTTCGTTTGACCCAAGAAGGAGTACCTCCCTACGAGGCAGCCGGAATCAGTATTGAAACAGACATTTTTGGATGATGATCAAGAAGACGCGTTCATCACTTGCCACGCGCACGCAGACAAATAAGAGTCGCGTATTTTCAACTTACAGGTATTCACGCCCATCGCAGCATGACGCTCCCCTATCCATTCCAGGAACAGTTTCGCCTTGTCGGCCTTTATGGCAGCGCTGACCTTCTCTATTCCCCATGGCAAAGTACTAGGCTCATGCGGCACGTCTTTACAGCCCAATTGGCGGGCTTTCGCCGCCCTCCTGCGCGATTCAACGACATTGCTGAGCAGTCGAAAGACGACGTAGGACACGCTGACCAACAGTGCGGCCACAACAGAAATAGGTGCCATGGTGACGGCCGCCAATACTGGCTCAGGACAAGATGGGGAAACTCAGTGTGTCGCGGAAAGTAAACTGATTGAATAGAAGCACCCGTGGACGGACTTGAGCAGAAGGGTGTGATTAATCAAGAGACTTTGAGTGGTTGCAGGCAGGTGAAGCTCAGCTTATATTGAGGTTTCAGGCGTCTGCGAGAGGAGGCGCAGCAAGACGTTGCGTTGACAGGTGAAGTTGCATCACTGCACGGAGAAGCGGAGGGGCGGCGGAATATTCAGACCGAACCATGCCGTTGGCTGTCTAGTGTTTGAGGGCGAGGAGGGGGAGTGACCAGGATCAAGTGTCATCATCTAGCCCTATCCCTAAAAAGTTTAAGGTGCTTGACAAGCGGGAGCTCCCCGTAAATTTCGAAGCATAAATGGAGTCGAGGCCTTGGATCAATGCGTGCAAAGCATATTCACAGAAGGTTGAGACCTGTTCTACTCTTGACCGTATATTGTTTACTTCATATCTGAATGGAAAAGGAGAGCATATAGATCCAATAGGATATTATGCACGGCATGTTAGCACCAACGCGTTAATGTCTCACAGGGCGGGCGTGTATAGGTACAGTAGGAATACCATGGCAACACCCGATTTTGGCAAGCGGTGGTTAGCAGCTTAGGTACACAGGCAGTTCATGTACGCAGACACCCACGCAGTCCCGGGAGCCAAGAAGCAGCCCCTATCCGCCCAGCAGCCACGGGGCTTGGGAGCCTGTGCAGCTCCGAGTCTGAGTCTCACTCGGTTACCCGTGACTGAAGCCAGGCTGAAAACTCACTGCGTAGTAGAAGGTCACTTGGGGAGAGTTTGATAAATCAAGATGCACGCCAAGGATGGGATTTTATCGCAGGAGCTGAGGGAGGATCGGGGACGGAGCATTTCAAGCTGTGCCTTTCGTCTCCCCACATTTTTGCGTAGGACATCTAAAGACGAACATGCACCAGACACCTCGCATCCCGCGGCCACCGAGCTCTGTGACTTGTAACTTGCTGGGCACTCACTCGCTGCAGAGGCAGGATCATTTTACCCACCGCAAATCCGTCGGCATTGAGTATGCTTGGGTCTGCTCGAGTTGCACCGGCGGCCGATGATGTGCATCGCGTGCATGCTGACAGAACTGACTCGGAGAGACTCTGCTTATTTCTTGACGGCCGCGGTGTGTTTCTCAAACTCCGTGTCTTGTACAACTCAAGTGCTGCCACTACAGCTGCTATAACCCCTCAAGTCTGCTTCCGTTACCTGTGCTAGCGATAGCAGGTGATGACATTCTATCGCCCATTTCCGGCCACCCCAGATTTGCACAACCCCTTCTTCGAGACGCGAAGGATTACTGCAGGATTCACGCTCCATAGGCTGGGCCCATCCTTCAAAGCATGGTTCAGGAAATCTTCTGTCGCGGGAAATGCATTGTTGCCTGTCTCAGTCCGTTCGTCCAATAAAACAGGAAGGCTTTCACAGTGAGGCTGGTTGCTGATCCAAGCTTGTAAACTTTCATCAACCCCAGTGGCCCACCCCTGGGAGCCCATTTCCTCAGTAAATGAATACATGATCAGATCAATATATGTCCCCCTTCGGTGATGTGGTCTTGAAAGCTTTGGACCTCGCAGTGTGGACTCGGAATTCTCACGAGCATGGGGTTCCACTATTGTGCAGCTCTATTGTATATAACTGGTTCCATTTCTATTCCGTGTACAGCCGTAGCCATAGGTAGCGCCCTCATACCGTGGCAAACGCTCAAGACCCAGCGTTTAAAAAGAACATACAATGCCGATAACAGTGGTTAGATACGATAAGAATGGGCTTCCCACGCTCACTATTCATAGTCAGAAAACCAGTGGATTCGCTACAATCGATATGTCTTGCTCGTATTCGTGATAAGAGTAATTGTGCTGCCGAGGGACATTCTAACGCAAGCCAAGGGTTCAGCGGATAACAACGCCGATCCGCCAAATCGAGGGGAGAGGAATCAAGGGGCAACAAATGGAAGGAAGTCCTAGTGACGTTGCTAGTGAGTGCATTCACTTGTACTTTATATGTGCAACCGAATTGCAGGACCATGATCGTCACAATTTATTACTATAGACCCCCGTGAATTGCAGGAAACAGAATTCAGTAACATGTCCTGTTGAACCCATCTTTGACCAGAGCTTTCCAGCATCATTGGCTTATAGCCTCTCTGGGAGCCTCGATGTGTACAATCACGTCTAGGGTGAGAAGTACTTTCCAACAGTGCCCCGTGCAAGAGAGGTACTCCGCATTTCTACAAGTGGGAGCGAGCAAAATGGCCCAGCACGAGCAACCCCGAGGTTTCGAAGAGTTGTCACCACGACTCACTGAACAGCTGCGCGTTTCTCCAAAAGCAGAAAGTCAAAATTGGATGACTGCAACATGTTCGTTAGCTGCAGAAGCACACGTGCGGCTCGGACCGAGTGCGAACAGTAGGACGTGTTGCACAACATTCGAAGTATGGATGGCATTGCTTCTGTGACTTGCATAGGGACCTAGAACATGTTGTTCGATGATAGCGATATCGTTCAAGAATGGTTATCAATTCCTGTTTCAATTTCACTTGGACGCCAACACGTGATAGAATCTTCTTGGGCTCTGCACTGGGCTGAGGGAGATTATTGTAAGATCTAAATAGACTCAGAGTCGTACCTCGGGAATCCATTCCGACAGTGCCTTCGGTATCGGAGAACAAATTCCACATTTTCAGATGGCCAGGTCCAATTGCAGGGCCTTAATAACGTTGCGTAGAATACGCGTAATCGCTGGCCTCAGCCTCGGGTCAATATTGGCAACATTATATATATGTTGACTGCATCAAAATTCGCTGTGGGCGTCCCATGAGGTTGACTTTCACATGCACTCAACTACCCCAAGGCGGAATCGTCATCAGATGAATCGCCGTTTCCTGGGGCCGCATATGGTAATTGCGAACGAGCTTGTGTTGTTGGCTGACGGCGCCCAGGGTGCTCCTTGCTGGGAGCTGGGCGGCACGCAGCTTCAGCGTCCATTCAGATGTTTCAGCGATCTGCCGAGGCACTGGCCCCTAGGCTGGGCGACCTGTGATGGCATCGACCTCGCATGGTTTCAGACTGTACATCAGCTCTGCAATTCAATAAAGATCTCTCGACGCGCCGTCAACATGCCTTTGTGAACTACAATGTAATGCCACATGTCAGGCTAGTCAGTTAGTACTGCAGAAAAGATGAATCCCGCACGTGCACTCCAGTTATTCTTGCTCAAGGTACTGGCCTTTGGAGGGGTGTTGGGCTATCTCCTATCTGTGTTCCGGCCTTCCATAGCACCAGACTTGTTACTAAATCGACCCTACGCAAGCTCTTTGACTTTAGCATTCCTCGCTCAGCTCATCGACAAGTTCATCCTATACCCACGATTCCGAGATCCGCTGAGAAATGTTCCAACCATCACTGGCGTGAGTTTACCCCGCGCATACAATCCGAAGTTGTGCAACAACAATCTAACCTAGGTGAAAGGAACGCAACCGCGGCCAGATTCTCTATGAGTCTCCGCGCGGGAAGTCTGCCCTCCGATGGATGGAAATGAAGCCCGATGCCCAGCTTCTCAAGATGCCTGGGCTGATTGGTCTGTCCCCAATTCTGGTGGCAGGGCCAGAAGCCCTGCGTGACATCCTCAACACCAACGCCTACGACTTTGAGAAGCAATGGGGCGTGCGCGCGTTCCTCGGGCGGGCCATCGGATGGGGCCTCATCATGAGTGAGGGAGCTGAGCACAAGCATCAGAAGAAAATTCTTACTCCTGCGTTCCACATCCGCAGGATACGCGAGCTGTACAACCTGATGTGGGAGAAGACGGATATCTTGTTAGAAGAGCTGGAGAAGGATGTAGCCAAGAACCCCGACGGAGACGATGGATTCGGTATTGTGGAGCTTAGCGAGTGGGCAAGGTAGGCCGACAGACCTTTCTGAGAACACAAAAGAAAGTAACAACATGCTAACATTCGAGGACCAGCAAACTCACGCTAGACATAATCGGCCCTACCGCCATGGGGAGAGATTTCAAGTCCATGACAGCCGAGCGGAACGATATCGCCGACGCGTTCATCGAACTTCTTCGACCCGAATTCAGCCGGCTTGTGTTCTTGGGCATGCATTTTATGATTCCCGAATGGTTGATCCGGGTGCTGCCCTTCAAAGAGAACAAGACCCTGAACGAAATAGGCACCTTCCTCCGCGGAGTCTGCCGTGATATCATTAAGCAGAAGAAGTTTGAGCTGCAGGAAGGCGGTGATCTATCCGAGCACGATATCCTGTCCAGGATCATTCAGACTGGTGACTTCACCGACGCTGAGGTCGGCGACCAGATGCTCACCTTCTTAGCTGCAGGGGTAAGTCCACGCCAGTCACCATACGGTCGAACATGTAGTACTGACTGGCAACGCGCACCAGCATGAGACAACGGCCAGCGCCCTGACGTGGACCTGTTACCTCTGTGCCAAATATCCAGAGATACAGAAGAGGCTCAGAGCCGAAATCCACGAGGCAATCCCGTCTCACGACGCCGCAATTACCTCGGACCTACTGGAGGGCATGCCCTATCTCAACGGCGTATGCGAGGAGACCGTCCGCCTTTATCCCACGGTGCCAGCCACTGTCCGTGAAGCTGTCAAAGACACCACCGTGGCAGGCTACCACGTCCCCAAGGGCACAGACTTCCTGCTCGTCCCCTACGCGATCAACAGGCACTCCAACTTCTGGGAGAACCCACACATGATCGTCCCGGAGCGGTGGATCGACAAGGCCGACGACGGCACGCTGCGGCCCAACAAGACGGGCGGGACGTCGACCAACTTTGCCGAGCTGACATTCCTCCACGGGCCAAGGGCGTGCATAGGCCGCGACTTTGCCAAGGCCGAGCTGAGGTGTGCCGTCGCGGGTGTCATTGGCAAGTTTGAGATCGAGCTGCACACCAAGGAGGAACCGCGTGTGCAGGGCGTCATCACGATGAAACCCGAGGGAGGCATGTATTTGCGGTTCAAGCCTATTCCCGCTTGGTAAATGGTCTGCTTTTGTTGACGTTTTGGGAAACGTGCTTGGTGTTGCAGCAGCGGACTTTGGTCGGCGTGTTGGATGTGCAAGGTATTGCATGTGGGCATTCCATGTTATCTGTCTTCTCTCGTGGCTTCTCAGATACCAGGCGTGCCGAGTGGTTTGAGGAGCCTCAGCAAGCCCGCGTATGAATTCGACTGTTCTTCTTAGATGTAGCTAAGCATGGAGGCCTGGTCCTCTGAAAATAAGGATTCGTAAAACCTTCATTGTTAGAAATGGCCTCTCAACGGAAGGTCAGAGTCCAGTTGACACGATCTATAAAGCCATAAGAGTCCTATTCCCATGAGAATCGATGCCTGAACATCATTCCAATGACCAGCATGGCTGTAGGCCTCGAGTCACAGCATCTCATGTGCTAATGTCACAGCCCATTGCTCGTGGCTCGACTAAAACCGATGGATTTTCTTTTTGCCCTTGTTTTTGATCCAGAACAAAAAATAGCACCTCTGACTCTAGACATGTATTTCTGTAGCTGTTCTTAGACATACGCTTTCTCGATCTTGTCGATGTCTTCACCCATGACAACCGCCACCTCCTCCCACATTCCATTCAAGGTCATTTCCGGGTTCATAAAGTGTATAGCGAGCGGCAGATGGTCAAACTTCAAGTCCTTAGTCCTGTACTCCTCTCCAGCTTCCACCACCGACGGTCCACAAGGGTCGAGCACCTCCCACTTGGCCCTCTCAAACCTCTTGAGAACACGCGCATTCAACCCCACGAACCTGAACTCCACACTCTCCCCTGCCCACTCACGCAGCTGCCTCTTCATCATCTCCAGGTTGAGGATCGCGGACGAGTCGATGAACGAAACCGAGGTCATATCCAGCACAACGACGCGCAGGCGCGGGCGGTGCGGGATCAGAGACTCGGAGTCATCGTCGTCGAGCATGACGTTGTGTTTCCGCCGCAGCGCCGCCACGTGCTCGTGGATGCGGAAATTCCAAGGCCGCTCGGGCTTGTCCGGGCTGTCAACGGGCACGCCCGAGCTGTGCACCATGCAGGTATCAACGATCTGTCTCCTGTAGCGGTCGGCGTTTGTCCACACCATGTCCGCCTCCAGCTTCAGCACCTGCGTGCCCGGCGGGATGGGGTCGCCCTGCTGCCAGGGCCTGAACTCCCTCTCCTTGTACATGCTCTCGAGGTCTTGGGCGGAGATGGCACGTGGGCGAGAGAACATGGCCCTAAATAGCGTGTACAGGACCAGAAGCCCCACGCCGACGGCGGTTCCGATTGCGACTCCTACCGCTGGGACGATGATGGCGATGTTGAAGGCCATAAAGAAGGCGAAGAAGTCGGCGAATGAGAGCCGGAAGTAGTCGCCTAGCAGCTTCTGAGGCGGCTGCTGGTCGATCACAGCAACCACAATGACGGCAGACAAGGCAGCCTGAGGAAAGAATCGGAGCGCACCACTCAACGGCATCATGGCCACGAGGACAGTAACAGAGGTCATGATCTGGTTGAGCGGACTCTTGGCCCCCGTCACGGCCAGCAGAGAAGACCTAGCCATATCTCCGCCTCCCACTGGCGCTCCACCAAAGAATGCTCCGGCTATGTTCGAAAGGCCCGTGGCAAACATTTCGGAATTCTGAGAGACGGTGTAAGTGTGGTAGTGGCCGAATGTCTTGGCGATCGTCAGGTGCTCGATGTTGAGCACGATGAAGACGAGCAGGCTGGGAAGAAATAGGGCCTTAACGAGGTCGAAAATCGGTGGCAGCGGCGATACTATGGGTGCGGTGAATATCGGGAAAACAGCCCAGAAGGGCAGCTTTGGTAACTGTGGTGGAGCGCCGGCCGCGGGAGCTGCAGAAGCTGCAGCAACCGAGACATTCGAAGGCTGGCCGTTCGGCAGGAGTTCACTCCGGGTCTGCACCCCTGAGCCGATATTCCCAGAGGGGAAATCAGCTCCTGGCCCAAACAAAGGCTCGTATCGCTTGGCTGGGATAACTATCTGCGTTGCTCCGGTGCTGGTGGTGTTGACTGAGGTTTTCGGCAAAGAGCTCTCTGCGGCACTGGAGACTGGTGCTGTTGCACCGCCGCCCATCGTTGGCGGCGCAGCTGGCACAACTTGTTGAGTTATTGGGAGGCTCTGCAGGAACAGGAAGCTGACGATGGTGAATATGAGGACAACCAAGACACTGCTCATGTTGAACCCAACTGTCGCAGCCTTGCCCGCGACGGTCTTGTTCTTCCCCCATTTCTTGCCGACGAAGCGGAGCGCCGCCAGGAAAACGATGGCCGAAATGCTGATCGCAAGCGTCCTCAAACTGATGTTGCCGATGTTCTGAATAATGGCCGGTGGTATTGCGGGCACGATAGGAGGAATTCCATTCAGGCCAAGGAACGTAGGGACCTGGACAATCACCAAATTCAATGCAATTGTGGTCACAACGGCGAGTGAAATCGAAATAGGGATCAGGTCGAACAAAAAGCCGAGTCCTAGCACGCCAAACAGCAGAAACCATATCCCAACACAAAAAGTCAACGCTGGCAATATAATGAAGGGCGGAATTCGGGCTGCTGCGGCAAAGGGTCCGATGATTTGAAGAGACAGCAATGTGCCTGCTGAGGTTGGGCCGATGCTAATATCTGCCTCGAAGATTTACGGTCAGCAACTCAGGCTCAGCCCAGTCAACGAATACTTGAGCTATAAACATGGACTCACGCTTGGAAGACCCCGTCAACGCATATATGAACCCAGGAAGCCAGCTGGCGATGAGTGTCTGCTGGGTTGATATGGCTCCTCCGGCCGACGACGGCAAGTTGACGGCTTGAAGTGCCAGCACGATGCCAACAGTCAACCCCGAAATCACATCACCAAACAACCATTTTGGACTGTAGGACGCAATCCACTGAACGATGGGAAACTTGTTCGTGAGGTAGCGTCCGGCACCATATCGTATCTCCCTCCCGCTTCGTCGAGCATATCGTTTGGCCCGGACGATGTTCCAATCCGTCTTGAAAAAGAGCTTAATGCTCTGCCCCTTCTTCCTAAACTTGTCCATAGTGAATGACTGTCGCCGTGGCCCAGCACGGCTGAGCAGATACGAATGAGAAGAGAAAAGAGAAATGAAAGAAAGAAAATTCAAAGAGAATATTCAATAAACAACAGAGAAGAATCGAAGTTGGCGCATCGAGCAGCCATAGTGATGCATCTGATGTCGGGATGGTGATCTCAATATGATCAACTAGTGCATCTTATTTGGGAAGACGCAAGGCTTTGTAGATCACCGGGGACATTGAAGAGCCCGTCAAGGTGGCCCTGTCTGCGATTCGTCTCCAGCACGAATACGACAGCGATGTCCAAGAAGCCTGCATGATACTTCAGATGAGACTGGTGTCGGCGCGTCTCCCATCTGGTAGAGACACCTCTGGCCCACCCGCCCTATCACACAAGCTCAGGGGCGGGCGGTACCTTGGGGCTGAAACAGCCCTATCGGTGGGGGAGGTGTGGAACTAACACGGGCGCATATGCCCTGGATCGCCATCGGGCTTAGGCTGGGCGAGCCGAAACAGGCTTGCTGAATCTTGAGCCCTCGTGCCCAGAATGGCGGCCGGCCCTCCACTTTCCGGCACTTTGGCCCGGCTTTGGAAGGGCGGGACCGCCATGCGCCGCGGAATATTAATTTTAGTCCCATCAACCAGACGTATTAGGCCAGATGAAATCATTTTCGTCGAATGTTTGGTGGATGGTGAATTAGAGTTATTTTATCAAACCAGCCGTGAACCGGTTTGATCTCAGAACCAGAATATGTCAGTGCCAGAGGGACGGCGGCCGTTCACGGAGAGAAATAAGAATGCGAGCCTCCGAGACGCACGTTTGCATACAGGGGTACTGTTCCGCGTATACGTTGTGTGCAACCTGTAAGGTAAGGCATATTGTGTATAGGACGCGTAAATAAAGCCTGGGTATCTGTCGATCCAGATTATTTTTAACTGGGTCTTGTTTAGACTCCGAGTCCTCTCAGCCACCACGACGTTCAAGTTGGGACAACCTTCACGCAAACCCTTTGGTATTTCAAATTGATGAACTACCAGTTGTTCAGACGTCCGGAATAGGACAAGTGTTTCTTGTTTTACGGGAGCCAGGGATATGGGTGCGACTTAGTCAAGACATGCAGACAACTGCGCCCAGTCGGTTTCAAGGGGCGTAAAGCTGTCTTGAACGGTTGCTGGGTGCGGGTACGGCAAGTGGCGGGGATATATAAATCCTCAGATCTGGGAACGTGTGGGACCCAGCTCTCATTAATAGATCGCAGCGCAAAGGCTTGAACCAACAAACTCGCCTGGTCAGGGGCCACAGCCAAGAGGCCTTGTTAGACTAGATGACGCGTCCCAGGTGAACCAGCCAGCACGTCAACTCGATCGGCGGTGACGGGGAGGTAAAGAGCATCGCCGAACGGTTTCCTGAAATCTGTGTGGATAGTAATGAGATGGCATCAAGGATGTGGCCAGCCAAGAAAATCATTCTTAGCACACCCGAATTGTGCCTGCGTTTGGCACTGCAGCAACGTGTATGCGCACACCGGTCAACTAGTCGCTTTGCAATCGTCGATTTGGTACACATGCAATAAAATCACTGAGCGGCAACTTTGTTTCCGAATGGCCATCGCTCCAATCAATTGCCAGGCGTGTCAGTGGTATCGATAGTTCTACTGGTTTCAGGACATCTGATCTTTAAGTGACATTGGATGGATATCTGGCCTAGAATTGGTCCAGAAGTCCGGAGGAGTCAGCCAACAATCATGACACTGTGTTGCATTCTTGATACCCATTTCGCAGTACCGTGCGTTGTACCGCCTGTAGAGTACTGTGGTAGTCTTTACAGACTGGGCTGATACCGTGAGCAAGCCACAATGCCAACCGCAAAGTTGCCACCAGTTGACCCAATTAGGTGCGCCCAAGGGATGGGCTCAGGCACGCGGGTTTGCTGCAACCCTCCCAGCAGCAGTAAAATATTTACAATGTTCGAGGAATGTAAGCCTCCATTCCCATGTGGCAGGAACAAGGCCAAAAGTGCAGGCATCGAGAAAAACCAAAGCATGTTACCTCATCCATTCATGAATGCATCTGCCTGCAAAGCAACCGGAAACGGCGCCGCAGAGCTGCACCCGGGTAACAAAGAAACCTTTTCCTACATCTCGTCCCTAGCGCGGTAGAACGAGCATACCCCTATGTTGTGGGCTCCCACGGGCACTAATACTGATTTTATCGACGCTGGCAGGTCGATCGAGCTCTGGGAAACATCTTTTCCGGGGCATCATCCTCGAGCAGTCGATATGGAAGACAACACATGGATGCGAAATGCATTGCACGATCCTTGGTTTTTCCAGGCCCCACGCTGGGTTCAGGAGGATGGCCACGACCTGGAGGTTTCTCCAGAGAAGCCAGAGATCCACGGCGAACTCCAAAAGGTCCTGGACGCGGCGCCGCTGAGCCGTGACCACGCCTTGGTCAAGGAGCGCAATGGTCGATACGATACGCACACCCCGATCTTCCCCGGACCCGCTCGTGGGGCAAGCCCTCGGTGTAATACAACCAGATCATGGTTCGGCGCGGTCTTGATGGCATTGTTTAACCTGTCGCCATTTCTCAACTTCATCGAAGAGGCCGCCAACAGCAAGCATTTCAATGATCCCATCTTCACTGGACTGCATTCCCTGGCACTGTACTTTCATCACCGCGGGGAGCTCAATCGGCTGAGCGAAGAAGAGTTGCAGCGTGAGGTTCGGAGCCGCACCGAGATCCTTTGGAACTGCATAAAAACAAAAAGAGAGGGATCAAACGACCCGGAGATATTCGCCGACCCTGTCTGCCATGTGCCTCTGCTCATCAACTATCTCTTGAAGAGGCTCGAGCATGCTCAGCCGCTGCAAGACGGGGCCGAGAGCGGCGACAAGGTGTAAGTCCCTGATAAACAATCACCGTACTGAATGGCGTACTAACGGATTTGCTTCGTAGCGATATGTCCACCCGGTTCAAGCAGCTGTTCAAGCACTCTTTTGTCCGTCACACGCCTATGCGCTGCAGTTGCGCTCATCCAGTCCTACGACGGCAGCACACAGGCTTTCCACAGACCGATGGCTACATTCTGCCGATTATTGTCACGGAGGGAATGCTTTTAGAGCAGGCGATAGCCCAAGCCATGTGGGTGGAAGAGGACAAATCGAATACGAAAACCTGCCCAGGGTGTGGTGATGAAGTGCAAGGAGGTCACTTCAACAAATTTGCATATCTCCCAGAGGTATTCTTCCTTTCGCCTCATTTCATGAGCAAGCGATACCCCGACGGTTATATCAGATACACTCACGACGAGAGGCTCGTCTATCCCGAACGGCTGGACATGTCCGGTTTGGCAGACGACCCAACAAGGCCAGGCGCCCAGGCCGACAGCGTCTACAGGCTCCAGACAATCATCACTTGTTCACACCAGAACATGGATGCCTTCACCGAGTACAAGGCTGCCCTGCGCACCAGCGAGCACAACTGGTATCAGTATGGCTACGGCGGCGATCCAGAGTTGAATTTCAGCCTCCCAATCTTCCAGGATCTCATCAACCCAAAAAGCCGGGAGAGGTTGGAAGAAGCACCTCACATATTAATGTACGTACGAGACCGCCACACCGTAGTACACCCTGCCACCGCGCCAGGCTTCGGCACCGTCACGGTGCCAGACGAAGTCAAACATCGGGAATTCCTGCCTGATCCCAATACAGCCATTCACGACATGTACGGCCTAGAAAGCTCTCACCTGGAGAGGTTCCTAGACGCACAACAGCAACCCGCCGAACAGCACCCCGCCGAGCAGCAACCCAGCGGGGACCGAAATACGATGCTTGAGAGCGCAAGGTCCGAGCTAAGGGACGGCTGCAAGAAGAGCCATTGGATGTGGTTCATGTTCCCTCAAATCTCCGGGATGACCTCGTCACGATTAGGTGATTTCTACGCCATCAAGAGCCTCGGCGAGGCGATAGCCTACTGGCAACATCCCGATTTGAAGAGCCACTACCTCGATCTACTGCACATCGTGCAAGAAAGCCCTGAGCAAGATCTCGAAAAGATGTTTGGCAGGATCGATGCTCTCAAGTTCGGAGCATCCCTGATCCTCTTCGGCCTCATCTGCAACGACGAAGAGCGCCACGTCTTCGAACAAGTGCCGAAGATGTTCAACAAGACGTTTGATCTAGCAGCAATCATGAGAAGCACCGTGAGGCAGTTATATGACTGGCTTCATGATGCGAGTGAAGACACGGCCATCGCATGGATGCATCATTACGTCGAGATAATACCAGATCATCGAAGCGGTGAAGACGACGGAAAGCAAGAGACCGCGGTGCCGGAAAGAGGAGGATTGTCTGTCCTTGTCACCTCCCCCAAGGCTCTCGCGTACAACATCATCCTGAGAGACGAGGAAGAAACCGAGCCTTCTCCTGCTAATGGCAAAGCGAATAGCCATGTACCAGATACTTTTTGTATCGCTGGAAAGAGTCTACTCACCGAGGTGGAAAGGCTCTCACGGGCTGAACCTGACAAGTCGGAAGACGAAGGGGTAGAGGCGCAGCACATTAGGAATAGGAACAGGAGGGCGGTAAGCTTTGGCAAATTGCTTATGGGATATGCCTTTCCGAACAATATTACTGCCGAGACAGCCCAAAGACCGGAATTCTTAGAAAGGGCTCGTCGCCTGGGCCGGAACTTGATGTATCTTTCCCGGATATATGAAGAGGAGTCCGAGGCTAGTTCGGAGGCAGGCGACGACCTGCCGCAGGTAGATGGCGCCTTCGATTCTGCCTACGACGGCGCCGACGACGAACTGGCCTTCGATCAAGACTTTGAGCCGGACGACACTTTGATTCCTGACGAGGGCCGCAAATCTCGTGACTTCCACACGGCTGCCGATGACTTCGATCCTGATGACAGCTCTGACGAGCTAGCAGAGGATAGCTATCCAGACGAAGAGAACCCCCATGACGCTATAGCCATCCCCACAGACCCGAACGATCCTCGGATCGAAGCGAGCCAGGCCTGGACGCTTGACGATCTGAAGGCAGAGTTCCAGAGGGAGCAGCTCGACCAGCGAGGGCTGAGGAACGACCACAAGAAGCACCGGATGAAATTCCTGAAGCACTTTGAGCTCGAGAGGGACTACAGCATCTACCATGAGAGCAGGCTACGTCAAGCCGTCAAGGAGAAGGACATATTCGTTCCCAGGGGCGTGGATAGAGCCGACAAGGCCGAATTAGTCGACGCACTGACCGAATACGACACGCGAAGTCTGGGGGCGATGGAATACGTCGGTGAGGATACGGAGCAGACGGACTCGGCAGAGTTCGAGGCGGAGGAGTACCAGAGCAGCGAGGCCCCCGATACAGACAGGTCGTCCGCAAGCGAAGAAACACCGAGACCAAAGAAGAGGCCTCGTGACGAGTACGAAGAGGAGGACGACGACGATTTCATCAAGGACGAGGACAGGGGGAGGACTACGGAGATGAGGACTATTATGACGACGACGAAATACAGCCAGTGCCTCGCAGTCTGTCTAAAGGCCATGCACGGATGCGCACCAAGTACTGAGGCTGGGATGGGTCGGTTGTCAAGAAGGGTGATCACGTGTATCGCTTCACGGCACAGTTCCCGGTGTATCACTCAGAGCGGCAACCTGCTTGTTGGTTGGCATGTTATTCCTCGAAGGGAAATGTATGAATAGCAGTGTGGCTATGACGATTATGTGTAGGAGTCATTATCCCCTGTCTTATTTCCTTTGTTCATTGTTTGGCAGCGGGCGCATCAACAGTAGGGTCAATATGGGGACTGCGGTCAGCAAATCAACAGGTGAAAAGGGGGCATAATGCTGTGTCACAGGATAATTGACGAGCACATTTCGAGCACTTCAGGGCATCGCTGGCTTGTAGACAGATTCACAATCGAATCATGTACTGCATATGCACGCGAGATTCAAAAGTGCTAGCGTAGACAGTGTCTCCTCATTACTTGTCATTGCACACCGACAGAATGCTGGATTCGCGCACAATGACGAATCGGACGTGCCTCGGGGACTCCGACATGGCATACTAGCCCCAAGTGAAAAGTCAATTGACACACCAGCGCATGCTGAATATCCAGGCGAGGCGGGATGTGTTGAAATTGAAACCGACCATGCCCCTTTTCAGGCCGCAACGCCATGGCGAACGATCCCGCGCCTGCTGCTCGGCTAGGCGGCTGCGCACCTCAACATCCATCCGGTCTCTGCAGCGTTGGGGGGTGCTTTCTGGAACTTGAAGAAGGCCCGGGGGCGCTGACGGTTGATCGCTTGGGTCACCACGTGGCACCATCAATGCCATTGCGGCAGCAATTACGACGTGGGTGGTGCTAGTTGAGCGCTGCGCATGGGAAAGCTGTCGGCGGCATGCTGTTGTCGAATCTACAATGGGAATTAGCGCCAACCATGCCCTCCTCCTCCGCAGAGAAATGCAAGGAAATTGCCTTCAAATGTTAAGGAAACAGTGCATGCACGCCCTATTTGAACAGAAATCGAGGCGACAAGTGTCGGCATGACTAGCAAGCGTGCGGTACGTACATTCATGCATTACGTTGGCTAAGACCAAGGGAAGGGCGTGGTGAAACAACCGGGCGCGGTGCTCTCCAGGCGCAACCACCTTCGATCTTCCCATGTGACACGGCGAGCCTTCTGCCCGATCCACCAACTTTTCTACTGTATCTTGCTCCGCTCGCAAATAGATTCATGCGCTGGCATTGCCTGATAGTGTAAGCGCCCAACCGCACCAAGCTTGGCCCCGGGAGACACCAGCCTGGTGATGCCGCCCCGCCCGCCCTGTATCTGTGGTCATATAATCGTCCGCCACCATGCTAAGCTTTCACTCCATTGCGCCTGCTCGTCTCACTCAGGCCACCGAGAAGAGGCCACCACCCAAGCCTAAACCACCCGTGGCCATGACAGCAGACACTCAGCTCGCTTCGCACGGCGCTGCTCCGGGTGCCAACGATGCCAATGGGCCCGCTCCCGTGAAGGACCTCAAGACGGAGCGCGAGCCGGGTGCAGTTGTGCCAGAAGGACAGCGGGACTCGGGTATCGATCTGTCGCATGACGAGGCGCATCTCGGTACTGCAAGTCACGATCACCACACTACAAGCCCGTTAAGTTCTCCGGCGGAAGAATCACCTGCGATGGCGGACGCACAAGAGGGACATCACGAGGCTTCAAGTTCTTCCCAGCCAGTGTTCTCAAGCCAGGAAGTAGCAGCCCCAGCCGAAGATGACACAGCGGCCGGGCCATCCCGCAGTCAGGGGTCATCCAACAACACACCACCTGGAGATGGTGCGCTCATCAGGCCAGTCCCTCATCGCGGAGAGAGCACAGTCAACGCAGTGGGCTACCGTCGCAACCCGGAGACAGTGATCGCGTTCCTCGTCCCGCTCCCCAAGCCCACCATCCAAGGGTCAACTCTAGACATACCCCCGAAATACTTCCTCTACGTGCCGCCCCCACCGCCCTTGGTCAAGCCAAGGAAAGGAAAGGAACCGCACGCCAGGAGAGCCCGTCGGGTCTGGCAGCAGAACGTCCGCAAGGCCAAGGCCAACGCCCACAACGGCAAGCGCGTCTCGCTCAGCGCTCTGCACAGCGCCACGATCCGGGGATGCCTCTGGGCATCAGAGAAGCGAAAGGGCAGCGACGATGGCGCCATCTTCCTGGGTCGCATCCAGGCAGATTCGGTGGCGCATTTGGTCATGATCCACCCATGGGCACTCTCTATCGATCAGACGCCCGAAGAGATTCTCAAGACGTTTCGCGCACAGATCACAGCCAACAAGGCGAGTTCGATCGTGAAGATCCTAACCAGGAAGATGGGGCCGGAGCCAAAGACCCTACAGATCAGCCCAAAAGCGATCATCGATGACACACGCGGACCACGGGAAAGCGAGAGCTCAGAGGAAGAGGAGGCTGTACCAGGTGTGACGGAGAACGAGCAGCCACAGCTGACTCGCAGGGAGAAGGTCAGAGCATCGTTCGACTCTGCCAAGCTGCGGAACCCTGTGGCTGCCATCAAAAGCCAGATCCAGCAACGGGGGCGTAAGAGGCACAGGGACGGTAGCCCAAGTGCAGCCAGCCCAGACGCAGCGGAGAATGTGGAGCCTGAGGCCAACCTGACCGAAGGAGAGCTCGAGCATCACTCTGAAGAAGACCCCCCGGAGGTTTCTCCTGAGGATGCAGGGCTCGTCGACGCCGAAGGAGAGCCTTTCACAGGCCATCAGCTGGGGAACATCCCCGAGGAGGGCTTTCTCGAGCACTTCGAGGAGACAGTCGAAGAGACCCCGGAGGCAGCACCGGGCACAGCCGATCAGAGTGGCGGAGGACTGTTTGCAGGGAGCACTGACGCTGCTGATGGTGCCGAACATGCCAAGAAAGGCTCACGGTTCCAGCTGACCTTCTACCCCTCGCCGGCGATGGATATAATGTCACGATACGTTCAGGAGAGCTGTCACACGGCGAATGGGCACGCTTTCCCCAGCCCATCAGCGGCGCCCACTGCTGCTGGAGTCCTAGCGAGCATAGGATGGGAGCCGGAAAGGAGGGGTGGTTTCGTTGACGCAGACGAACAAATAGAAGATGAGAACGTGAGTAAAGACTCCAAGTTGAGCACCAAAATACGTTGTGACGTTCACCGCTGACACATAGAAAACAGTGGCAAGCCCGCGAGACCGAAGAAGATCTTGAGATCATCACTGCAAAGGCAGCCAGGGCCTGGGAAAGGCAATGTCGCAAGTACGTTCGGCAGTCAAAAGGAGGACGCCTCAGCGGTGAGAAGAAGTCCGGCAAGTTCGCCATACTGGTGGCCCGCGTACGACCACAAAAGCCTGCTAAGGGCAAGACAACCGAAGGCCAGCCAGAGGAGCCACCTCCAGGAAAGAATGGGAAATCCGCGGCGCTCAAGCAGCGCTTGGCTGCGATCAAGGCCAAGCGCAACAAGGGAAAGGCAACGGAAGGTCAGCCAGAGGAACCACCATCGGAAAAGAGTGGCAAGGCCGCGGCACTCAAGCAGCGCTTTGCTGCGATGAAGGACAAGCGCAACAAGAAGCCACAAACTGAGGAGGCAGAACCAGCCGAGAAGCAGAGCAAGAAAGAGAAGGGCCAGAAGGCCGCCGGCATCATCTTGTTCCCAGTCATCGTCATCCTAGGCATCCCGATCCTGATCGGCAAGGGCATTGCAAGCGGCTTCAAAAAGGTCAAAGACCGCAAGAAGAACAAGACGGACGAGGCTGACGAGGGTACGCAGCAGCAGCAGCAGCAGCAGCAGCAGCAGCAGCAGGAGGCGAAGGCTAGTCGGCGCGCCGCCATGAAACATCGTCTGAGTGAGCGGAGCGGGAGCGTGAAACAGGGCCTGAGCACCCGGAGAGAAGCCATCAAGAAACGTGTGGCAGAGCGCAAAACAAAGAAGGCCGACACTAGCGACGCTAATGACCCAACGCCCGCAGCCGCAGCCGCAGCCGCATCCAACGGCGGCCAGGCTAACGCAGCAGGCGAGGATGGTGTTGCTGGAGACACGGCCGCCCAGACGGGCTTGACCAAGAAGCAGCGTCTCACCAGCTTTTTGGTCGCGGGCCCCCTAGCGATCAACCACATGATCGAGAAGAGGCGACGGGGACCGGACCAGGCCACATCGACAACCGCGGAAGATGCCACGCCCAAGGATAAGAAGACCGTCAGGTTTGCAGGGGCGAAAGAGCGGGTGAAGGCGCTCCGCACGAAGGTCAACAAGCAGGCTAGGTTTGCAAAGCTCAAGGCGCGCCTTAGAGCTCGCCAAGAGCGTAGGCAAAACAAAAAGAATGTCAAGAAAAGCGCCAACAACGGCGACACAGCAACGGCGACCCCGGTAGACGACCGCAACAATGGTTCCAGTGTGAAGAGGCACAGCGCCATAGCTGGTCTCGCAGCCGCTTGTATCGCATTGCCAGCCGCGAAGATGAAGCAAGTACGCGACAAGCGTCGCAAGGACAAGGCCGCCGACGGTGTGGAGGGCGCGGCGGCTGCGGCACGTGAGGAGCATGCCACGGCCAACAACCCGCCGATGGCAGAGGTGCGGGAGTCTGCATCGCCGGCGTCCGTTCGGCTCGTACCCTCGGAGCCCGAGATGCTCGAGCCTGCCCAGGACCCCTTCAGGCCGCCAGAGAACGGGCAGAGCGAGGTGCCAGTCCAGCAGGCAGCTCGGACTGAACCCGAAGCACTCCCAGAGACCAGCAGCCACGATGCTGGCTCGGCTGCTGCAGCTGCCGCTAGCGCTTCCGACGGCGACAAGCCAAGCGCAGGGAGGCCTGCAGCAGCAGTAAGATTCCAGTCCATTCGCGATGGGTTCGGCAACGTTAGGGAGGGTATCGGAAGTGGGATCACGAATTTCGCCGCGAAACGACGGGCCACAGGACAGAAAGAGGCCCCCGTCGACGAGGAGACTCCGAGGCCGCAAGCTGAGACCATGGACAGCGCCGAGACCCGCGTCGAGGCGAACGCTCCCACTGCTGAGCCGAACTCACAGCCTGTGCCTGCACAGCAGGACACCGCTGCATCCGGAGGAAGGTTCAAGTCCATCAAAGACGGAATCGGCAGCGGGATTGACGGCCTCAAAGCAAAGAGACAGCGTGAGAAGGACGCAACGCCACAGGGGGAAGAGGCAGCAGCAACAGCAGCAAGTGAGGATGAGAAGAGAGCCGCTGCCGCTGCCAATAAGGACACTAATTCTCCCGCAGCGAGGCTAAAGGCGCTCAAGGACGATATCGCGGCTCGGAGAGCGAAGTCTGGCGAGAATGGCGCCAGCGCGCCAGTCAAGACTGAGAAGAGCAAGCAGCAGAAGCAAAAAACGCACAAAGATTCTGACTCGGGGCTCGTTGATCGGGTGAGGTGGTTCTTGTACGCAGCTTGAGGATCGATGGGTGTGGGCAGGAAACAATACCCTTGATATTAAAAGTATGTAATCGTAGATATGCCCGGACTTTTGCAGGGCTGTGTTAGTCACATCATTGTAATAATAAACGCCGCCGATGATCTTGGTGTTTTTCTCCGATGCTTTGCGATCAACAGTGCGTCTTCAGGACATTTGGTCTCGGTATCATTGAGAAGCAACCGCCCGTAGTTTTCAGTCCAATGCCAGCATCATGGCTTGGGTGGCATCCTTGAGCTTGCGCTTCGCAGTCTCGACCTCCTTCGCCGACGGCGGCATGCCGGTCAAGCTCCCAGCAAGTGGCTGGTTGCTGTTTCTTGCTTCCAATAGATCCTTGTATACCCTTGCAGCGTCATTGTACTGGTCCAGTGCACTCAGTGTTGACCTGTTGGCCTCGGTCTCCTCGGGGGCAAGGACCAGTCCGGACGTGACTGGTGCTGACGACTTCGGCGCAGAAACGGTGTTCTCGGTGGACTGTGGCTCTCCATGCCCTGGAAGCACGGAGGTGGTGCTTGGGGGAGCTGCTCGCGTCGGGCTGGTCTCGGCGGGCTGCGGCGCCATATTGGGATCAAGAGCATTCGGGTGAGGAAACGAAGTTGGCACCTCATTCATAGACCGTGATGAGTGGGTCGGCATGGGCAAGGCAGGCGTGGCTTGCGGCATTAGATCGACCATGCCCGATGACACGTGAGATGGAGTGCTGGCGCGGCCGTGCTGCTCGCGTCCAGATTCGTACATCGAATCGTCCGCCTGGTCATGCAAGGGCGGGTACTCATGATACGCGCCGGCCTCAACACCTCGGTCGACACTGGATTGTTCGTTGTTAGGAGCGGGTGCATAGTCGGCCGACTGCGCCCCGTTGACGTCTTCGTGTGACGGCAGTAACTGTCCGTCGTGGGGATCATGGCCATCTTGACGAGCTTGGTCAGCCAACCCGAACCTCAAGTCCGTGACAGGGCCCGTAAAGTGTGAGCCCGATCCGTTCTCATCCTCTGAGCTTCCGCTGTCAAGGTCGTCCTCAGCTTCGTTGGCATCTGCCTGCCCATCAGAAGGACCATTTGCCCTGCGAGGCTTTTGCAACTTTCGCCGCTCGGGATTCGTGGGTGCGTGCTCCCCCATGAGCTTCAACGCCAGCTCGTGCCTTGCCTGCCTGGCAGCCTGCTCCTTCATCTTCTCTTGGACCCAGCCCTTGACATCCTGTACCCCCAGCTCTTTCGCTATGTCAGTGAATGCATCTGCCTGCTGCGCCTTTGCCTTTTTGTGGCACTGGTGTCGAAAGTTGCCAAGCCATCGCTTCTCGTCGCGCGCGACACCCCAGGCGCTCTGCAGACGTAGCACCGTGGCGACGCCCTTCTTGAGCTCCATGCCGCGAGATGTCAGGCTCTGGTAGATCTCCTCGGGCGACATGCCCTCCCTTGTCATGCGGATCAGCTCGGCTTTCCTCATCGCCTGGACCTTGGACTTGGCACTCAGCCGCATGGTGTCGGCATCAGGGGGAGGTGTCTTGACCTTCCGCTGGGCCTGAGGGTCGTTAGTGAGCCTCTAAAGTTTCTCAGAAAATGCGTTGCAGAGGGACGATCCTTACCCTCTTCCTCATGCCCCATCTGATGCGTACACGACTGACAGCACGGTCGCTCGTCTGGACACCCATGGCGTTCAAGGCAGCAGCGATGGCCTTGCAGTTCTCTCCTCGCTGCGTGCGGGCTTCGATCTCGGCCTTGAAGGGCTCCAGGTTGGAGCCTGTGCCAATGCCCTTCTTGTGAGGGTAGAGCCATCCGTTCGGCGGCGGGTTGTTGAAGCTGTTGCCGCGTGTGTTGGGCTTGTAGGCGAGATCATCGCTGGCCGTTGGTTGTGGAATGGCGGGGTTCGAGGTGGGATCATGTTGCAATTGGGAGACTTCATGGCCGGCCCAGTCGTCTGCCAACTGAGGGTCGTAGCCGTCATACTGCTCTGTCGCCATGGTGCTGGTTGATCCACCTTATCTCAGCGGGGGGAGAAGGCATGTGGTGGGATCGAGGCAGGTGAGGTGGTTGAGGTGAGATATGCAGGACCGCTTGTCGTCTGAGCTCACCCGGCAGAAAACAGGGCGGTGGGGCTGGAGCCTTGCACTATCTTGGCATTGCGTCGATTGTCACTTGTGGCTGCTAGTGCTGCAGCTGGTTTTGGGGCCCACTTCGGCTCCCTTCGGCTTATCTCGGCACCTCAGAACTATCCGCTGAGTTAACCAGAGCACCAGTCAAGCCCTTCAGTGACCGTCTCTGAACATGACGTTTGGCGTCTTCCCTCATGATGAACAAGCATTAGTCTCGAGATGTGAATCCCTGAGCTGTGATAAAGCTCAGTCAATTTGACAGCCACCATCGAAATATGTCCTCAGCCGACATGGATTGCCTATTTTGTCTGACAGACATCATGTCCATCAACGCCGGCACCGCCAAGGGTGGTGAGGGAGATTTAGGTTCTTCTTTGGTACCTCATCCACCATAGGCACAGCGAGTTAGGGTAACCAGGCTGCTGGACATTGCAGGGCACAGATAAATGTGATAGCTTATCCATTCCATTTGTCCATAGATGCTTTCTACACAGGTACCTAGGTACGGACCATTGGAAATTGTGCCAGCCCCATGGGGCCTGAGAAACCTCCTTTACACCACTTTGCCAGAATCACCTTTGAAAGTGTGCAGAGAAATTTGGACATGGTGATAAGAGAAGCCTTGTGGCTGCGCTGACGTAAGTAGGCCCCGCTTCAGCCAGTGCATGCGAGCCACGTTGGCTGCCTGGCATCGTTCTTACATCCGAAGCCATACACGGTGCCTTCATACCGTGGTAAACGCTCAAAGACCCAGCATTTAAAAGGCATACAGTGACGATAACAGTGGTCAAAGTCGATAGTTTGCAAGCCACTTTGAGTCGAGCCGAAAACAATCTCTAAGCCCGTCTCAGGTCTCAACCTTTTTTCTGCAAGTCACGTCATCGGCTTCGGTCCACAACTGCGCATATGGCCTGTGTTCCGACTTCCACACCAGGCGACAAGCCTACGGATCTCGCTCCGTTCATGTACACACCCCTTGGGCCTTCGCAGCATACTCGTATCTTGAGGCTAGAGGCATCTGCGAACCCGAAGGCCCCGCTGTGCTGCTCCCTACAGCCTGTCGATCTAGACACATACCCGGACTACGAGGCACTTTCCTACACCTGGGGACCGCCAGAGTTCACAGAGTCTCTCATGGTGGAACAAAGTGGGCATTCCTATCGTCTGCTGAAGATCACACCTAATCTGCACCACGGCCTACAGCGTCTCCGAACTGCAGTGACCACGCGTTATCTTTGGGTTGATGCTGTCTGCATCAATCAGGGTGACGACAAAGATAAGGCAAAACAGATCCCACGTATGGCCCAGGTATATCGTCAAGCAAGCAGTGTTATCATTTGGCTTGGTGAGCATGCTGATGGGGCCGAGTGCTTGGCTAGGCTGTCGAAAGCCATAAGACGACCTCATGACGAGCTACAGCTAGCAGATATTCGAAAAGATTGCGACGGCTTGTATTCCATCCCTTGGTTTCGAAGAAGATGGATCATACAGGAGGTAAGTTCAGACCCGCTGAGTCCTTTGATTTGGGAAATTGGTATGTTAAAACTCGCCTGCAACACTAGGCAGTTCTCAATGACGATGCCACCTTTCTCTGTGGTGATTCCAGCACGTCCATAACGCGCATGATCCGCGCATTTTCGGAATTTGAGCACGGCTTTCCGGTAATACACAAGATAGCAGAGCTAAGGCGTGGCCGTATCTGGAACCAGCCCATCAGCAACGACATTATGACCCTACTCGACTCCTTCGATGAGGCCGAATGCTCCAACGACCTTGACCGACTATATGCAATAGCTGGACTATCTGGAGACGTGGAACTTGTGCTTATGAAAGACCAGAGGCAAGAACATCTGCCGACAATTCAACCAAAAATACTTCTACCTGTGAACTATGAACAGGACGCCAAGTCTTTGTATTGCAGCTTTGCAAGAGCTCTGCTCAAGCACTACGAAGCCATGAGCGTTTTCACCAAGATACTGGTTTGTGCCTCGACACGTCTGCAAAGCCCTGGGTCTTGGTTTCCCTGCTGGAATATGCCCATTGTACTACAGCCTCTTCAACAACCCCCAGGGAAAATATTCTCACAATCATCTACTGTCGCGGATAACTTCCTGGGGGGAAGCGTCCATCAAATTGTGTCATGTACGAAGCTTCATATTTTCAGTGCCACAGACCCTAAATTGGACGTTACAGAAGGAGGGATCGGGCCGCGGGTGGCAGATCTTTCAATACCTTGCCCAGCTGTGTGCACCGCCTCAGAGCTGTGTACTTGGATTCAATCGGTCTTCAGAGACATCGGGCGGTGGGCGCAGGCCGTACGGGCTTACGGCAGGGGGAAATACGACTCCCCTTCGGACAATATCCTTCTCATCACTCTCCTCGGAGTCATGACAGACTGGCATTGCTCACAACAGCACTTTGACTGTTATACACCGGATCCTCAAGACCTGGAAATCTTCAAGAGCATTTGCTTGGGCACAAAGTCTGTCACAGAATTCGACGAGAATCAAAGTCCGCTCCGCGAAATTACCCGAACAATGCGAGGCCGTCGCATCGTCAAGTGGGATTCTCATGCTATGGAATACTCTGTGTCCAGAGACGATGGAGGCCCTCAGAATGCGAGGCTGGCTGACGCTGGTCTAGATGATCTAGCCCATCCTTTACATAATAGCCAGTCATTCTACCAGCCCAGGCCAACTGCCACGTTTCGAATCGGCATTGCGCCTGACTTTACAAATATCAACGACGAGCTGATAGTCGAACTGGGAGAGCAATCCGATGGACGTGATGTTGGCAGGTTTTCTCCTGATGTTGGCAGGTTTTCTCCTGATGTTGGCAGGTTTTCTCCTGATGTTGGCAGGTTTTCTCCTGATGTTGGCAGGTCGTCTCGTGATGTTCGAAGGTTTTCTGATTCTACATTTGCACGGGGCTCGCATTTGCACCGCGGCTTCGTTCTAAGGTCGTCTCATGAGCAATGTGATTATGGTCACAAAGAGGTTCCGCACTACAATTTGATTGGAGAATGTGCTGTGGTTGATATCTTGGCCCATGAGGGGCTGTTTCATGGATGGACAGGAATAGGAATCGATATGTGCTTACATTGACGGCTTCTCTGAAACTTATGGGGTACATACGATCATTGTGTCCAAATACGATGGATTGGATATACAGAATTTATCATTATTTTAAGCACCTGCAATAGCACTGCCCTAGGGTACTTGAGGCTGAATTCATTATGTCCTACTAACATTGTCTGTGAAGGTATTACAATTACACGATAATATAACTAGAGGTCCCATAGCTTGCCTAGTTCAAATATCATTGCAGCTTTCAAGCCAATTTAAAGGTAATTACGCAAACATCAAATTGGGAACAGACATACCAAATGTTAGTCTCACATCAGTTGACCTGTCCGCCTGAAATGATATCAGAAGCCCAACGATAAGGAAAACACCGGGACTTTGTTCAATCTGTTAGCACCTCGGGCCGGGCATCTATATAGCATCAATTGATTCTAGTGGGGTTGCAACTTCCAACTATCGACTTAAAGGCACCAAGAATCCCGAAGAATTCAGAGAACCCCCAAGCATTGCGGGAACATGCATCCCTAGGATCTTAGAATCTAGAAGACCGCCACCTTCAAAGAATAACATGCCAGTAAGATTGCACCATCCCCTACGTGTGACCTTAAAGACGGTATGTAACTTCTATGAGGTCCAGCTAGGCGGGGCGAGCCTGTTTAAGAAGAACTCAAGTGATCAGTTAAATCACACAACACGCTTTTGTGCACGTCTCAAGGGGTATATAGGCAAGCTTAGACATGCTCTTCCTGCGGCAACACGTGCAACCATGGTTACTTAGGTGCAATTTGTGGACAACACTTGAGATCATTCATCGCCCCAATCGAATTCCGACTTCAAAGCATCGCATGGACGATGATCCTGCTGTATGATGCCGGACCAGCGTACTGCTGACTTGTACACAGGAGGCAAGAGAAGCTTCAGCCTGACTAAGCATTTCCTGGTCTGATTGCCGTGGGTACACTTACGACGCGTTTTTTTGGCACTAAATTTCCGAGTCTCGAATACTCAAGTGCTACGATTCAGTCCGGGCTGTGAAATCCCAATGGTGGGCCAGGGCTTCAGCCCATGACCTGTGCAACTGGAGGGCGGACCCGATACACAAGCAAGGAACAGGGAGATGTGTGAGGGAATAGTGTCTGATACCACAGAGTCCGTCCTGTCACACCAAGTCTGCGAGACTGTAACCTTTGCGGTCTGTGTTACTCCCCGGTGTGAGCCATCGTCTGACGCCCACACCCGGGCACCTACCGGCGGTGCTGTCAAGGAGTATGGGAAACCCTTCCACCATGAGCAGGCTCAGGGAGCCCATCTCATCTGAATCGACCAGGTCCTATGGTCGCCGAATTGCTTGACCGCAAAGTCGCACCTCGGTCTGCAGGGACGTATCTAGCTTGTGATCTGGCGAGAACACCAACCTAAAGTTCTCAGACCGCGCGCCTCGCGCTCGCCTCGCGCTCTTCACCGAGGATATGATGCAAAATTGCTAAAGATTGCTCCGTACAACCTTGGAAGTCTTTGAAAATAAGTCGCCAAAGTGAAATAGGAGGACTGAGCACGACGTTTCCGTACGGGGGCACGTTTTGCCGCAGCACCGCAGCCTTACACAGTAGCAATGTCCGAGATACTTTTCAATAATCCATGAAGCCTTGCAAGTTCGCTAGGAGGACAGGAAGTAGCTAGCTTGAGTTCCCCTGAGGACTAACCAAGTCGGCCTAGCCTTGCTGCAGGTTTGGTCCGCTTCTTCGAAACGCGGGAGCAACCTAGCTTGACGTGTCTAGCCTAACGCGCAAGTATTTTCGGTGAGGGCATATGCTCGTAAGATTACATTCAGGCGAGCCATATCATGACAACTTTGACCCTGAGTACAATCCATAGAAGCTTTGCGTAGTAAGAGCACATTACGGAGAACAATATAGACGCGCCTTGGCCGCGCCTTCTCGTTACGCTGGAACCAGTGACGGCCTCAGAATTCGAAGTGTCCACCACGAAGTGTCCACCGTCCGGACCAGCCCGCGAATACTCCCGCAATGAACAATCTCACGTGTAGACAAGCGAGAGTATGTTTCCGTCCTGCTGACGCCCAGCCGCCTTCCAGATTGGCCATTATGTGGTCCATCAGAAGTTGTGAGTAAGGGCGCAGCCCACTTTGTAATCTGTTTGTCAGGTGAGGACATGACAAGGAGGAATAGAGTTTCAAGCCGCCGGGCTCATTAGCGTTTTGATCTACGAGAACCTTGGGATCAACGCCTACTCTAAAGGCAATAGGCTCCAGCCAACCAGGAATTTTGGGTTCTAAGCCATGCTTAGCCAGCGGGGCTGAAAGTTTGGACGAGTGCGATTGTGTCCATCACCACCGCGTACTAGGCAACTTACGTCCTGCTATGCTGGCCGGGGAGGAGCCAAGTTGCGCAGCAAAAGCCAATTCGCTGCGCCGGAGCCGATGCTTTCGCCGACCTACTTACTCACCTGTTCAGGTACACAGTGATGCAGTTAAATTTCCTGGAAACGGCCCATGGTTGTGGTTGGTCAGGGCCCCTTGTCAAAACACGACACTGCCCCAGGTCCATACCGTGGAGCTTCTTATTATTCGAGGTGTTCGTCCGAGTCTCCACCGTGTTCCAAGTCCTTGGGCGTATGCCAGTTCCATCGTGGCAGCAGCCCACATTGCGATTCAGCTGGTCTAGGTGCGCGCAAGTGACGGATCGTCCGGCTGGTGTCACATTGTCAGCAGCAGCACGCTCGATCACATCGTGAACCGGAAGAGGAGTAGGGCGGTTGGTCAGGACAGCATCCATCTGACCACTGGGCATGGTCCAGCCAGAGAACAGAGGCATTCGCCACCTCAATTGCACAAGTGTGAACACTACTCCGTCCGCCAAGATTTTCTAACAATAAACACTGCACGAAGCAGCACACGTAGCTGCGGGACTCACCGCAGTACGCGCGTTCTTCAGCATCACCATCACCACTGGAATATCACTCTACAGGAGAAAAGGGAAAAGGGGGCACCAAAAGTCTAGGCATACCAAGCAGTGCGCATGTCCGACGCCTTGGCGAGGCGCCTCAGCTGTGCCCATAGGGCTTCTCGAGCCATCCTGACAGCGGGGATTGGTGCTACGGTTACCTCGATCATGGGACGATCTAAATTTCGAACGTCGGACACCCACCCGCTTTCCGCTCCACTTCCCGCGTCAGGCACCGCGCGCCCTCTAATGCTCTAGAATGCCCAGATGGAGAAAGAGCTCCTGGACATTAATAAGTCGCTGCGACAGGGGTGCGGTGAGGCACGCCTCTCGCCCACTTTGAGAGTTCCTCCTTGGACGATATCAGAAATACGTACAGTAGAAGCCAGCGGTTACATACCTTGGCGAGGGGGGAACAATCACAAGGCGTAAGCAATGAGCATCGGCGGTCGGAACAGGGGATCCCCCACTCGCCACATGCGAGTGTGTGGCGGGAAAAGTCGCCGATGATGAAAGAGAATCGCGCTGCAGATCGGACCCTGCTCGCAGCAGGGTTGTGATAAGTGGTGGTGCAGTGAGAAGAAGGAAGCATGGATATCATGTACCGTATGGGCAACTGTGTTGTTTGTATCGGTCACTCGCTGTGTAGGGCATGTGCGAGAGATTTGCCCTGCATGCATGCAGGACCAGGGCCCGGCCACGGCACCTCCAAGCAAAAAAGGGTCGCGGGCTAGGCCCGATGAGGGCGGCTGCAGGTGAAAGTGGTGTGAGAATGAGTTGCCTGCACGCTGTACCGACCTGCACCACCCAGAGAAATCTTCGTCTTGGCTCTTCGTTAGCATGTGCAGACCGCGCATCCAGACGTCCCAACGGACTGCACGATGTGATGAGAATGCTATTTTTACGACACTGCATGCTGGCTGGTTGAAAGCCAAGTCCAAGGTCGTCTTGGTATATGGTGCACATGTCCTACTAATAATTCATGTCGAGAGCATTTGAGGCATATGTGGAAAACATGCACATTCTTGTGACCAGTGCTTGCAGGTGTCGTCAGTATTGACCCACATCAACGAGCGATGGCCAAAGTCTAGATGGCCTCGCTTCGAAGGCAAAAGCCGAACTAGCCAACTACCACAGACGCCGAGCTATACCTGCTGTGGCAAGTGTGGCCGGCGCAGAATGCTCTGTTCTGCCGTTCCGTTCCGGCGATCAACGTGATCAACAGCTCCCCCGCCCCGGCCGTTGGACAGGTGCCGGCTTCCGGCATGAGCTTTGGCGCCACGCCGGCAGGGAGTTTGAACAAGGTTCGCCGGCCTGCCAGCTCTGCCAGCCTGCCAGCGAGCCCGCCCTCGATACAACCGCATGTGTGCTGCTGGGTAGCGAGGCAAGAGCTGAAACCGCCAGCATACTACCACTGTAATCATTCCTGCAACGTTGGCCGGGATAGACTGTCGATATCCGGTATAGCTTTCTGCCATGTTGTGCCCTCAGGGCCCCGGCGCATAATCACTTATGGACGGCAGACGGGGCGGCTTCTTATGGGCAAGGGTTATCTGGTTCATCCCATGCTGTAACTCACCCCAATTCGGCGTCCAGTGCGTGCTTGGCCTAGTTGTGAGTGTGTTAGGCGTAGTGCACAATATTTTTCCGCAGGCCCGACCAGGGCCACGGCCAGGGTCAGGGCCAGGGACAAGGGGCCTGGGCGTGACAGCAGACAGGGCTGGAGAGGAGGTGGGACGGGAGCCGGGAGGGGCAAAGCCTCAATGGGGAGGGGCAGTGGGCGCCGAGGGCTGTTTCGAAACGGCCCTGGGCGCGGGAGCTTGATGACGGTTGTTTATTGCAGCATATTATACTCGCGGAGATATTGTCATGAGCGCGCGGGGCGGCATCGAGATGCGGGAAACGGAATCCAACGGCGGGTGTTAGTCAGGCCCGAATCGTCCCCTATTTTCCGACCTTGCTGGGCGAAACATTTTGGGACATCCCAAGGGGTGTTGTCTTCTCCCAGCAGCAGGTAGATGAATGTGGTACGCCATGCAGCGCATGCACATAATCCTGTATCAAACTCTGTCTGGGAGGATCCGAAATACACCTCTAATCTGAGCGATGGTACGCCCCTGAATTGGGTCAAGGGAACCTTCTCCTCTGGGCTGGCGGCCGATGCCTGCACGCTCTCGCCAGTCTCGTTGCTCGGAATTCTCTCTGTCGACAATCTGAGGCCTGAACTCTGCCAACGTCCTTCTGTCTCTTTTCCTTGGCCGAACATGGCACCCCATGCATCAACATGGCCAGCTCAGGGCCCAGGCTTGACTGGCCAGCGTGGGGCGGCTGTTGGTGGCGTCGGAAATTCGGAAAAGGATGACGCCGCCACAGTGCTGATGAGTGTTCACGGTTCGGTGTTGGTTGACAAAAAGGTGAGCAGCCGATTGGGCACGGGCTTGGCTTCGGGACGCCGCCAAGGAAGCCCACGCATACCATGTAATTAGGCCTGCACATACCTGGTGTCCCTAAAAATGCTGCTGATGATGCTGGTGTTTGTTACAGTACTTGTTGCTGCACCTGCGCCCAACAATAATAACGGCGGCGACAATAGCGAACCGGTCAGCCGGTGTGCACTGTTGCATTGGACCGACCACCCACGCCCGCCCAGCCGCCTTTCCATGCGTGCATGCTCAACTGCCAAATAAGCTCCCACAACATCAAGGGGGCCTCAATGTCGAGATTTCCGGGTGGGCTGATATCGCTTCCATGCAGGAACAGGTCGTACACCTTCCTGATGCTGTGCGCCGAGATCGATGGTTTGACAAGACCGGACGACGGCGCTGTCATATCTCTCTCAGATATTGGACCATGTTTTTTTTGCCTCATTCTCACTTTTGCCCAGACGATCTGACAGCAGTCACATCGCATTTCTCGGCGACTGGAATCAGTCCATAATTAGAGTCTCGAATATCACTCACACCTCTTTTTGACATGCTGCAGCAAGTGATGAATGAACCTGTACCACCTCCCAGCTTAACGGCGTGCCAGCCTGCCTAGACAGCTACACCGACTTCAGCCCAACACAGACAGACATATGGGGCACGTGTGACTAGGAGCTTGCAGCCCACTTGGGGCGTACAGTGCATCCATGCACTCGTCTGTGTTGTATTACCAAGCTTGTGTGGGCCGACCAGCCTGACCAAAGCCCGGAAGACAGTGTTCAAGTCTGGGGCATCCAAGGGATCCTGGACCCCTTCTTCCAGGCGAAGTACTTGCCCGAACAAGAAGATGGCCGTGACCCATACATACTTGCACTGTCAGAAATACTACGCCAGTTCTGCCCATCTTCAAGAACAAGAACAGACAAGCAACCAGCCAGCGACCAAGCAAAGCAGGCAAGTCAGGCAAGTCAGAATAGGCTCCAGATCTGGCCCCTCCAGGTCTCTGAGCCTCCGCCCGCGAGTCGTGACACCGTTGCAGTGGGAGCAGATCCTGGTAGCGAAATAAGCATAACCCTGGGCACAGACTGTACTGCTACCACGGTACCACACGGGCTCGCGAGAGATCTTGCCTTTCCGCACCCGCGGCTGCAGTGTGCCACCTCTACAGCACGGGAGCACCTGCGCTGTCTGCGCTATGGTGCAGGAACTTTAGAAGATAGACCACTGCACATTGCCAGTGGCCCCCATGCAGCAACCAAGCAAGCACGCGCCAAGTCCCGGGCCCATCAGGCAGGCCAGTGCCAGCCAGCCCATGCCAATTACAGCAGGGCAGCCAAGGAGCAAAGGTGAGCCGCCGGTCACGGTCACGCTGCAACGCACCGCCTCCTCTCGGTGGCCGGGGATGGAGCTTCGTGATTCGTGGGCGGGCGGGATGACCGCCTCTACGACTCCGTATGTGCCCACAATTACACCATTTCCCCGGGATGGATTGTGCTGTGCATCCCCTTTGAACCACCAAAGGACCAACTGCATAGACTGACTGGAAGTATGCCTGACAACATGCACGGTGGCCTTTCATTGCTATGTGTGCACTCCGGGCCGGGATTACTCTGGAAGTAAGAAAGGAGAAAGGGGACAGCCACATCCTGTCATCAAGCTGACTTGTGTGGTCTTAGATATCATATTATCGTATAAACTGATTCCACAGCAGGACTCACCGTCCTCGATGGAAACAGTCGTCGGGCACTTGTGTCGGGGACTTCGCAGATCGTGGTCCTGCTTCCCCCCAACCGATCCAGAAGTTATCTTCCTAGTGCACTTTTAAGAAGCCAAGTGACGTCGCCGGCCCCTCCTAGTCCCTTTTCTCCAGGCCCACCAGGTGGGTTCAGGCGTCTCCCGCCCATCTTGCAGCAGTTATCAGATTGCTCCGTCCCCGTTCCGTCCCCGGAGACACCGTGACGTAAGGAAACATATGTGAGTCAGGACCTTTGTCTGGGCGGGATACTGAAGCCCACCGAAATCTCGTGTGTGCGAGAGAGCTGCATCATCAAGCTGGCCGGGCGGTCACGGTCTGTTTCTGGCCCAGATGCTGTGCGCGCGGGGTTGGCGACACGATTCTTAGAAGTGCATGAATGAGCAAAGCAGGTCCAGGCGGGCAGCAGATCATCGGTATGTACGTGCACAGTAGCACAGAGTTGACGGTGAGCGACAAAAGGACGGGCCGGTGTCCTCTCTGCTGCATGATTGGTGAGCCTCGTTACCGCATGGCCGGAAATACTCAGTGTTTCTATGTCACACGTTGTGGAGTATCCTGCACGAAATCCAATATAGAAACGCCAAGTTCTCGCCACGGATCCCGAGTACCGACCCCGAGAGCAGCAGCAGCATGCTCTGCGCTCTGGTAAAAAACTTTGTCGACCGCATCCCCGGGCGCGTACGTTGGGGGCACGACCACCGACTCACGGAGACGATGCAACGGTCAACCTCTGGACAAGACAGACCATGATCCTTCGGAATATCATTAGCGGCACAGCTAGAACAACGACATCCAAGCCGGGCTCACAAAAGAAGGAACACACCTCGGCACTTAGGATGGATCAACACCCAGCCGGATTGTAACCGCGGGCGCCACCAGGGACCCCAGTGTCTCCTTGTCACATGGAAAGTGTTACCCCTGATTGGCCTAATTTGAGGTCTTGGACATGCATGCAGCGTGGTCTCGGCTCCCTGCGAGCCGGGCAACGTGCAGACACCCCCGTCCACGTTTGTTTGCCGGCCTTTGGGGTCCACAATCCACCACAGCCGCAGGTTGGTTGGTGCATTTCCTACACGTAGAGTCGACCGCTGCCACAGATGTTGCAATTATGAGCATCCAGAAGTTTCTGATCGTCCTGCCACTCACTTCACTTGTCACTCTCTCCCACCTGCCACCTGCCACCTTCGACTCGTCAACCCTCCAGCCCTCCTGTATGCCTATGCCTGCAGGCCTGCACCCCTCCCCCCCTTCCATCGCCCACTTCCCCGTGCCACTTAAACCTGGGACCCCCTTCACAGCGAATCAGCGCCCGCTTATTGCCCATTTGACTCGTTTGAGTTCGTCCAACTGGACCGTGCCAAGGCAATAGACCTCAAAGTCCAGCATGGCGAGCTTTATTATCAGGTGGTTTCTATCAACCGTCTCCACCACACTATGGTCCAGGTTAGGATCGTCATAGACAGTCCTCCCCTGTCGCCTTTTCTTTGCCTTGCCCCAGGGGATGCCACAACAACTAAGGCAGACAGCAAGTCTAGCGTCGGAGATTGAGCATCGATTTGTAAGAGGGCAACATGACAAAGGTACAGTGCCATCTCCCCATGTCACAAACTTGCCTGTCGATGGAGCACACGCTCGCCTATTTCGTGCGAATTCCAAATGTGTCAAGCCAACCTTAAAGTCCAAGGCGTATTGCGTGCGACCGCCTTGTACCCTGTGTCCCACTAGCCCGAGTAATACACACACAGTACATACTGCTTGTGCTTCTCCAGTCTCCTCTCTGGGCAGGGTTCGTCTGAACAATTCCACCACCCAGGCATATATATTTACCTGGAGCTGGACCCATCGTCCACAAGCCCGCCCTCTCTCCTGTCTTTGGCATCAACCTCTTGAGTTGTGTGACGATCGTTCTTTCTCTCTGCCATCATGTCTGGTTCACCATCCGTACCGGATATCCTCCGGGCTCTTCTCCTGGCCTCGCCCCTGGTCTCCGCTGCCTCGTGCCCGTTTGCACAGCAACAACAGAAGAGGGACTCTTCGTCCGAGTTCCTCGACCGCCGCCAGGAGTCTGGCTCCACCCCGTTCGGCACATGTGCTGAGAAGGCCAACGTCGCCGGCGGTGGCACCCGTAGCAGAGATTGGTTCCCCTGCCAGCTTCGACTTGACGTCCTCCGCCAGAACTCCGCCGAGATCAACCCATACGGCGGCGACTTCGACTATGCTGAGGCGTTCAACTCCCTGGATCGTGAGTCACTTGTCCCCTGACAAACAACCAGATCCTTCAAGTGACTTTGACTAACCCTTGCCCCAGTCGATGCTGTCAAGGCCGACCTCAAGGCCCTGCTGAGGGACTCCCAGGACTTCTGGCCTGCTGACTTTGGTCACTATGGTGGTCTCTTCATCCGTATGGCATGGCACAGCGCGGGTACATACCGGGCCTTCGACGGCCGCGGCGGCTCTGGCATGGGCCAGCAGCGCTTCGCCCCGCTCAACAGCTGGCCCGACAACGCCAGCCTGGACAAGGCCCGGCGGCTGGTGTGGCCCATCAAGCAGAAGTACGGCCGCAAGATCTCCTGGGGCGACCTGATCATCCTCGCCGGCAACGTCGCCCTCGAGGACATGGGCTTCCCGACCTTTGGCTACGGCGGTGGCCGTGTCGACACCTGGCAGGCCGACGAGTCCATCTACTGGGGCTCCGAGGAGACCTTCTTCCCCCAGGGCAACTCGGACCGCTACAACGGCAGCACCGACTTCGAGGCTCGCGCCGAGAACCTCGAGGTTCCCCTGGCCGCCACCCACATGGGTCTCATCTACGTCAACCCCGAGGGCCCAGACGCCAACTCCGACCCCGTCTCGTCGGCCATGGATATCCGAACCACCTTTGGAAGAATGGGTATGAACGACGAGGAGACGGTTGCTCTGATTGCCGGCGGTCACGCTTTCGGTACGTCCCCCCAAGCCTTCGCATGGCTGTTGCCCTTTTCGATAACTTGACTTGAAGAACACGACCACTGACATTTGCCCCCTTTCTGCAGGCAAGACGCACGGAGCCTTCGACGGCAGCGAGATCGGCGGCGCACCCGAGGCTGCTGACATCGGCGAGCAGCAGCTCGGCTGGGCTGGCAGCTTCAAGGAGGGCACCGGGTCCTTCACCTCCGGCCTCGAGGTCACCTGGAGCAAGACGCCCACCAAGTGGTCCAACAACTTCCTCGAGTCCCTGTTCCACAACGAGTGGTCCCTCGTCGAGAGCCCCGGCGGCGCCCACCAGTGGGAGGCCCTCAACGCCACCGCCAACTACCCTCTGCCCTTCGACAACAGCAGCTTCCAGAAGCCGAGGATGTTGACCAGTGACCTGGCCCTCCGACACGACCCCATCTACGCCAACATCTCCCAGGTCTACCTCGCCAACTTCACCAAGCTCACCGACGACTTCTCCCGTGCCTGTAAGTTATTATATGCCGCCTGCCATGGACTGCTCTCCCGGAACAGTGGCTAATCAGGAATGTTATATCCAGGGTACAAGCTCACCCACCGTGACATGGGCCCCCTTGCCCGCTACCTCGGCCCCGAGGTCGCCACCGAGAAGCTCATCTGGCAGGACCCTCTCCCCGACTCGGACGGCACCACGATCGACGACTCGGACGTCACGGCCCTGAAGCAGCAGATCCTCGACTCGGGCGTCAGCACCTCGGCCCTCATCTCCACCGCCTGGGCCTCGGCCAGCACCTTCCGCAACACCGACAAGCGCGGCGGCGCCAACGGGGCCCGCATCCGCCTCGAGCCCCAGGTCAGCTGGGCCGTCAACACGGGCGCCGGCACGAACCTGTCCGACGTCCTGGCCGCCCTCGAGGGCATCCAGTCCGCCTACTCCAAGCCCGTGTCCCTGGCCGACCTGATCGTCCTGGGCGGCTCCGCGGCCGTCGAGAAGGCCGCCCAGGACGCCGGCTACGCCAACGCCTCCGTCCCCTTCACCCCGGGCCGGGTCGACGCCACGCAGGACCAGACCGACGTGGCCAACTTTGCCTACCTGGAGCCCAAGGCCGACGGCTTCCGCAACTTCGGCCGCGGCAACGCCCGCGCCCGCACCGAGGAGATCCTCGTCGACCGCGCCAACCTGCTGGGCCTGACGCCCCCCGAGCTGACCGTCCTGGTCGGCGGCCTCCGCGTGCTCAACACCAACGCCGACGGCTCGTCCCACGGCGTGCTGACCGCGACGCCCGGCCAGCTGACCAACGACTACTTCGTCAACCTGCTCGACATCTCGACCAAGTGGGCCGACTCGGACAGCGGCGAGATCTGGCAGGGCACCGACCGGGCGACCGGCGCCGACAAGTGGACCGCCACCCGCGCCGACCTCGTCTTTGGCTCGCAGTCCGAGCTGCGCGCCATTGCCGAGGTCTACGCCATGTCTGACTCGGGCGAGAAGTTCGTTAACGACTTCATTGCCGCCTGGAACAAGATCATGAACGCCGACCGGTTTGACGTCAAGTAATTTTGACGTTATGGTCGTTCTTCGCGATTGATACGAGGCGAAATGTTAAACAGAAAAGAACAAGAAAAAAAAAATTTACATAAATGAAATCATTGCCCTAGAATGGAACTGGGGCCTTCATGAAGCGTTTACTATATTCTTGTACATATTACGAGCATGTTTGTATTTAGTTAGATACCTCGCAGCACGATGAAATTCCGCACCCATTTGATATCACTTCTTCATTGCCCAAGTGCTCACTCGCGTGCCATCTCTTCCAGCCGAGCCTTGCACCCACGATCCCGCTCGATCTCCTTCCAGAGCCGTGTATCCCACGCCCTCAGGTCGTTCCGGCCCCTTTCCGTCCTCCAGGCCTGGTTCACAGAACCGGCAAAGCGCTGCCTTAGCGCGGCCACGGAGAGCTCCACCGTAAAGAGCCCGCCCAGTACGAGGGCGAGCGTGGCCCACCATGCCAGGTCCCCACCAAACGCCCGGGTGAAGCCGTCGACTACCGAATAGGGGCTGATGACCAGGGAGGTGAAGACGTAGCCCACCACGATGTGGAACAGCCAGATCAGGGTGATCTCGGCGCAGAATATCAGCAGCACGAGTATGGTCTTGTACTGCATCTCCAGTATCCTGTCGCCCATGCATTAGTAATTAGTACTTGTGCATTACTATCCCAAGACTTCGACAGCCTTATGAACTGCCCGTGGGTATATATATATTTGCCACTCACAGGATCTTCACATTAGTCCAGACCATGCACGCAATGAACACCAGCGAGCCGATGGCATAGAGCCCGTTGTCATCCGGGGTGGTCGTGTACGCGCCCCCGTAGCCCAGCCACGCCAGGAAGGAGATGGCCGCCCCGGCCAGGACGGCATTCGCGATCCACGACAGGAACACGCCCCAGTTGAGCCCCTGCGCGCGCTGGCCGTACGCGTACAGCTCGGGCACGGCCATCAGCGTGCGGGCCTTGAGGTCCTTCTCCCACGCGCCGATGGTCATGGTGGCGGCGGTGGAGAAGGCAAAGCCGTAGACGGTCAGGGCCGTGGACTCGTACAAACTGGTGCCCGTGAAGCCGGCCGCGATCTGGTACAGCGCGGCGGGGAACCAGAACATGGTCTCCTTCCAGAAACTCCCCAGCACGAAGCGCGTGATGCGGTGGTAGTTCCAGCGCCCGTGCACGAGCAGCAGCCGCGACAGATACCTAAACTGCGCGATGCTGATGTCGGCCACGCGCGCCGCCTGCTGGCCCTCGCGGCCCGAGATGCCCACCCCGACGTTGGCCGCCGTGATCATGGCCAGGTCGTTGGCGCCGTCGCCGATCGCGAGCGTCAGCGGCCGCCGGTGGCTCGTGAAGCTGGTCCGCACCCACCACCACGCCCTGCCGGCGGCCGTCGTGCCGGATGGTGGCGAGGGCTCGTCGCGCACGGCGCGCACCAGGAGGGCCTTCTGGGACGGCGAGGCCCGGCAGCAGATCACCGAGCCGGCGGTGGGGATCAGCTGCGTGAAGAAGACCTTGCGGGTCTGGGCCGCCTCGGGCTGCTCCAGGGCGGTGAGCGTCTGGCCGTCGATCACGATGGCGCTGTGTGGGGCTGCTTGGCGATCTGGGGAGTTGAGGATGTCCGAGATCTGCCACTCCAGGTCGCCGTCTTCGACGTCCAGCTGGAAGAGTGCCGTTTCCGGCGTGCAGATGCGAGAAGAATGTGCCTGTTGGGTTCAGTATCAGTGCCATCGTTACCTAGGTGAAGTTGACTCGAAAGGACCGTGGCTATAAGCTGGCCCGCGGTAACAGACAAGGGCGAACACTCACAATGTTGATAGCTGTCTCTCGTTTGTCGCCTGTCAACATCCATATCTTTATGCGTGCCCTCCGCAGGCGGTCGATCGTCTCGGGAACTCCTTTTTGCAGCTTATCCTCGACACCCGATGCCCCAATTAGGTCGAATGAGTGTTCGATCTTCTCCCCGACCTCCTCCAATTTCCGCTGTCGATCTGTCAGGCTGACCTGTGCGTCGTGGTAATCCCTCTTCCACGCTCTGTATTCTTCGTTGGAGAGATAGCGATGTGCAAAAACAAGCGTGCGAAGACCTTCTCTGGCATACTCATCGATATGGTCGAGGCAGCCGTTCAGTGCCTCCTCTTCGTTCATGTGCCGCTCCGGGTATGGGCTCGATCTCCCGGCGTAGGGGTTTGCATCCCAGAATCCCGGGGTTCCTGGCACCCACGTATGTACCGAGACTGGACTGGCCGGAGACTCGAGTGACCGCCTGGGAAAAGCAAGATTCGTCGACCCCCTCTGGTGTTGCCTGAGCGACTGTCTCCTGGCGTCCATTGGCGCTTTTCTCAGACGCGGCAGAACGATCGTATCGGCACCCTTGCAAAGGACCCAAATTCTACCGTCTGGACGGCGGACCACAATGGACATTCTCTTCCTCTTACTGCTGAACTCGATGACGTCCAACACCTCGTACGTCTCCCGTCTCACTCCTTGGCCCACACTGTGGGAAATCTCGAGCGTAAGCGACTGCGTCGTGCGCTCCACGACCAGGATCCCGAGCTCCTGTGCAGCTCTCACCAGAGCCAGCTCGTCCGGGGACGACGCCTGGAAGTCAACAATCTCGCTAGTCTCGGAGTCCTTCTCGGGGAGGCACGTGTGACAGACTGCCATTGCAAGTATGTATTCGTAGGCTGCTTGGGAGAGCGCAGATCTCGGGTCGTTGCGGATCTGCGCGAGCAGGTCGTCGGTCGTTCTACCTATGTCCTCTGATGGCGCCGAAGCCTTGGCCTCCGCGAACCCCGCATCGTGATGCCACCAGCTTGTTCCGGCCACACTGATCCTGCGGAACTTCATAATGTTGTCAGTCAGCGTGCCAGTCTTGTCCGAGAAAACATAGCCGATCTGGCCAAGGTCGTCAAGAATAATGTTAGTGTTGCAGCCTGCAGGCGTATCTGATTCCTCGTGGTGCATCTCGGCGTCAGAGGCAACAAGTACAGCCAGGTTGAGCTTGACTGCTTCGATCGCCATGATCAGAGACATCGGAACGACATTCGAAAACTGGATGATGAATCCGATTATAACCTCTTGGTCCGAGACAACCGACAACATGAGATACCAGGGTACGTTTGTGCCCTGCCAGTAGATCTTGAAGCCCATGTAGAGCAGGACTGAGGTGACGAGCATGTAGATAGCCAGGAAGATGACAATCAGGTTGACGAACTTCTCGAGCGCAGGCCGCTTCGCTTCCGGGTTACGGTTTGCGTTCATGCGGATTTTCGTGTCCTCGCCAGTGTTGATCACCATTGCAATGATGAACTTTGTGTTTTTGATCTCGCAACCTCGGTAAATGATGTTGTCCACGTTCAGGGGCGATGTTTCGTTGCCGTCGACTGTGGTAGTCCCATCGAAATTGTACAGGTCCTGGTTCGGGTGTTCGATAGTGAAGTAAACATCCGAGGCCGAAATATTCTGCACCGAATCCAGATGCAAGTTCTTCAAAGCTGCCGGCACCATCTTGCTCTTGAGATTAGTCTCACCATCCAAAGCCCTGGTATCCACGAATGCGACGCCTTCGTCGGCATACAGGAGAACGATATCTGCTGGGACCTGTTCATCTCCCGAGAGCCGTACAACATCTCCAACCTTCAGTTCGCCCCATTGCGTTGTCGTCCATGGCGTGCCTGGTTTCATCCGGGTCGATGATGGGCTTAAAGCCGCCTCCGAGTCTGCGACAGATACCCGCTTCCCATGCTGTCTGCTTGTTCCACCGTGCTCGGTTCCCAGAATCGTGACCTTGCTCGCGTTCTCGGCCTTGTCCAGCGTGTACCTCTTCCAGTCATCATATCCTTCTTTAGCGATAGTAAGCGCCACAAATATCAACAATGGGATGAGAGTCGTGAACCGTCCCGTCGTACTAAATCCTGGAATCATCTGAAGGATTGCGATGATTAGGAAATACATATTGGCCAGTCTGGAGAATTGATAGATTAGTTGCCTCGGGACGAAATTCCAGATGGTATATCGCGACGTCCTGATCCGGTTGGAAATATATGGGCGTCCCGTTCGCTCATCAGTGAGAGGTTCATCGCCGAGTCGCAAGGGTATCTTGCGGCCATCTGGAGCAGCTTGTGCGGTTCGTCTCAGATGCAGGAACTCCAATACCCTTCCAACCAGAGATGAGGACTTCGTAGTCCTGCGTGCCTGTCCATCCCCTTCGTCTAGAAGTGTCTGTCGCGCGCTGGGGCGAGATACGGAGCCCTCGAGCGCGGACATTTCGAGCCACTCGCTTGAGCCATCGCGGTCGGATTTCCTCTGATCGGCCATTTTCCCTGAGCCTAACGCCGCCCGCTAGCTTCTCCCTGCCCAGCTTGAATCGTGCCTAGGTGGGCACACGAAAACACGTCCTCCAACACCAGGCGATGGGTCAAAACCCAGGGAAGAAACAGTCGCTGACGCAAAACATCAATCCGGGTCGAACTTTGCGTAAAGGACACAAACTTGACAGAGAAGCGTCATGATCGGATTGGCAGAGTTGGACGGAGCTCGGGGAAAATGAAGCGGGCGGCAGATGGTTTGATGAGTCGGAGGCGCAAGCCGGCTGTGAAGGGGTGCTGTGTGCCTCTTGGCCGCTTGGCCCTGACTCCTGGCTCAGCCAGATCAGCCACTCCAGCCAGTCGTGAGGCGTGCCATGGAGGCATGACGCGCTAAGCAAACCGGCTTGGCTGAAGCCTATCCTGGATTGCTACCCAGCCAGTCTATCAAGCTCCCACACGTGCCGCTAGGCCGCGTGTTAGTCTTGACTTGTGGCCAAGAGATCTTCGATTCATCTGGGCTGTGCAGGCTCGAATTCGTAACGCCGCTTTCTTGTCTTGGTTCCCCTCGGTCTCGGGCCCTTCTAGAGGCCGCCACGCCTGGCCCCCATGATAAGTGCACTGCCTGACAGCTGATAGTGCCTTTATTTTTTGAAACGTCTGCGACCGTTCCTCACTAGTAGATGAATACGGCCATGGGCTATACACTTACCTAGCCTTAAACTATTGGCTGTGGTGTGTCACTGAGAGACAACACTACCATGACACAGCCTCCGATTGAAACACTTGTAGGATGACGACGGCAAGACCAATAACGCTTTGATTGAAACAGGATGCAAATAAATTGACTCTGATTCTGCATCCCATGACCGTCCGTGTTTGCGCAATCTCAGTAGGTTGAGTACGAAATTTGTACTCAGAAAACAGTCATGCACGACATATCTCTGAAATATGACTTGATAAGCTGAAATACGATGAAATACGAAAGCGAGCACGTGGCTCCACTATTGTACCGCTTGCTGCATGGATTGGAGTATTGCATGGATTATTGACTCAACCACACACAAATAAGCAGTGACTTCTTCAGCTAAGAGGTCTCACTATTGTACCGCTCGCTGCATATAAATATGGACATCCCAACCTCGTTATTCATATGTCTAGAAACAGTCAACCTATTCTATTCGATATGCCCTGCTCGGATTCGTGATAAATTAATTGATACGAAATCTATCCACTAATATGTGAAGGGACCGCGCACCTTCGGGACGTATACGGATTAAGAGCGCAACACCCTTCCATATCAGCCGGTCCTTCATATGAGTTTCCACAGAGCAGACCCGTTCCAACACTCAAATCGTTCTAATAATGGATCGTCAATATCCACTCTAAGTGTCTATTCTGGTAACTTGATCTTTGAGGGCGTGACGGGGAACCCATCTGGGGGATACAACGATGCCTTGTGCAGGCGACTAGCTGAGAAGAAATGATGTTGTCACCCATTTCACACTTGAACACATCAAGCTCGGCTGGGTCTTGCTCCTCCTAGTATGGGCTGCTGAGCCACACTTGGGCTTATATTGCCGGTTGGTTCTCTTCATATAGACTCTTTGTACTGTCCAAGTTGCTCTGCTAAGCAAGAACCACAATAAGTGCCCTGCAAGACCGAGGCACAATATGGGCATTATATATTATCACCAATGGCCATCTTCTCGGCACACCCCATTGAGGTCAGATGGCCCTTGCCATGTGCATGGAGCCATGGGCAGGGTGCCCGGTACAGATGCACGTGATCTGGTATTCACCGACCTCCTTCGTTCTCTGCACGCTCTATCAAGCCCCCGATAAGACTACAAGTGTTTGTTCCTGCCACTGGATGGGCTCTATCTGAGTGACGCACGGGGCCCAGGAGGCCCAGGCCTGCCACCCTCTCTCGTTGTACCTCGAGTCCCACCAGACGACGCACTGTCCCTTGTTATCAATGAATGGTCGACCCCGCCAACTGCACGCCCACCACCAACGCGTTCAAATTGGCGTCAAATTGGCGTTCAGTCAAGCAGCTGCACAAGTAGTCCCGACACAGCACCGGTCGCAAGTTGCCAACCTGCCATACGACAACAACTTGTCCTGCGCACAGCAACTCGACGAAGAGAGCCCCCATTCTCTATATTACTTGTTTCTTGTCTCACTACTCAAAAGGCACAACTATCTTCTACATCTTCCATTTTCACAATGTCTGAAACACAACACACCCACCCAGCTGGGGTGCCAGCCCCGACCCAGCCCTACCACAAGGATGGGGTCCCAGAAGCTGGACCTAGCAACTTTCACCGCCTGGTGCCCAGGCCAGATAATACCACCAACCCGAAGCAGGGGAAGACTGAAGAAGAAGTAGAAGAAGTTTACGGTCGCAAGTACAAACCGGCATCCAACATCAGCCATATCCACGACACCAAGGTCCAAGTTGAGGATTTCTCCGACATAAACATCGACCCTCAGCTGGAACAGAAGACACATGTTCTGTTCCAGGAAGTCCTCACGTGCGATGGGAAAGAGAAGGCTGCATACTCCAGATCGCACAACGCAGACAACGTCACCACGGAACAGTTCACAACACCTAGTGCATTTGGAGACTTGCGTGTTTGCCGCAAGACCTACCAATTCATCGATGTTCACAAGAAGGACAAGAAAGATCATGTCTGTCATGAACAGTACTCGGAATCGCCAATCGCAAAGCGAATCAAGGAGACCGCACAGGACCGAGCAGGACCAGCACCATCCAGAGCCCAACTGATCCATGTGGCTTGCCGAATACTCGCCAAAAACGACCACGAGTTCACATGTAGCAACCAGCGCTACCAAAGGAAGAAGCTCTTGCGCCAGGCCGAAGAAGAATTATATGTCCATCGAGATGATGCTACGTACCAGGAGGCTCTCACCAACGAAATGAATGGGGCAGAGCCAGCAGACTGCAAAATCACACAAAAGGATGTTGACCTGGCGAACAGCTTGAAGACCTTGCTTAAATCGGACAACCCAGTTCACCAACATCTTATTGAGAGTGAGAAAGCGAAGGCGTGCGAGCTCATCGAAGGGTTCGACATCATCATCTGCAGGGACAATAACAACCAGTTGATCCTTGTCGTCTTCACTGAGGCCATACAAAAGCTCCTTTCGGGGGAGATCTTGGAGAAGATGGCCCAGGCGACCATAGCAGCCGCATATCGGTTGCCCATCGAACAGCCAGAGCCGCTGCGACATCCCACCAACCAGTTAATACATCTGGCTCGATTCCCGAACAAAGATGTGATGTCGGAAAAGTGCGAGCAAGCGCATTTCGCTGTCTGTGGAGTCGAGCATATAGGAGCTCACCACGAGACCGGAAACTCGGGTGGGCTTAAGCGCCTCTGCTACCAAGACTTCTACGCAAAGCGCGAGCGCTGCACTGCAGTGACCAAGAGCAGTGCATGGACAGTTGAGAAACCGAAATTGGAGACAAGCGTCTATGGAACGGCCACAAAGATGTCACGCGTGCTCTTGAAGGCGTTGGACCCTGAACTATACGACGAGGTTTTGGAAGTCCGAGAGGAACTGCCTGACGCACTCAAGTTGACGGTGGCGAAGACAGGTGAGTTACCGAAATTCACCACGTCTAGCCTTAGCTCAAGTCTTAATAACACTGTTTACAGGCGACAACCCGTACGGGTACATGGCTCACCTTTTCGATGCGCAGACGGAAGGGCACACGGATTCAACAGACTGGGAAGGGGGCCTGGCTGCGCTGACTTGCTTTGGAGACTTCACTGGTAAGTCTTCAGGTTCGCGTCTTCTGGTATATCTATTAATCAATAGCACAGGCGGCAACTTCGTAGTTCCGGAGCTCAATCTCAACATTCCTTTTCCAAGTGGCTCGAATTGCCACTTACGAGGACGCGAGCTCAACCACTATGTTACTGGCTACGAAGGGCACAGATACTGCATAGTCCTGACGAACAAAGAGTCAGTGCGGAATACTGTACCCGACTTCCAGAAGGGCTACCCAGTGATGATGGAGAAGATTGCCAAGGCGATGAAAGACGAGAAGGACCGGTCTGAGGACGAGAAGAAGCTCCTTAAGGAGTTCCTAATGGAGAAGAGGCTCCTTGAGGCCAACAAGAAGGGTAAGGATGCCGTTCTGGAACTGCTATGGAAATCAACGAGGGAAGAGAGCCATGGCACTAAGTCTGAGGAAGAAAAGCCTGCGAAGGGAAACCGCAAGAGGTCTAAGTCTGAGAAAGACGATCCTGATCAGCCCCCTCCCAAGAAGCAGACGAAGTCAAAATCCAAATGATCCGGCAAGCACCCAACACATGCCATCATCAAGCCAACTCTATGGGCTTCGCCATATGGATCATGGATGTGGCTGTTTACCCTGCTTGGGTCTTCCATCGGAGTAACTGGCGGATCAGGGTACATATACTTAGCAAGTGTTACACTCAAATAAGATGAGTCCTACTTACAGTTAAGGCATTTTGTAGCAAAGAAAAGAAAAGGATGATTTCCCTTCACGCAGTCCTTTGTCAATGTGTAAGTAATGTGTAAGTAAGAGTATTTGCAGCGACGTGTGTGTGCCTGCTGGGACAAGCCTCCCCTTGTCTTATGACCAGCAGTCCAACTCTGAAAGACAATCAATTCGTTGGCCTCGTCATGAACAGCAGTCTGAGTGTGTGCAGAATGTACAATGGTCCTGGACACTTACGTGAATGATGCCGAACAAGACACAGATCATGAGGGCACTATCACACTTAATTGCATCTGGTATCTTTAAACTACATGGAAACATCTCTCAACACTTTCAAACCCACTTTACCATCATCGTCAGCAAATTTCATAAGCACCGGCGTTCAAGGTCCCGGACTTACCCAGGCTTCTGCCATTTGTGAGCCTCACTGCTCAATTTGGTGATGGGCATCAGCCGTACCATTGGAGTTACCGTTGTGCTCATCAAGGCTTGCACCATTCGTCCGGGCCGAATGGAAAGGCCCAAGAAGCCACTCTCCAATCTCCTTGAGGCAAGCCTCGCTCTTGTGCTCGGCGTCAGCCCGGAAGTCAGGCTCTCGTACCACACCGCCAATACGTTGGTCAAAGTTGTGGACTGTATCGTTTACCGTCAGATTGCGTGCCAGAGGATGCCGGAAGCTGTACTACTTACTCGTGTCAGGGACAAGCAGCCACTTGTAGCTCGAACCATCGCTGTACGTCTGCTCAAAGTGGAAGCGGTCGTCGTCAAAGAGCATTTGCCCGTGGTCAGACTGGCCCTCCCGCCCCACGGTCTGCTCCATGGCAGGGATCTCGCGGCCGGCCAGCTTGCTGATGGTGCGCCAGGCCTCGTGGGCGTACATGTCCAGCTCGCAGCCGATGATCATGACGCGGCGGGGGAGCATGTCGTGCTCGGCGAAGAAGGGGCTGAGGAGCGGGTTGCGCAGGTCGGTGCCGTGCGGGATGTACGACCAGTCGATCATAGGCGACATGGAGAGCATGTAGTCTGTCTCTCGGGCGCGGAAGCCTCCCACTCCGGCCTTGTACCGCCGGAGGCGGCTCTTCTGGTGGTGCGTCACGGTGAAGTCGCAGGGCGGGTAGAAGGCGAAGACTGAGCTGACGATGGGTCGGATCGCCGGCAGTTGGGTGACAGTCACTTCGTCCGTCCTCGTCAGTACACAGGGTAATTCGTCATAATATGATGGAGCATAGTGACTCACGCGCCAGGTTTCCACCAGCGTCCCAGCCGCCAACGGCGATTCGGGAACGGTCGATGTGGGGAGCAATCTCGGAATCGGAGAGAACGGCAAGAATGAGTGCCTCGACATCCTATTCACAGGCCCCAGTTTCAGTAAATGAAGAGTACATGAAGCTCGCCGGAGGCGTGTCTTATGTAGAGGCGGGTTGAACTCACATGAACAGACATGGGAAACGTTGTCTTGGGTGCCTTGTTGTAGTTCAGGGCAACGACTGTTGCGGAGTACCGACTCGCAAACTTGGCATTCCATGCATCGTTGTCTTGCGGAGTACCCATGATGAATCCACCTCCGTGGATCGTGAAGCAGAGAGGCATCTGCCGAGGCTTCTCCTTGTCGTACGGCTTGGGAAAGAAAACCCTTGAAGGAGGAATTCAGCTGCTGTAAACTGCTAAGAAAATGGACAGTCGGGCTACTCACCTGATAGCAAGCTTTGGGCGGCATTGGTAGGTCTTCACCAAATTCGGCTGGTGCAGCGGCGAGCGCATAGAGTCTTGCATGTCACGGATCAGACTGGCCGGCTTCAGGAATCCTTGAGCGGCACCCAGGGAGATGGAGTAACCCCAGCGTGTGTACCACGGCAGGAATTGCGCTTCTCGCTTCTCCCCGGGCTTGTCTTCATGGGTTGGCGGCTGATAGACAACTGCGCTCTGCGGGCGTGGCTGTTGGCTCAGAGCGCTGGTCTCGCGGCGTTGAGAGGCATGGTGAATGAGCTCCTGGCTCTGATTTGAGTGGTGTACCAAGGCACCCGCAGAGCTCTCATGCGACTGAGGCAGAGTTTCGGCTGTCTGTGTCATGGTAGCGGTAGCCATTATGACTTGATGATTTGTTGATCACCGGGTGAGGACGAGCGAGGAAAGTTCGTGTGCCTTCAAGAAGCGTCGTAGAGATCCACCAAGCATCGCTGGTGACCGAGGAGCTCCAGGAGCTTTATCATCATTACCAGCGAAGCTCATCTCAGGAGAGCACCTCACAGATCTCGATCCTCTTGTATGACGCATAAGGTCGGTGAACCACACGTGAGCGGCGCATGACAATTTGCTTGACAGAAAGCAGATGGATATTACCGATCCAGATTCGCTGCACTCAAAATTGCATTGATGTCTTCCTAGTGACGCTGAGCCGTGCTATACTTCATGCGCCTTGCCAGTCAAGAAGTCCGGATCGGGATTGGAGCTCAGCTCTTGAATCAAGCACGGCCAGAACCAAGGTTAATCCTCCCATGGCTTCCCATATTTCTTCCCGAGGCTGCGGTTCCGACGTGCCCGCGTTGTGGGGCATAACCGGGACGTGCCTGAACGAGGCTCTGGAAAGTCAATTTAGACACCGCTATTATGCGACCTCGATCCCGTGTGGACGGTGCTACTTGTGCACGTCTGATTGGTCTCTGTACCACGGGCCAACATGGGACTCCAAGGCAGCGGCATCAGACCAGCGTTTTGGATCAGCACTTGGCCGCCGAACTAGCGTCCTTGTACCTGCAGTCAGTTTCAACACTGAACGGACCAGCCGGAGCAGAAGTTCGAATGGTAAATCACATGGGAATGTTAGTTCTGGCTTGACTTTTCCATTTGTGTCAGCCGTGAAAGGTGAGATTACACACCTGGGCACTTGGCAGCTACATGTGCAACTTGCACTTCACGTGCGGTACGAAGTTTCCCTGACCACATCCTCTGGCTTTGACTCCATATGAAGTGAGTGATCCGGACACAACGCTCCGGTGCGGTCTACCTCGTTGTGGAATGGAACACATGTTCATCCGAGTATAGGCGAGGCCATAGCCCTGGTAGCTCTTGCACAGCCAAGACATTGACTGGGCCTGACTAGCCATGGCAACATCGCAGGGCAACCAAGATTAGATTACGGTCATTGATGCAAGTCACCCATGTAATATCGTGATTCGTTGATATGATTCTACCTGCTCAATCCCTAGCTCTGCGCCTCGAAATGTTGCAATAGTGAACTTTTTGGAATAAGGTTGTATGTAAAAACTCATCCTTTTAATCTACAAAGACCCATGCAACTAAAACGTGACAGAACACACATTTATCGACATGAAGAGAGTTAGAGATACTGAGACCAAAGATATAAGCTGGGAAGTAGGTATTAAGATTGTCTGCCATATCGAAACCTTAATGTGGGTTTCCAATTATGACAGGATAGAGAATTGGGAACATGGAGATCATCTCTTCACTCCCACTGGCATGTACCTAATGGTGGCTCACAAGCGTCCTGCATAAACTTCCAGTCTCAACACAATAAGGTTTTAGGTCTTTGGTAAGTGAAATGTATCATGTTATTTTACACTAGTATTACTATTACTTTTCATTCTTTTAATTCTCAGTCTTAAGTGCTTACTTCTAAATAAAGGTACTGTGTATACTTCGTATCAGCACCGGTGCAAATAGGCACGACCTAACGCTATAGCTAGAATACTAGTTTACAGAAGTAAATCGAAAAGTCACTGTCAAATTCCCCACATGAGAAACCTACTATTTTTGAGATCGGAGATTTGCAGGGTAAAAAACGGAGGATATAAGGCAATATAATATAAGTATATAGTTAGATTACTAACTTAATCCTATAGATATTATATAAACTAATATATACTAAAAGTCCTCTAAATTTCTATTATATAATAATATAAATTTTAGCTTTATAAGAATTATTTTAAAAATAATATTTAATAAATAGTATTATATTTATTTTTTTTTAAAAAAAGCTCTATATTATAAAATCTTTTTTAACTTTAAATTAGATTTTTTTCTAAGTATACTTTTTAATATAAGAATATACTATAAAATATAGTAGATTTAATTATTTTTTTATATAATTATAATATTACTAGATATAAAGTTATTACTATATAAAGTAAATATATTTTATTAAATAAAAACTTAAATAAAAATATATTAATAATTTTAAATAACTTTAATTTTTAATATATTTAAATACTTAAAAAAGTAATTAAGGTTATATTAGAATAGTATATATATATATATATGTTAATATATAACTTGAAAAATTTAAAAAGGTGTATTTTCCCCTGTATTCTCCGTTTTTTGCCCTGTAAATCTCTGATCTCCTATTTTTATCTTAAAGATATATTGCCTTGCCCTTCTAGGGAACTTACTGTTGTTCCGGCTTAATAAAGGAACTCAAAGAGTACAAATATTCCGTATAGGGATCAGGAACGAATTTACCTGGCAAGCTACTCGAGTTATCTCCTGGTACACAGCCGCATCGTCTTTTGTGACTTGAGTAAAGCCCTCTTGACTGCGTGTGGAGGCGTCCTCCTTGGCGGCAGTATCCTCAGGACGGACAGAATCAGGGGAAACGAGCACCTGTCTCTGACTCGTCATATTCTCCGGGCCTATGGTGTGGCAATAGGCAGGCCAATGATGAGAGTCGATGATCTTCACAGCGCGAGGACGCGAGGACGGTGGGCTCGAGTGTCCGTAAATTGCATGTAGGCGGATGATAAGAATTATTGGAAAAAGGGAATCGAATGGAATCAGTAGAAAAAGAATTAGAGACTGCAACTTGATTTTCAATGAAGATGTGGAAGAGTGACAAGGAGCACAAGTGAGACGAGCTGCATCACATTTGTTGCAGTAAGGACTCAATTAATCCTACTTGATACCGCTCATATTGGATAATCAGAGACGTGGAAGACAGCGGCGAGTACGAAACTCAAGTAATGTAGCTATCAGAGGGAAGTGGGACGATACTATTGTTCTTCGGCCATTGTTGCCCTGCGCCGCCTCCGAAAGTCCGAGACTTGTTACAAGGTGGCCCACACCACGCGATCCCCCGAACCCTTTCGAATGCAAAGAGCAGCAGCTCGCCAAGATAATTGTCACGAATTCCAAGTTTTACGCCCGATCCAATCCCGTTCATCTAGTTTACCACGTTCACGCTATACTTGTACTATCGCTCTCCGGCTGGAAGATACGACAACTCGCTGCTCGTAAGATAGATCCTTCACACGATTATGGCATCTCCATATGGCCTCGCAGGCGTAAGACCGGCTCGAATCTTGCAGCGGCTTCAACATTGACGACATCAGTGCGAGTAGCAGGGGTGGAGACTAGGTGCGGCCCAAGGCTCAGATTTGTCGTCTCGGTAGTCAACAGTATTGACGATATCACAGTCACATGTTTCAGAGTCCTAGAACTCCAGTATCAGAAGAGATCAATAGCGAGCACCCAAATTCCGGGCAGACTGATACAGTCGTGCTGCCATGTGCTATTGCGCGAGGCCTGTTACTCCATGGACAAGAAGAACAGAAACAAATATCGCTGTACTGCGTGACAGATAGAAGTTTACAATGACGAAAAAGTACTCGTGAACCTTGCGTCAGTAACGCGTTAAAAAAAAGTCTGACCTGTCCAAACAGGATGCGTTGATCAGAGGCGCCGAGAGGATATCTAGGCGCATTTTCGGGTCGCCGAAGCTCCGCCAATATCTCGTAGATTCTCATCAACGGTGCACCGAGCTGTTAAATCTTTGGCCCAAGATGATCTGACTCTTGCCAAAGGCGGCTTCCAGGCCGGTACCGCTTAATTCATCTCAAAAATACTGTGGCAAAGAAAGCGTGATATTGGCATCACTATCCACTTGGTCACCTTCTACTATGTGCCTTAGGTACTGTTGATGCACCGTGAGCTCCAAATGTCCATTGAACAGTGCACTCCCTCCTTGTTTGCTCGGGTCACGCAACCCTGGCTCCAGCATGCGTCACGCTACGCAAGCAGTGCCGCAGGTCCATCCCAGCCGGATACGATGTACGAGCATTTGACGCTAAACACGCGTATTTGAAGCCCAATACGCGAAACTGGACCTACTCGGTCAGGGGAGGGAGCGGAATGACCGTGAGGCCGCTTTCTCGAGTAGAGGCCACATACCTAGGTATTCCAGACGCATATAAGAGGACCCAGACGTCTTCTTTGTCTCTTTTTCTCTGCAAGTGCACCATTAGCTTCCATGAAACCGCACACAATGCCTATGTCAGATTTCCCCAACCAGAACGCCACAGCTGGCGGTGCAATGGACAGCAGCCCGCTGCTCGGTCTGGTCAACCAATGGCCCGTGTTTGCAACCGCAATCCTCACCTGCGTCGCCGCCTTCCTGACGCAGACCGTATTCAAGAGTGACGGTTGGTCAGGCTTCCCCATGGTTGGTACAGAATATGGAGGACCATCAGCTCGGAGGAACAAATTCATGCAGGGAGAGTCCAGGAACCTCTACCTCGACGGATATAGGAAGGTATGCTGACCTGAAAGCCTCCGTCGTGAGTCCGCAATCTGACTGGTTTTACCTACAGTTTAAGGATATGGCTTTTCAAATCACAACAGCAAATAGTAAGATCCATCGCTGTATGATGAAACTATTAGCTATGCAGCTAAGACGACACAGAAAAGCCAAACATCGTGATTTCGCCCAAGTTCATGAATGAACTCAAAAAGATCCCCGACGACGTGCTGAGCTTCAATAAAGCTATCGAGGATGTCAGTCGAAATTCCAAGCATGATTCTTTTATCATATTTTCACTGACAAACGGAGACAGTCCATGCATACATATTACACTGGTTTGGACTCGGACGTCGGGCTGCTGCCCCATACTGTCAAAACTGCTCTAACACCCGCTCTTGGTACGTTCCTAGAAACCTGCGATTGAGAGCTGGAAGCAGTCGCTCACACATGTCTCTGCACAGGCCGATTGAATCCCATTGTCGCGGACGAGGTTGCCGAAGCCCTCCGCTCAGAGCTCCCCCAATCAGGCAGCTGGACAGAAGTGAAGATCATGGAAAAGATCATGCGTATTGTGGCTATAGCCTCCGGTCGCGTTTTCGTCGGTCCTGAGCTTTGCCGCGACGAAAAGTATCTCGACATCTCTATCAACTACACGCTCCACGTAATGGAGGCAGTCCGCGCGGTTTCAGAGATTTTCCCGGGTTTCCGTTTCTTCCTCGCCGGCCGAACACCAGAGGTAAAGAGAGTGAGACAATGCCTCGACGAGGCGGATGGCTTCCTGAGACCGGTGGTGAAGGCAAGACGAGAGGCCGAAAAGAGCATCGACTACCAGAAGCCCGACGACTTGCTGCAGTGGATTATGGATTCGCAGTCCAAATTCGGCCACAAGGACGACAAGGAACTTGCCGCTATCCAACTCAGTGCCAGCTTTGCTGCCATTCATACTACTACAATCACCGCCACAAATGCGTAAGTGGCTCCTCAGTCAAGTTATGCGGCATGCACAGACTGATCGAAGCTTCAGGCTTTACACGTTGGCTGCGAATCCAGATTTGATTTCAATTTTCCGCGAAGAGGTCCAGTCCGCTCTTGCTGAAAGCGACGGAGTCTTCACGAGCGGCGCCCTGCAGAACATGAAGAAGCTCGACAGCTTTCTCAAAGAGGACGAGAGATACTACGCGCTGGGATCCAGTACGTTTGCTTGTGCCTTTTCCCCAGGAGCAATATTAACATGCCTCATTAGCATCTTTCCAGCGGAAGGTTCTCAAGACCTTTCCTCTCTCTAACGGCCAAGTCATCCCGGCAGGGGCCATCATCGAACTACCAGTCGTCGGCTTCAACAACGACGAGGAATTCTTTCCCGATCATGAAAAATTCGATGCCCTAAGATTCTACAACCTACGCCAAGAAAAGACGCAAGCAGAGAAAGGGACCAAGCAGGCCGAGGTCGTTGCTAACGCGCAATTTGTCAGCACAGGGCCGTCGAGCTTGACTTTCGGTTACGGCCGCCATGCATGCCCAGGGCGATTCTTCGCCGTCAACGAGATCAAGATGATCCTAGCTCTTCTCCTGCTCAAGTATGACATCAAGAACATAGGTACAGAGAGATATCCGAACTTGGAATACGGAGAGATGGTAAGTCTTGCACCCAGTCTGATGTGGTTTGAAACAACATGAGTCTGACCCTGGGAAAAAAAGATCTCTCCCGATCCCGAAAGAGAAATATTAGTAAGGAGGATGTAGGGAGCATGGCAAGTTATGGAGGGAACTGAAAGCTTATCAGACCAGCCTGGAAGCGGAGGCAGCAAGTTGTTAAATGTATTGGCTTGTGGCAAACTGAAAGACCTCTGTGCCCAGGTGTGCTTACATCAATATGGACATGTTCAAGAATCTCTAGAAGATACATGTTCAATTAGTGAAAATGAAGAACAAGGCTTAGAACAGGTGAAATTTCGTGACTTAAGGAGGATGCCCTGGAAATATGCCCCACACCTGCAGCAATTTGTAGCGACATGAGACGAAGGCAGTGACAAACGAAAGACTCTGACTTGTGAATATAGTATCCATAACACACTCCCATCCTCTGGAGCAAGCTGGGCTGCCAAATATCTATTGCCAGAGACATCGCACAAAGAATTCCCATGACCGTGAAGGAGACCCAAAGCCCAACAAGCCCCGGAACAACCCGCGATCATGGACCAAGAACTAACTGAAACAGCTCATACGGACAACATATTCTGGCCAAAATGGCAAATACAATTTGAAGACGGCAAGGTCTACCCTGTCAAATTCGGCGGGGTCCACTTGGGAACGATGTCAAAGCAGGCACCGAACAGCAGCACCGAACGCAACCACACCAATCGGCGTTTCTCTCCCCTACTTGATATGCTGTTCATCGACAACTACATCTTCAAGTATTATGAGCGCCCCAGCACTAAGATCATATTCGACAGAGACCCCAGCCTGCCGCATATCTTGAGCGTGGTCCAGAAGGTCGCAATCAACGCGAGCTCGCTGTCGCAGTCGAAGGAGAAGGACGACATCTGGCTCAAGAAATTACGGTTCATCCTACAATACTTCCCGAATGTGCGTGTCATAACCGTCCTAACCGCCGTGGTGCTTGACATCGCGAGCCCAGTGTCCATGCCGCAGCCTATGTGCTTCATGGACATTAGCAACACCTCGATAGGCGACCGTATGCGTCATGGGATCCTGGCTGGGGATGAGCTGCAAATGATTCCCTACGACTCCGAGACCCTGCGGCCCAGCGACTTTGCCATGCAAGAATGGGACAAGCTGCCCAGCGAGTGGCCCGCTTTCGGAAAGCGGAAAGTCGATGGGTCCGCCCCCGAGCTGTACATGGGGACTATGGTTTTCTTTGGGAAGGAGTGGGTCGGTATCGACGGTGGCGGGACACCAGGGGACCTTTGCACTCTGGGACGTCGCAGCGGTGATCCTATGGCGGCTGTTATCTGGAGGGAGATCGACGAGGCGGAAAGGGCTGAGGCGGACATCAGAGCGCGGCGCAGGAGGGACCTGAAGAAGAAGCCCTCCAAGTTCAACTTGAGCGACAAGGGATCGCGTCTGGCGCTCCTGAAAAAGGCTTCGACATTCTCTCTGAGGAGCCAGTCTTCGAAGGGGAATTTTAAGAACCAGAGTACGTGTTTTTAGGTCACAGGCATATGAGCCTTTTTTTAGTCACATGGTTGAGATTTACATGAAGAAATCTATCACATATTTTGGAACAGTAGAGAGGAATCCATCAGTAGCCAAAATGCGAGCCACCATTTCCCCCCATTGGAGTCATTACCTTTAGGCCTTCCCACCGTGCCGGACAGTGGTTCGAATGGGATGTGCTTCGGTGTTGAATATCCAAGACTGTCCATCGGCCCCCTGTTTGTTAGTGAATCCCACATCAATGTCAGGACGGTGGGCCAAGTACTGATACTTGAGGGTCTCAGCCAAAAAGAAGCTCGGCTGCAGGTTCTCATAATCATTTCCGGGGGGCAACGTAGCATTGTTGAGGTCAAGGATGGGTGAATATCCTGATCCAATCCGCAGGTAGGTCTGTATGGCGACGAAGTAGTCCCATATATAATCAAGCCACAGCCGGTCGTCTGTCGCGAGGTACGCATAGTACCAGCTCTCGAGCGCCTCTGCGCCGATGGCTGACGTCGCACCTGTGATGAAGAACCCGTTGCGATCGTAGAACTCAGCCTGATCCTCGGGAATTGGTTGCACCTGGCCGGAGGAGTTATCGATCCTGGAGTCCAGCCATGCCCAGTCATTAGGACCCAGCCTCGTAGCAGTCTGGTAAATTTGACGGCATCCCTGAGCTAGCTCCAGCCCGTATTCTACGTAACGCTCCTCCTCGAGTGCAACACCCCCGAGAATGTAATTCCCGCCTGAAAAGCAGGTCAAGTGCTGGCTTTGCGGTATTAGATACCTCGAGCCGTTTGTTCCGGTGATGTTGTACTCTGTCAGCCAGGTGACCTCTGGAGCTGTCGTTGGATTCGAGCTCAGGTAGGTGATGGTAGATTCGGCAGCCTTGATCCATCTAATCCTTATCAGCAGTCCTTCCTAGGCCCATAGAACCCACCAGGCCGGTTTCCGGGGGCACTCACTCTTGCTTGTATGCCTCGAATCGATCAGGTGCATAGGAGTACATCTTGATCAGATATTCATAGTAACTGTCCAAGGCTCCTATCCAGCCTCCGAACCCACTGGTAAAGGTTCCGTTGAGCACACTGACAGAGATGCCGATGAGCCCCGGAAACGGCTCTCCCAAACTCGGGTTGCGTGGGTTCAGAAGATAAGCCTCCGCTTTCCTCGCGAGAGCCTCGTACTCGGGCGACCCTGTTAGGTCTGAGAGCCTCGTCCATTCAAGGATCAAGGTTCCCGCCTCGGCCGGGTTGGTCAAATCGCTATCCTCGGTCACTTCATATGACTGGTTGTTGAGGTATAGATTCCGCCGAGGCAGCCCAGTTGGTGTTTTGAAAGCATATTTGAAGGTATCTGCCAGAGACTGGGCCTGTTCAAGAAGCCTGCTGGCCTGTAAGGGTCATCAGAACCTGCGCTACTTCTGCCATATATTTTAGGCCAAGGTGATCAGGGGATCTTGTCCTTACATTCTTGTCTAGGTGGGAAAACGGACCGTTCAGCAAATCATATGCAGATAGTAGGCCACCGAGATAGCGGATCTTCATTTTTGGTCAGACTGTTACATGCCAAGAACGTATGTGTCCAGGTCGACCCGACAGAGGTGGATAAATAAGGCGGATCGGTACTGACATTGACCTCAAAGAGCCTGCAAGCACTGTCGGTTGGTGTCCGAGTAAAGTCTATCGTGTCTATGAAGTCCAACGATCGATCTATGATGTCGTCAAGCCCCATGATGATGGCGGTGTCAAGAGCGTCGACCACGCTGAGCCCCCACCCGCAACCATTTACTCGGTTGCTGTCGCCGGTGCTGTTGACGGGGCGCAACTCGTCATCAGGGAATGCATATCGGAAATACCCATCCATGGCGAACTTGAAAGCATCTCGGATCTCTGCTGCCCGCTTTCTATCCAGATCCTGCGTGCTGGTACTGTTCGAACCATCGCCTCGACCAATAATACTGGCTGATATTGCTGCGGGGATCACCACCCAAAGTGACAACGCAACCTGGAAGAATTTGAACGAGTGCATTTTCAGGCAGATATGTCGAAGATTCAAGAAGAGTGAGTAAGGAAAGAGAGTGAAGATGAGTTTGCCTTGTTTATGGGAGCATAACAATGCTGGCCGCACTTCTCAAGTGCAGGCAGCTGACGTACTGGAGTCGTCAACGGTTGGATAATAGGCTCTCAATTTCCTTACACTTTCGGGATCGCATCCGTGTGCAGCCGCCATGCATGTTGCGGTAATATGCATGCAACCTTCTCGTATTAATTTAGCGTGCATGGAAGGCAGAACACAAAGTAGGACAACACCGCAGCGATGGAACAGTCACGGCAGGACACTGCTTTTCAAAAGTTAAGTGGAGCATGTGTGTTGCAGAAGCTTGAATTCGCGCTGTTTCCAGAACGAAGAATTATAGCAATCGATGTACGGCCTGGTAAGACCCGCAAGGGCACTTGGTAACATCGGCTATCTCAGTATATGATCATGTCTCTTCAAGTAACATCGATGTTGCGATATTCTGCAGTATATAACTCGACATCTTGCACTGAACCTGTTAATGTGACATGACCCGTTGGTCGATGGCTAGCACCACCGCCGTCGCACGCCTCCGACCCCAGGGCTTGTAAGAAATAAGGGATAATATTCAGAGTGCTATAGACCTATTGAGAAGGGAGGAATAGGAGATATTTATCTTCCTTTCCTCGGCTAGAATTCGGCCTCCTTCTTACAGCTATAGCTCCATAGTAACCAAGAGATAGCCGACTTGACTCGTAAATATGGGCAAAGAGAGGCTATACGGGTTCTCTCAGAATAGCTCTAAAATAGCGTATTTTTACAGGGCTCACCTCCGCACTCCTGGCAAGGGTATTCAATCTGCTTCATATACCACGTACGAATTCCATCTCGAGGCAAGGGGCAGAGCCAGCGTCCTGAATATCTTCCTCATACCCCATGTCTGTTGCATACTGGCTCATCGGTTTGCATGTGCATGCCGCCAGCGTAGATTTGGGTCGATAAGAAATCGGGCACTAGTCCTGAGGAACCACGAAGTTGTCCTTAGCTTCGCGCTTATCCGCAGGCGCCGGGCCAAGATTCTTCCTGATCTCCTCGATCGTCTCGGCGTCCAACCCCTTCGGGGTGCGCTTGTCGGCAGGCGCTGGAGGGAGATTCTTCCTGATCTCCTCGATGGTTGCCGCGTCTAAGCCCTTTGCTTCACGCTTATCCGCAGGCGCGGGAGGGAGGTTCTTCCTAATCTCCTCGATCGTCGCCGCGTCTAAGCCCTTCGGGGTGCGCTTGTCCTGAGCGGGCGGGGACTCAAGGGTCTTCCTGATGCTCTCCGGGTCGAAGCCGGGGATTGCGGGCGCGGCTGCCACGGAGACGATGGTGGCGGCCAGCGACAAGACGAGTGAGAGCTTCATGGTGATTGTAGAGTGATAGGATGCTCCAACCAGGGAACAGGAAGACAAGCAAGTTGAAAAGTTCAAGTGATATTAAGTGAAATGAATGGAATGTAAGGAGAGTAGACAGTTCACTAGAAGCCCTTTAACAACGAGCAGGCTGCCTGGCTCTTCATATACGCGATCACCGAGAAAGCGCCCTTGCTACATCTCCGTCTTGTTCCCGTGTAGTCCTTATTGTCTTCCCAAGGCCGTTGGGTGTGCAGCCTCCTGAGTCCGCCTCACGGCGTTGGCCGTCCTCAACAGAGGGCACTCGCATTGATCTACCTAGGCATGTAGTCGCATCCCCGCTTGGCGATCAAACTGGCTGCGGAGTAATAAAGACGATTACTTCGTGACCGCTGAGTATCAGTTGCGACCGAACACATGTCGTCAGTGACAGATTGGCACGAATAGAAAGTTCGGGCGGACATGAGACTGCGTCAGATCCTCGACAGCTGTCAGAACTTCAGCCGAGCGCCATTGAGGATGGCGGCATACCGACAGGGCAACCCGATCTTGGATTGAGGGCCGGGGTGGAGGGGTTGGGTAAGGCTGACACAGGGGTTCGCCGGCGCCCACAGTGGCTTTCGGGGGTGGATACTTGCATGATGGTTTCTGGATGCCCCAATACTACCTTCACTTGACCACTCGTCCATGTTGTAGGAAATGGGATAATATTACTGGTTGTGTGTCCGCGTATAGACTTTAAGCTTTTTAGATCGGCCGTTATAGCAACTTGAAACCCCTCAGCGGGTCGCACGGCGGGCGTGCATGCCTGTCAGGAATCTATAATCCGCCGCTCTTAATGGTGCTTGTTTTGAAGTGGTCCCCATGGGCTCTCACCCTGTATCACTGCAGCCGCAGATCTTACTCAGAATCAGGCGAATGAAGTCGATGGATCGACTCTCTAACCGCGATACTATAGGATCTCGGAGACAACTTCCTTGACATCGACCAGACGTATGATTCCGTGCATACACTTGTTCACGTAATGGAATGATCAACATTTTCCCTAGACTCGTTGTGTATGCTTAAATCTCATCACCACGTGTCACAGGAGCGTTTCGCTGGAGCGGCATTTCAGGTTGACTACCATCTTGACATTCCTGGAATGCGCTGTCCTACTCACTAACTTGATGGTTCATCTTTTCAATCATCTCGTCCTTTCTCTCATCTGCCACCATCGGACGCACCATTGCCGCCATGGAAAGCCAAAAGTACCACCTGCTTGAAGGAAATGCAGCGGAGGAAGGCGGCTCTCGTCACACCCCTCGTTTCCTGTCAATACCTAATAGGGCAAGAGAGGCAACGCGTAGAGATATCGTCTACATCGCCATCGTTGGCATAGTTGCATTCATATCCGGAGTCATCTTCACATTAACCTTATCGACGTTTCAAGCCCAATTCCACGGACGCGGAAACTACGAGAGAGGATTTCGAGAAGAAGGACTTTGTAAGTCAGGACCCATGGCGAGCTGTTTACCAGACCTACTAGCCTCGGGCATATCATTTGATCCCTCCGTCTAACTCGAGATAAAGTACCTCCGGAGCGTATACAACTTGAAGAAGTCCGCTTTAAATCACCGGTGGATTTCGAGACTAACGGCCACGAATTCCTGGTTACAAATCCAGACGACAAGGCCTACGTCGGTGACACTACACCAGAGGTTGACAGGGCATGGGAGGAGATGCTATGGGGAAGGTACTTTTCAATATCGGAGGCCGAAGCAAAGTCTCTGTGGGGGAGCAACTACAGGGAGTTTTGGGATCATACTAGATCTGGCTACACAGGCGGGTGAGTTGGCACCCTGTCTTTCCCTCTCCCCTCAACCGTCGGACATTTCAAGAGAGGAAGACGAGGACATGCTGACAGTATGACCACACCTCAAGATTTGACATGTTCCACCAGCTGCACTGTCTCAACCAAATCAGACAGGCCTTGCACCGCGACGTGTACCCAGCCCTCCCAATCCATGGGCCCGTACACACTGGTCAGTCTTACTCAAGCCCCAATCAGCCCATCCACCCTTTTAAGTACAATGTCAGCTAACAGCTCATGCACGATATTCAGAGCACTGTATCGACCACCTTCGCCAGTCGATCATGTGCTGGGGTAGCACATCCGTTGTCCCACTCAAGTACTTCGAGGGTTACAAAAGCGAGTACGTGAAGACCGACGCGGTGCACACTTGTCGAAAGTTCGAGCCTATCCGAGAATACGTCTCAGAGCGGTTTAATGGCAGCCTCTTCGTCCCCAGGCCGGATGGGTATGTTGACATAGGAGACAATGCGTTTTGACCGGATCATAGACTCTAGGCAGCCCTGAGATGGGGTGACGCTGCGCCCGTTCAGGGCATATCATTATTATCAAAAAGCGAAGCAGCAAGGGAGGAAACCATGATTCCATAGATTTCTTACTGCTACAGGAAATTGAGCGAATCAGCTCCCAACTCGGGCTGACTGCATTCCTGGGACACAGGAATGCAAGTAGTTGACCCCATGGAACATCACATGCGTGGGAATATACGAAGGCAAAGCCACCAAACCCAGGCACCAACATTTCACAATAGCCCTGATTCAGAATATAATCGTCATCTATTGCCAAGCAAGGATCCAAACTATTTACTATAGTGCATATAGTAGACTTGGAGGCTTCGAAAATCACTCTCCCGTAACTTCCTCCGGGTTGACACTCCGGGGCCGATCATGCCGCTCACGGCGATCCCCGCTCACTAAGCGCCACAGGTCATCTTTCCCGGGTGCCTAATCTACCTAGTGAAACGATAAGTAGTGTTGCCCGTGATCTTCAATTTCCTCACCACCGTCTCCCACCAGTACTCCTCGGAGCCGCTCTCGACTCACGGCTACATCGCAGACATGACAGAAACACACGGCGCCACAAGGACGCTGACGGCCAGCTGCCACTGCCGGGCAGTGCAGTACAGCATAGAAATCCCACAAGCCAGGCTGCCCCTGGGCGTCCACCTATGTCACTGCAGCATCTGCCGCTACACGCACGGGACGCTGTGCATATTCCACGCCGAGCTGCCCTCCGGGATAGTCCCCGCGTTCGTCGCACCCTCGTCGAGGTCAAATCTGACGGGGTACAAGCACGCCCACGCCCAAGCCGAGCGCTTCTTCTGCACCACCTGCGGGAGCCACATCGGGGACGAAGACATCGAGGTGGCCGAGGGCGCAACAGAGAAGGAATGGAGGGTCTCGACGAGCCTGTTCACGGAGCAGGGCGAGGACCTGTTCCAGATGCGGACCCATTGCTTCACGGACGGCTCAACGGGCGGTTCGGGGCTGTTCCAGTTCCTGCCCAGGACGGGCGGCCGGGCGATGAAGACGTTCAACCCGGGGCCGGACAGCGGCTGGTGGTCGGCAGGCATGGAGGACGAGGTACCGAGACAGGAGTTCGATGGTGAAGGGAACGAGGTCCTGCGAGCTGGCTGCCACTGCGGCGGTGTGTCCTTCACAATCCCCAGACCGACCTTGCCCGCCGTCACAGACGACCCCTTCATATCGCGCTACATCTCGCCAACGGAGAAAGACAAGTGGAAGGCGTTCCTGGACGTGTGCGACGACTGCCGCCGCATCGCCGGCGTGCACGTCGTGGCCTGGGTACCGGTCCCGCGCGCGCTGATCCAGCCGGCCATGCCGCTTGGTCTGGCCCCATATGGCACCATGAAGACGTATGCATCGTCACAAGGCGCACTACGGGGATTCTGTGGCGACTGCGGCGCTACGGTGATGGCTTCTTGGGATGTCAGGACGCCGACCCCCGGGCAGCAGATTGTCAGCGTGCCTGTTGGGATCCTACGCGCACCAGAGGGGGTCCTCGCTGAGAATTGGGTGACGTGGAGAGGCTGTCTCGCGAATCTCAAGAGCGGTCAGCGGTTCGACTCTACATTTGCAGACAGCCTGCTAGAAGGCCTTGAGATGTGGTCAACACAGCAGTACGGCGAGCCTCTGATCTACTCAATTGATTGATGGCAGTGTTTATGGATGCATTCTTTTTAGCTGGGCAGTCGCATGAGTCAAGACAGTCTACCAAAGAGCGGGTGGATAGTAAGCTCGATCATAGTATTTCATTGATTGTCTCGATCTATCTGAGAGTGTCAATATCATTTGTTGTGCCCCGTGTAGTATCCTGCCAAGACGTGAATGCACATCAAGTGAAGCATTTCAGGGCATCAGCTCTGGGTATATCCAACACTGAAAACTCATCTGATGTGCCGTCTGGACAAGATGGCGGTTGCAATGACGTTTCACAAATGGGCAGAATGCTAGTGTACGGGAGGCGATAATGCAGGTTCGTTTCAAGTTCGGATCTGGTGCTGTTTCAACTGCCCGTGCAATCATCCGTGTGCAGTCTGCACCAGCTATTTCAAGCCGTGCCAGATTTTGATTGACAGCATTTGGGTGACCGGGAGTGATTGTTCCCATTGCTTCATTCAAATCTTCCTATTTCAATTACAGACGTCGGAATGACTTCCAAAGCATTACTCGGCTTCAACGCGGCAGCGGCCGTCGGGGCGTTCGTCCTATATCTGAGCGGCGCGCGGGTGGTGCTCGACAGCAGCGGCGGGGAAGCACAACCGGCCGTTGAGATAGTCCAGACATCCCACACGGGCTCACCATTATCATCTGATGGAAAGGGGAACAACTACACGTGCACACACTCGAAGATGAAGCCGAAATTCTTAAGTTACGACCCGATCATGGTCTATATAGAGAACTTCATAACGCCATACGAGACGGAGCATCTCAAAAAGCTTGCGTGAGTCTGGTCCCGTTCCCGAGACATCGGGGCGACAGCTGATTTGAAGTGCCCGTCCACAGCCTAGCAGAGTATGAGCCATCGGTAGTGCAGAACTTCAACAACCAGGCCGGGGCAAAGAAGGTTTTCGTGGACTCCAGCTCCCGGAAGAGCGAGACCGCCTGGCTCAAAGACGGCGATCCAGTAGTAGACTGCGTGAAGTCTCGCGCAGCGACGTTCCAGGGCTTCGCGCCCAACGCCACCATGGAGCAGCTCGCCGTGCTCAAGTACACAGAGGGCGGCGAGTTCGAGACGCACTACGACTTCCACTACGCGACGCCCCGGCCGGTAGACCGCATCACGAGCTTCTTCGCGACGCTGGAGGCGTCCGACGACATCGCGGGCGGCTCGACGTGGTTCCCGTTCGTGCTCCAGCCGGCGTGGAGGGACAAGGAGCCCTGGTGCAAGTGGCTAGACTGCACGTACAAGAGAGGGCTCGCGGTGCGCCCCATCCCGGGGAACGCGGTGTTCTGGGTCAACTTCAGGAAGGATGGGACGGGCCACCGGGAGACGGCACATGGAGGGCAGCCGGTGTTAAAGGGGTCGAAGATTGGGCTGAACATCTGGACTCGTGGCAATGTAAATGGCAGCTGAGAAAATTGACTCGGCGCATCCGTACCTGCATTGTGGTTCAGAGTTTGCTGGGGTGGCCTGCCTACATGAGTCTTTGGCCAGACCGTGGGAGACTGTGCCAGATTTATCTGGCTAGATTCCTAATTTTGCAATTTCTCGAACTCTGTGAAACACGCGTTCCAAGAGACTAGTGGGACACGCACGATTCATGGCAGCTGTCTTTAAGACCTAATCGGGCTCTTCGGCGCCTTCTCACCAGAATTGTCATGACAATATATCCAGTCTATAGCAAGTGGCAATACTGCATGTTCCGGTTGGGTACAACACTTATTCAGGGAAGTAGAAGAATGCCTCGAACTCGGATGCATCAGATTGCAATGAAATCCAAAGAGAAGAGAGAGGTATGGACATGCATATTCTAGTAAGCATGTTCTAGGCAACTATGCCGCTGAGCCAAAAAGGGGCAATTTCCGGCTTGTGGATTGAAAGTCGGCCCAGGGTCCAGGCTGAGTGCTTCTCACGGTCCAGAAAACACGCAAAAGCGAAGTGTCAACTCCTACTTGATCGAGTTGACAATGTCTGACAGCTATGAGCCGACCTGGGCAAGGTTAGGTATAAGGTATCTTATTGTGTACAGCTACTTCGCTGGTTAACGAATTATTTCTGGGTATTATGAAGGTTGTCTCTCAGAATATTGCAGTTGGTGCCTGGTGTCGATCACTCCCTCATGCGGCTGATCGTCATCACATCGGTGCCGCTTCGGCCGGAGCTGGATCCCATGAACCTTATCATGTGCCCAATCAATGGCAGGGCAACGTAAACGCCGGCAGCCGTCTTGTTGAACCAGGTCGCCGGGTCCGTCGGGTGCAGGGTATTTTTTCTATCATGGCAACATGGGTATTGAGTTCGCGCCAGTTGCGGCTGGAACGTGTTTGATGTGGATTAAGCAAACTATATCCGATGTAGAGCACATGGTCGAGAGCCCCTATCCTGAAACAGGCACGCTATCCTGCTGAAATAGGAAACAATCCGACTAAGCCTGGCGGCGCTGAGCTGATTAGTATATACGCCGAGGACAGGGCAAAACAGTAATGAACAACGAGGTCCGACTGTATTATCGGTGCCGGCTCGGGTTTAGAATATGGTGCCATAGATCTGGCACCCAGTCAAGATACGAGGAGCTGAATGGGTCGCCGAGTCTCATGGCAAGAAATATGACTAGCGCGCCGAGGGCGCTCCCCCCGGCACCGAAGAAACCGATGGGCCTAGACGCTGCCTTACAGGGCGTTGCTATCCTCCTGCCGCCCTCTTTTATAGGAAGCACCTTGGCACTTTTCGGCCTTGCACACCATGTGAGGTCCCAAATAGTAATGAAAGCCAGAGATGGCTCGAGAAACGGACATCCCTCATGAGAGGGCAGGAGATCCAGGTCCAAACACAAATCCGACTCGAGACCAATATATGGCCGATAATAAGACGGTCGACCTGAAAGAATGGATTATCACAACGGAGTCACGAGAAGGGGAGGGTCCCAGCAGTCCAGATGATGAGCCACCGAGTGAGAAGCCAGTCGTCATCTCAACCAGCAGCGATGGGAACCCACCACAGGCAGTACCATCACCATTTTCATCTTACAATTCCAGACAAAAGACAATGATCGTCCTCGCCGCCGCCCTGGCCGCCTTCTTCTCGCCGCTGACAGGCCAGATCTACTTCCCAGCGCTCAACGTCATCGCCAAGGAGTTCAACGTGACAGCCTCGCAGATCAACCTGACGGTGTCGACGTACATGATCTTCCAGGGCATCACCCCAATGTTCATCGGCGGTTTCGCTGACACGGCCGGGCGCAGGCCGGCGTTCTTGCTCTGCTTCGTCATTTACATCCTCGCGAATGAGGGTGTGGCAGTGAGCACCAAGTACTCGGAGCTGCTGGTCCTGCGGTGTTTCCAGAGCGCCGGGATCGCGGCCACCATCGCGCTGAGCCAGGCCGTCATAGCCGACACGGTGACCAGCGCAGAGAGGGGGAACTACATCGGACTCACCGTGCTTCCCATCGTTCTGGCCCCGAGTCTTGGTCCTGTGTTGGGCGGCGTGCTTGCGCAGTACCTGGGATGGAGGTCAATTTTCTGGTTCCTCACCATCTTGGCCGCTGTCACACTGATCCTGATGATATTCTTCTTCCCGGAGACATGTCGCAAGCTGGTCGGCGACGGCAGCATTCGCCCGCACCCCGTGTACAGGACGTTGTATCAGGTCATCTCGGACAGGCGGCAGAAGCGCAAGGCAGAGGCGGCCGGCGACCACGAGGCCCTCCGGCGCATCAAGAAGGCCACATCGAGGAAGCACCGGCCCAAGCTCAGGATCGGCTTCGGCAACCCCCTGGACTCTCTGAAGATGCTCTTCGAGCCTCTCCTCGGGCTGTTGCTAGGCTACGGCGCTATTGTTTTTGCCGGCTTTTATGCCATTGCGACCGTCATGCCATCAGAACTTCAGCGCCAGTATGGCTTCGACGACGTCAAGGTCGGCCTGATGTACCTCCCCATGGCCGGCGGGTCAGCTGTCGCAGCCTTCGTCACCGGCCCGGCCATCGACTGGAACTACCGGCGCCACGCAAAGAAACACGGCATAGCTCTGACCAAGGGCGCCCAGGACGACCTGTCCAACTTCGCTGTCGAGCGTGCCCGCATCGAGATCGGCCTACCACTGCTGGCCCTGGCAACCGCTGTTCTTTTCGCTTGGGGTTGGGCGCTGCAGTACAAGGCTCCGATCGCCGTGCTGTGTGTCCTGTTGTTCTTCATGGGCGTCGGGATGATCGGGTACACGAATGCGTCGACGGTCTTGCTTATCGACATGTATCCCAAGAGGGCCGGGGCCGCCACCGCCGCCAACAATCTGACCCGGTGCCTGCTCGGTGCTGCGGCAACCGGCGCCGTCTCGCCCATGGTCGAAGCGATAGGTGTCGGCTGGACGTTCGTGGTGTTCGGGTTCCTATACTTGGCCGGGGCGCCTCTGTTGCTGCTTATCATGAAGAACGGCATCGCGTGGAGGCGCAAGATTCGAGCGAAGGAGGAGAGGAAGCGCATAAAGAAGGAGGAGAAAGAGAGGGAGAGGTCGAATCAAGCTGCCGGTCAGGGCGCTGATAAGGTTCCATGAGGTGCGTCCGAGGCCGCTGCCGCTGAATGGGGAGACTTCAACTATCACAGAGGTTGGATGACTCGGCAGACTTGGGAGCCAATTTTCACTTTCGCACACCCTCGATCCGCCTCCTGGGCAGAGATCAGACTACTTTGTGACCCACACCACAGCTTTGACAGTGTTTGCAACTCGCAGATTGATATCCGGCATTAGCCTAGGCGTTTTGGTGGGATTCATGGGGTTGGCTTTTTTTTTTGGCGGCATTTTCTACTGGGTATTACTTCCCAATCTAATGTTATTACACATCATGATCCTCTATTCGACCGTCCCACATCCCCATCATCTCTCATGTGCTGTTCCCAATGATGGCTTCAATCACAAATCAGATCAGCAAAGCAGCCATGGCCAATGCCCCAACAGCAGCCAGAGGGCTTCCGGTCTCAACCGCGCCAGCGTTTGCAGTCCTGGTTGTTCTAGAAGGATTCGCTGCCGCCGTCGCGTCGTTCTTGCACGTCAGACACAGACTACTCGCTACCCTGCTACCAGTCTGGGTGCCGCCAGGGCCGGGCGCGATAGCCGAGTTGAGACCACCGGGACCGTTCGTGATAGTCGACGGTGCCTCTGTCGCAGTCAGCGAGCCAGTGAGTGGACCCGACTCTGCGGTAGCCGTGCAGTCGCCGGTGACGGAAGGCACAGCGTCTGACCCGGAGGAGATTGCGACGAGGCTGGTGCCGCAGTTGGCGGCCTGGGCGAGGTGCAGGTTTCGATTGTCTTGGTCGTAGACTACGTAGGCTGCGCGCAGGAACGTGTCTCCAAGCACGGGCTCCTCTGTTGAATGGTATCAGTCAGCTTCTTCTTACTCCCGAGCACATGACTAGTATCAACTTACCATCATCAGCCAGGACACCGAGGACGCAGGTATCATCCATGCTAGGCACGCGCCAGATAAAGTCGTCAAATGCAACGCTGATGACCTTCTCGTTGAAGACAAAGTCCACGCTTCCCGCGCCGTCGCCAACATCGCAATCGACAATGAAGTATCCCGACTCGGAGTCATACTGGGAGCCGGGAAAAACAGCACCTATGCTCATGAACACGTCGGTGGGAAGACGAGTCATCGTGCCACCGCTGTCTAGGAATACGGGCAGTTGCCCCTCGGCAATGAGCCCGGACTCGCCGCTCGGGAGCGTCATCCCGAGACCAGTGAGGTAGATCCAGTAACGGTCTGCACCGCTGGGAGTGTCCAGGGGGTCTAGTATCGGGCACTTCTGCAGCTCGCCGACAAACTTGCCCGTGTCGACGCCGCCGAATATTACCGAGCCGTCCGGGCTGTCGACGTCTCGGAGGTCCAGGCTGAAGGCCCGGCTGTCGATCAGGCCCTGCTCCACCATGTTGTCGAGCACATATGTATAGAGTGGTTCCGAGTCTGTCGGCGGTGCAAGACCGAGGATTCCCAGGGGTATGTCGTATGATTCGAACCCGACGCCGAAGATCTGGTCCGTGATGCTGGCGGCTGTTTGTCTGCAGTTAGTATATAACATTGAATTATGCCTGGCCTTGCTTGTCCTTGAGCCATTCCTCCTGACTTACATCCAATGCTGACCACATCCGTCACATACTCGATCGTAACATTGCCCTTGCCATACGCTAACATGTTCGAATAGCCCGTATCGTTTATTGTCGAGCTAGACGTGTAGTCGAACTGCGAGAATGACTCGCAGTAGTCAGGCTGTCCTGATGTCGCGCAAGTTGGATTCACCCAAAGCTCCGATGAGCCCGTATCAAGGATGAGGGTCAAAGGCTGGGGCGGCGTGCCGATCTCGACGTCGATGGTATAAGACGTGCCAGTCTGTTGATTCTCCAAGGGCGTCGCATCTTGCCTCTTAGAACCGCTCCGTCGGAGCTTGCCCCAGGTTTGACCGTTCGCCGACTTGTCACGATGAGTCGTCACTTGAGAACGCAGATATGGCACCCCAACCTGTGTTCTCCTCGAACTTGACAACTCGGACGCGACGGTCAGGCAGGTAAAGCCCGTGGCCGCGAGGGCCCCGTGCATGAGTGACCTCCTCATTTCCAGCTTTCAATGATGTGTAACCGAATGCTGAAGCCCAAGCCTGTCAAGCACGGAGTCCTGGTCTTGACCCGGGTCTCGCTCCCCTCTTATTATGCAGTCGGATGCCGCTAAATCCACACTTGCATCTTCGGACACGAGCAACACCGGAGTCCGTCAAATCAAGCTCATGCATGTACCCCAATCTGACAGCTGAGAGGCGGGAGATCGCTGCGGCTCAAGAAATGGCCTGCCCAGAATACCACTGTTTTGTCTCTGATCGGAGCTGAGCAGGTCTTGGCATAAGCCCTTCTTGACGATGGCGCCCTCTAGTTCGACGCCTCTGAACAGGCTACCGGTAGTTGTGGGTTACCGCATCAGGCCTGGTCTTTTGCGCGCTTTGTTGTGCCTGCAGTGACATTGCGGTGTAGGTACGCGATCTGGCCTCCCCTGCTGAATTACGCCTCCACGTTTACGCTCAGGGCCATTTCACGGGCCAGACCTGTTGGCGGCGGCGAGCTGCATGCACTAAACTATTACTGGTTGGGTCTGCTGCAGCTGCCAAGAACCCAACACCGGTGGGCATCGACGTGTCCCAGGAACACGTTTAGCAAGGTATAAAAAGTCAGGCCCTGCGCTGTCTCAGCTGAGCCCCAGACAGCGCGGATTTCCGCTTCAGCCGCAGCGATCGGGGCAAAACAGCCCCAAGAGAATGGGTAAATATTAGCGACGCTTCCCTCTAGAAGGATGGGGCTGGGCTGCATGTGGAGCGTGGCAATGTGCCTAAAGATGATAGTGAGGCTTGTATGTGAGACATGGTAGGCGATTGATCGCTTGATGATGTTCTGGACTGCTGGTTCCAAGGACCAATAAGTGGTCCTCTACTGCACCATCCAAGTCAACTCATATGGCACGGATCTGCATGGAAAAAGGCACCAACACACTGTATATCACCTATCCTGCGGCGACGCATTCGTTGTCCTCTCCAGAAGTCAAGCCTTAAGCACGCCACGGAAGGCACCGCGTCAAATTATCCAAATTGTCCACGTTCCGTCTTGTTTCAACTAGGAAAAAAATAATGATGGTAGCTTCTTGAGCTATATAAAGACAAATGTTTCTCGTAATCTTATCGTGTTGGCATTACTGCCCTTGAAGATGCAGGGTATCTAAAGGTAAATGTCATTCTGAGGGGTGGTAATGCATCTTCAGGGCCGCAGTCAATAGTTGCCAACTGCTTCCTTGTTACTAGCAGCTGAAATCCTCATCTCACGATCTGTACCACTGCCCAGGTGTAGTACTCGCGCAAAAGCGTCGCCACTATTTGCCATAGACATGTATGGCTCACATGGCAACGCCGACCGTTTCGATGAAGTCGGGGAATTTCTCCTTCTGGTGGTCGCACTGACAATTGTCAGACTTTGTTGAATCCGGCGGCGATGGAGGTTCTGCCACCATAGTAAACTGTGACTTGATCGGTGACATAACCTTCCCGATACTGGCGTAGCCGTGTCGCTCGCGGGCGTTGCGTTTCTGAAGAATTGGCGACAGCTGCAGTTCCCGGATAACCCCTGCCCAGCCTTGCTTCTTACTTCCATCAATGTTATTGTCACCGCGTCCAAGGGCTGCGGCCCGGCTCAGCCGGCGTCGTGACTTCTTCTTGTGCAGGGTATTGACACCCAGGGGCAGCGGTGGCAGGGGCGGTGGCGGTGGCGGCCGGGCGGCAGTCTGGCTCGTATATGATGATGAGCTCTTCTCAGTTTTCCTGACGCGGCCAGATGACACGAGGCCCATGTATGCCACTAGGAAGCGCATGCGCAGCATGTCTAGCCTGCGGACCTTGTCCTCAAGCCTCTTACGCTTCGAGGCCCAGAGGAGGCGCGCTGTGGCTCTCAGCCGCAGATCTCGGAGATCGCTGTAATGATCGCTTGTGAGGTCCCCACTTTCGCTCGTTAACAGATTATTGAGTTCCTCTCGTAAGTCATCCCCTCCCCTCTGAATCTCCCGGAGCAGCCGGCCGAGGCGCAGCTTGTCGTCTAGACGCTGCACGCGCAACACATCCCGATCATAGCTCTCATTCTCCTCGACTGAAGAATCGACGGCGTCGATGAAGGTGAGAATTTCGGCTGGGGCCGCGAGTGAGGCCTTGCCGTAGGAGGACAGAATTTGTAGCGTGACGACGACGCTGAGAAAAATGGCGGTGACGGCGAGCACAAAGGTCCACTGACTGCCGGTGTGAGCCATCGAAGCTGTGTACAGTGAATCCGGTGCACTCATCCGGAGCATGACCCCTGCAAAAGCCCAAGCGATATCCTGCGCAGGGATTCAATGACAGGTATGAAGATTAAGGCGGAGGAGGAAGGGGTTGAGTGGTGGTTGAATTAACAGGACTGCATAGATGTGAGAAAGTTGGTAGAGTCTTTGCTAGCAGAAGCTAACAGGGGAAGCAAAGGTTATAATTAGTAATTACTCAGGGGCAGTGGGACTATCGTTTGTTTTCGCGAGGAAAATTTACGGGGCAGATTGCCCTGGAAACGTAACGTGTTCAATCAGCTGTGGTGACCCGCAGGTATACTACATCCAGTTAGTCGGGACAAGAAAGTGGATTTGTCTCTTCATTGCGATAATCCACTCGTTGCCATCTTCGATTTTGAAAAGGATCGGAATTGGATTTCAGATAGATGCACAGTGTCACTATTTCCTCACGGGCAATCGCGAGGAAATATCAATAAAAAACTTCTAGATGAGTTCGTTCTTACTCCGTCTATAGTCCCATAGAGTTGTATTTGAATTGCGCAGGAAGAGACATGCTAGTATGTATCCACTTGCGTGCTGCAACTACTGCAAAAAAGAAATACTTGGAAATAATAGAAGCCGAAGGAGAGCCTTGGCGAGGATGTCGACAACGGGTCAACGGGGTAGCTGGATGAATCTCACCATGATCATACATAGGGTCTTACATATCCCATCCAACCTATGCGTCATATCGACTCCCAATTCCAATTTGATGAATACTCCTCGCTTGCATCGACACCTGTCATACAAGCCCGGCTCTACAGCGCCTCGGCCGCCTTCTTCTCCAATGCCGTCATGATTTCCAGAGCCCGACCAACAGCATCGCTAGCCGCCTGGTCCTGAACAATACCGCGCACCTCAGCAAACCTGCGCTTCCAAAAGCCCCATCGCTCAACGTTCAGGCCGTTCGTAGCCGGTATCAAGTCGCCGCCGACGTAGGCACGCGTGTCCGTCATGTCGGCCCAGACCCCAAGCAGCGAGTCCTTCCAGAGCTTGTCACCAGCACGGATGATCCACTCGGCAGCAACGTGCACTTTCGTATCAGTGGTGGCCTGAGAAAACAGCTTGCCGTCCTCGTCCTTGGTGGGGTCGCCCTCCAGCCCGTCGCGTAGCTCCCAGATGCCGAATGTGCGGCAGCCGGAGTCGAGTGCGCGGTAGAGGCGGGCGACGAAGGCGTTTACGTTGAGCCATTCGTCGAGGGAGAACTCTGGCATGTCCCTCTCGTCCGAAGGAGTCACGACCTCGAACGTGGGACCTGTGGGTAAGTGGGCTGATGTTAGCATCCGGTTTTCTGTGAGATAGTACTAGTAGACTCTAAGGTAGCTATGTGGGGGATGTGATCTCACTCTCGTTCCACTCGTCCCTCATATATATGCCGAACATTGGCAAGTCCTTCCATTGCGTCTCGGAGGACTGAAGTGCAAGCAAGATCTGGACGAGGACATCTTGCCCCGGGTGCTCGGGTGGAGTGCAGGCGGCAGCATAAGTGAACACCTGCCATAAGTCCGAAGAATAGGCATATTTGTCGGATCCGGGCAGGCTTTTGAGCTTTTTGGTGATGTAGGGGGAAGTCAGGTAGGCGACAAACTGGTCCGCCTCATACTTGTTGTCACTCGAGACCCCCTTTGGTGTGCTAATTGTCTCTTGGAGATGGGTTAGGATTTCAAATTGGATGTCGTCGAAGAGACCGCGGCCCTCGTCCGTGATTGCATCGAAATTCAAAGTTGTAGTGGCCATATTGAACTGCTCGGGTCCTGCCCAGGTGGAGACCTGTTGGCTAAGCCTAGATGCGGGGTCGAAGATCCAGAGCAGCCGCGAAGATGACTTCCAGGTGACTTCAAGAAATTACAAAATTCTGGTTCAAGGAACAAGAGCTTTGGCCCTGGAGATATGTTCACTGGAGAAAAGTGACTCCTTTCTCAGTCTCTGAGAGCTTATGGTGTATAATGATGAGGGAATTGCCGTTAGGGGTGCGAAACATTTGGTGCGAGTCGACGTCCTCAACCTTGCTGCCTATTTGAATGGGTCAGGCTCGACCAGTCACGCCGAACTACGGCCAAGGTTGTTCATTAACTGTCTTCATCATGCAGTAAAGTGTCACGAGACTAGCCAAGTAAATACCCTCTCATTATCCAACAGATTTTGAAATGCTTCGAGTCAAATTACCGTGAGGTTAATGAAATGGCCATGCCTCACCCGGTGATATGGTTAGAAGTCCGGCTCTAGAAGAGATATCAATAGTAACCTTCATTACTAATCTTTCAGGTGATTTTTATTAAAAAAATAAGGAAAACCTAAATCAAAACTTCGTGGGCTTCGGGGTCGATCCTATTGCGGCCGTTGCCCCCTATCGTCGCGCGTGCTCAACAGCAACGCCAGCCTTCCGTAGCGAAGAAGGTAAGTTAAATGGATGGTGATAATCTATCTTGATTTGACAGCTTTCTTGATGCTTTTAACAAATACGTCATCAAGAATATCTGGTGCGAAATGTTGCTAATCTGAGAAAATGCATGGCGTTGAGCCTCTCTTGAAGGCTGGTTCCAGACAGTTAGGTAGGACACCGATTTGGGTGTTGATATCAGAATCTTCTCTGCGTGAGTACCTTAACGTTTCCTGCTCTTCTTACACAATTGATTGCTTAATGACACTAAGTGAACAGTGGCTTCCTAGCAGTTGAGGTCCGACGCCTTCCCTCTTCGCTACCGGGTGCTTGTCTGCGGCGTGCGTTGGGTCTAAGCGAGAACATTATTCAGTAAGGTACCCTTAGTTGTGGAGTACTCTATATGCAGTAGAGGGGCGTTGTTGGCAGGTTTCATTAGGCATCAGCGGGACTCGTATCATCACCATACACGAAGAGCTGCGTGGCACGCGACCAACGTGCGCATGTACGGTCTAGTCCGTAATCTTTGCCAACAAGCAACTTCGAAGAGGATAGAAAGGATCGGATCCCCTGTTTAGCTTTAAACTTTAAAAAAGGACACAGTAGTACCAGGTTTCAAGGTCAGATTAATAGAGAAGTAAAGTAGTAGATTGTAGTAGGATAGTAGGGAGCGTAATAGTATAGAAGTCACCGTTTATTAGTGGAAAGAGAAGGTCTGATTGGTCTATAGTGTTGTATTTTTACAGGGGCAAAGTCCTATATAGTTCAAAGGTTAGGGATGTATCCTGTATTCTTTGAGTTGAAGGCCGGACGCTCTCTGAACATCTAGTGCCATCAATTGATCCTAACATACCTAGGGACTTCATCCGGTCACACTACCACGCCTCTCAACACCCATTTCCAACCTGTCGGCCACGAGATGACGACATGGCCGGACGACAAGCCCAACAGAGGCTACTTCAAGGATTCAAGAACGGGTCTAGATGGCCAACCTCGGTTTGCACTCCCCCCAGGCTATGATTGGACGACGCAAATCGAGAAATATTGTTCACCGGGCTTGTTGGGCAGAATACTGCACCATATGAGGACCGCAGATGATGACGGCAAACTATACGATTACATTGCAGCGGAACCCACAGCTGTAGACCCCGACGACGAGTCCATCCCTAGTGCAGACGATATCCGCACTGGAGCGACGAGGAGTGGCCCCATTTCCCTCGAACGCAGATCCGGGTACAACGGATTCAGTGGCGTGTTCTGTCACCGTGGGCTGTACGACAACGCCAGACTGATTCCTGAGAACTCGATCATTGCCATTGAAGCGGGACTCGAAAAAGGCCTCCATCTCCACGAAGTCGACGTCAGGCTACACACCAATGCAGACGGGTCACTGAGCACACGAAGGGCATTCGTGGCCCATGACCAGAGCGCATATCGAACACTGGGGATTTCGCCCCGCATGAGTGAGACATGGAGTCAGAGAGGCGCCCGCGGCGCTGAGATAATAGGAGCCCCCCTCGTGGCACGACGTGTCAACACGGAGGACGAGGAGCACCCGGACTACGCAAGCACTTTTATTGAGACAGGGGCGGTGGTACCGGGCGTGGAGAGTCTGCTATGGCAGTATCACGTTGCCAACCATGTCCATGTTGAGGGCTCATCCCGGACGCGCAACCCATGGCAAGAAAAGGAGTTCAAGAAGAGCTTCTACCTGGACAACAGCAACACCTTTCAGCTCGATTTCCTTCATCCTGGCGACGGATTGGCCAGGTTTCTCGCAATCAACCGGGATCACCGGCTCCAGGTCTCGCCTTCGACTGGAAGTCTTTATGTCATCATCAAAGGCTACAACCGGGACTATCCTAACGGCCCAGCCCTTGTGGAAGCGGTAAACAACTCTCCGTCTTACCGGCTCGGAGCGCGAATCGATACAATTCAAGCTCACGACGCCGAGGTCACCGCGCTGGCCTGCTCCGGGTACGACAAGATGCGGATGGTCACAGGCTCGCGAGACAAATTAGTGCGCGTCTGGGAGAGCCATACGGGTAACCTACTGTTCACCTTCGAGGGTCACCGGGAGAAGGTTACCTCAGTCTCGCTAGCCGAGGAGCAAGACTGGGTAGCATCAGGATCTGTGGATAGAACGGTCCGTGTCTGGAATATCAAGTCGGGCGGTCTAGTCCGCCAATTCAAGGACCACAGAGGGCCAGTACGGGCGGTTGCATTCAGTCCACCTCGCCGCAAGGGTCGTCTTAACGGCGAGACCATGGTTGCATCCGGGTCAGATGACCACAAGGTTCGAATCTGGGAAGTTGAATCCGAGAAGCTGCTGCATACGCTGAACCATGGGAGTCAAGTATCCACCGTCGGCTTCACAACCGAGGACTCAGGTGACAGACTAGTATCGGCATCATCTGGTTACGGCTCGATTCGATTCTGGAATACTACGACCGGAGAATTGATTTTTACTGACAACCACGGTTTCACCAGCTCGCTATCCTTCAGCAACTTTCGTGTGGCTTCGGGCCATACCGACGACGGTAGTCTCAGGATCTGGAGTACCTGGCATACTAACAATGTGGGCTACAAGTTAGAGCATAAGCTCAGCCATGGGGTGGCCGTTACCGCTGTTGCTTTTGCAACTACCGCTTCATCGCACGCCGCAAAAGCACATCTCCACGACAGGCGTGTCATGTCAGCAGGCCGCGATGGCTCAATGAAGATTTGGGATGTCAAGGACGGGACACTAGTCTACGTATTCCAGGGACACGAGATTGGCGTCACTTCCCTCGGCTTTGGAGCGATTCGAGGGACTGACACCATCATGACGGGGTCAAGAGAAGGACAAGTGCGGATCTGGGGATATAAAAGTGACGTCCAAGCCGCACTTAGTCTGAAGCATCCGAATCCTTACAAACCGCACGATCGTGTGATAATTGTATTCGACCCAGAGCCAATCGTGAAAGTCGCGTTGGAGAGGAAAGGATGGCCCGTCGAAGACACCACCTACGATGAATTACTCGAGCTGCTGGATCTGGAGTACCTGACAACGACGACGAGGAATCACATCATGTCCTTCATCATGAACCCTGTCCCAGGTTATGGCCAGGTCATACCCGAAGTTGTTCACAGCGGTCTAGGTCTGGGGTATGATGCTCTTACAGGAACCGCGGTTAATCCTAGGAACGGTGCTCCCATCACGGACCCGGAAACCATTTTCGCGGCTCGCTTGGACCGGGCTATGATAGACGTCAGCCTAGAGCTGAGGGAGCGCTATCGACATATGCTCTTCTCGTCTTGCACCCGGCTACCAGACGTTATCGTCGTCAACAAAGGCGATAAAGACGTCGCCGACGAGCACGATAATAACGAGTACTTCGCAAACTTCCGAACAGGGCATTTCGAACAACGGACTCCCGGCGCGGATTGGATTCGAGCATCACTGCGCACTATACGCGGGGGTATGTACCCGCAGTCCGATCTTGTTGTCGCCGATGACCCGTACGCCGAGATCGCTGCGCGAACGTGGATCGACGAGTTCGCACAATTGGACCGATCCCAGCTCATGCACATGACTTATGACCAGTGGATCGCCCAAGCCGCTCCTGAAGTCCGTGAGGCGGTTCATCTTCTCAACGGAAGATTTTTGACATATACTATCACGCTGCCCAGTACGACACGCGAGGAGACCGGCAGTTCCCAGCCGTCGAGAGATGAGACATTGGCTGTTGGGCCAACTCTGACGGGAGAAAGCGATGAAGCATGGGTCGAGACACTGGTCAAGATGGCAGACCTGCGGCTTGAGAACCCTGGAGATATGGCAGAGAGTACAATGGGAGACCCACCGCTGAATCAGGAAAGAAAAGAACGAAAGCCGTGGAAGAAATGGTGGCAGAACAAGTGCAAGTGACTCTGAAGGTTCGCAAGAAGGAAAAGCTGGGTCCTTGCACGAAGAACGGCCCGGGTCCTTTTACACTCTTTCTTCACTGGTCGGTCCCATTCAGTGGACTTTAGCTTGTGCTGTCTTCATTTTTGTGTCCCCCACACCTTCCCGCTTATAGGCTTCCCTTTCAAGCTATTAGTATTCCTTATCATACACACTCGTTTTCATGGGCTCTTTCCTTTTGTTTTGTTTTGCACTTCGTGCTTATAGACTTCCTTTTAAAAGTATCAGAATTTCTTCCATAGTTGTTATACACACTCGCCTTCATAGACTTTCTTTAAATTCATTAGTTTTTCTAGTTAGAGATAGTTTAGAGTGAAGGGCAGTTGCCGAGGGCCCAACCTTTCCTCCTTCTTTTCTTCCTTAGGCAGACCTACTCGTAAAATCCACATATTTCCGTGCAAAGTTCGAGCTATCGTGCCGTGAAGCCCAATTGACGTCTCACAGAGTCGACGCTCCTGCAGCCGTTCCCATTCATCCTTGTACGTGATAAACAGCAACGCCAATCGTCCGTTGCTGACAGCCACCTCAAGTGCTCAAGCCTCATTCATTCTACTGACATAAGCTGAGGTCTAGCAGTCCTTCCTACCACACTTGATCTCCGCTTCCGCAGCCGTCTCGTCCCTTTCTCTCAGGCTGTAGAACCGCTGTTTGTTCGTCACGTCCTCGGGCGCGTTGTATTCACTGTCTATGGCATTGCGAATATTTTGTGTGAATATGAGTTTCTTACCATGCTTGAGCAAGACCTCCAACAGCATGATGCGCGGATCGTTCACTCCATATACGAGTACCTTGAAGACACTCAAGACTAGCTCTTCCGGGATAAGAAGGTCTGGGCTATGGGTGAGAAACTCGTCCAGGGGCTTGGGGTTGAGTGGGCTCAAAACGTTCAAGATCATGCTCGGGTCGAGTTTAATCTCCTTGTCCTTGTCGTAGCGCAGAAGAAGACAGAACACGTGGGCGGGAAAGCCCCACTTCTTTTCTGTCCTGAACAACGCGACATCTCGCAACATCCCATTCGTTGGGCCGAGACGCTTTAGCAGGAATTCGAGGTTGTCCGGAGCCTTTGCCGCGATTAACATTGGCTGAGTGACGACCAGGGTCGGTTTGTGCTCCCAGATGGTGTCGAGGATAAAAGGCTTCGATTCTGGACGGGCCTGCCAGCCCGCGAGACCCAACGCTTTGACCACAACGCCCTGTGTGATATCAACAATGTCACCGATACTCAAAAGAAGCTCTAGGGTATGGAAGTCGGTCTGACTCTCTAGGATTGCCGGGTTCACTTTGCACAGAGGCAGAAATTCGGCCAACGCTTCCAACGTGCTTGCCGAAGGCGCAGTCATGAGCATTCTCTCCGTTATGCCCAAGCCGCCGCTCCGTTTGAATAGGAGCTGCAGGCTGTCGATATCCGGGTTCTTGTTCGACTCCAATAAACGAACGATCACACCTTCTGAAACAAGCATCTGCTTGTCGGTTTCAAGCAGCCATGCCACAATGTCTGCGCCTTGTTGGATCCGAGCTGCCGCCAGAACGTCCTGCTCGGTGACCCGAATACTCTGAGGCATGTGATTGATGATAGTGAACAGACTCGACTCCTCAAAAAAGCGTCTTGAATCACTCACGGCGCTCTTGCAAGCCCTGAGAGCAAGTGTGAGCGCAGTGTCGCCAGCCCGATCCAGCACTGCCATCGAAGCTCCGCGGTGCAGAAGCTCGCGAGTGATTGCTCCATCGTTGACAGCACACGCGAAATGAAGCGGCGTTCCGTGTACTTGATGCATGTAGTTCACATCGGCCCCCTCCTCGAGGAGCAAGCAGACAACATCGAAATGCCTCCCGTATATCGCTGCGAACAGGCTCGTCGCAAAGTAGCCATGGACATCATTGACATCAGCTCCACTATTAAGAAGTGTCGCGATGATCGCCGTACTGCCAATTAGACAAGCTATGTGGAAGGGCTTGCCGAACCCACTAGAACCATCATCCAAGTCTGCGCCGTTCTCGATGAGAAGTTGCACAATGGCTTCGCATTCGCGTATGCTTTGCAGATATCTCACATCCACACCGTCGTGGTCGTGTTCGAATAGCTTTGTGAGACGCTTGTTGGCCCAGTCAGAGTTTAAGTTCCACAAGAAAGTTTCAGCGCAAGAGAGAAGAGCGCACAATAAAGGTGCTCCCCACTCTGGACTCTTAGAGCTGATGTCTGCGCCTCTCTGAACAAGAATCTGGGCCACGCCAGCCCTCACGCTGCGAGCTGCGATATGTATGGGGCGCTCTTCAGGATCTTGTCCATCTACACTTATGCCTGCATCTAACATGGACACAGCCATCGAGACTGAGCCTAAAGAGCAAACATGAGCGAAGCGCTGCTGGGTTCGAGGAACATAATCGAGCAGCAGACGCAGGACGACATCCCAATCATCCCGGTATCGTCGTTCTTGGGCGGCCAAGACCTCGTCGACGACATTCTCCGGCTGGTTGCAATTATCGACGATATTCTCGAGCAGCAGTTCGATTATATCGACACTGGCTTTGCGGCAAGCATTGAACAGACAATTTGGGTAACCTGAACCTGCCGCCACCGCTCCTTTAGCTAGAAGCTCACTGACAATCGGAAGATCACGTCGCTCAACTGCTTCGTTGAGGGCAGTTCTCGAAACAAGGCTGACATAATTGATATTCGCCCCTGCAATGAGCAATCTTTGGACGATATGCAGGTCTCCCTTCCATACTGCGGCGATAAGAGCTGGAATTTTCTCGTGCATGTTGACGTCCGCACCGTTCTCCAGGAGAAGCTCAATGATTTGCATATGGCCTCCATCTATAGCTCCATGAAGAGGACTGGCATCTTTTGGTCGATGCATGAGGTAATTCTTCCCAGCTATGTTCACTGGTGCACCCGCCTGAATCAGAGTAGTGACGATCTCGATAGAGCCTTTCTCACAGGCAAGGATCAATGGATGTGCCAAGGGTCCGTCGTCTTCATTTACGACTGCACCCGCCTCAATCAGTGCATTGACAATGCTGATATGGCCGGTCTCGATCGCCAGGCGCAAGGGACTGTGACGGGGCCCTCCAGTTGTACCATCGAGGTTTGGTATCTCCGGCTTAGAATTGGGATCGGCACCATGGGACAACAATAGATGAACAACGTCGCTGTGGCCAGCCCCGATTGCTGCTCCCAGGGCGCTGTTTCTTCGTCCCTTGACCCCATGCATGCGGACGCCATGCTTAAGAAGGAGCTCCACGATTCCACGCTGCCCGTAGCCTGCAGCAACCTGAATGGGAGTGCCGTAGCAATCCCCTGACCCGTTGGAATCTGTTCCGCGTGAGAGCAGTATCTCGACGAGCTCTTGTCTTCCGAGTCGGCAGGCTACTTCCAGAAAAACGGCATAATGCGCTGCATCGGTTTTCTGGTCTGAATAGTGTCGAAGGAATAGCTCGAGGAGGTCGAGCATGGCCCCCATCTCATCTTTGAAGACCTCTTCCGAGGCATCTGACATCCTTTGAAAGCGTGCTCGAACCCTAGGCGGCTTTGGTTCTGCTTCATCTGGACAAGACGGGAAATGCTCATCTCTTTGGGCTCCACGAAGATAATCCACAGTCGTGGACTTGGCGGCCCTTTCTATAAGCAGTTGTGCTTTATCGGAAGCCACTGGCAGAGTCCCTCCAGCTTCCAGAATCATCTGCACGATCCTGGCCGAGGGCCAGTCTCTGGCCATGGCCGCATCCATAGGTAGGTTACCATCGTACCCACAAGTCACATCCGCGCCTGCTTCAATGAGCTTGCGGATCACAATCTCAGGACACACTTCCACAGCGACTGAGAGTGGAAAGGCATCCTGGCCGCCGAGGTGCGAAGGATCAGCTCCGTTCGCCAGGATATATGTCACAACATCCGTCCTCAGCGCAGTGTCCTCATCCATGTTCATGAGGGCCCGGTGTACACACCGTGGGCATGAATAATCAGGCTTCTTGAAAGACCGCAGGGCTGCTTGTAGAAGGCTCGTGCGGCGTGTCCCTCTTGACTGTTGATTGTCGGCCGATGCGTCGATCAAGGGGACGTTACTACTTTTATCCTCGATGACCTCAGCGTTCACATCAAATTTGAGCTCTTCCACGAGGTATCGAATTATGTCCACATGTGCATTCCTGCACGCTATGTAGGCGAGTCGTCCCAGAAATCTTGTGGTATCCTCCGTAAGCCCCCTTTGTGATAGAAGGAGTCTTAGGACGTTGACATGGTTGTTCTTTGCGGCTTCATTGCAAGAATCATCTGACACCAGGGGTTGCAGTGGGAACAGTCGACGCATGTGACCAAGTATAGTCTTCAACAGAGCCTCGTTACCAGCTCCTGCTAAGATCTTGACCGCTTGCGTGAAGTCGCCATGTTCTAGAAGTGGTCCATACCTGCAGTCGATAATGGAGCACACACCGTCTTCATCTCCAGAATCGCATGCTCCAATAAAATCTTGTCGAAGTTGCTCCTTATCAACGAAGGCGACGCGGTACTTCTCGGCGCTGGGAGGCCACTGGGATTGCAGGCGATTAATCTGATCAGCCGCGATTCCATGCTGAGATGCAAAGTCCACAGCCAACTTGATCACGCTGGGGTTCCTGCTTTCACCAGCACTTTTGACCAGCAGCAGAAGATCTTTGCTGATAATCCCTCGCTGGGCCATTGCACGCGACCGAAGAAGAAGTTCCAACACTTCTACGTGCCCTCGAGCCGCGGCCGCTTCAATCGCACCCACGACAGCACGCCCTGTGATCCCCAGATACCATCTCTGATCAAGTAGCAGCCGGACCACGCCCATCCGGCCCTCTGCCGCGCTTGCCTCGAGCGGGAAGTCCTCCCCTCTCGCGAACCGTGAGTTCTTGAATCTTGGCGGCGAGGGTTCTCCGACCAACGAATCGGACGGGTCTGGCAATCTGAACCTATACCCTCTCTTGAGGAACCACAACACGATTTCCTCCCGTCCCCCTTCAGCAGCAGCGTGGAAGGCATCTGGAAAGGTCCCCTCTACACGGACATCAGCGCCAGCATCTACCAAGATGCTAACGACTCCTTCGTGTCCGTTGTAGGCCGCGGCTTCTAGCGCAGTCTTAAAGGGGTCACCCGTCCGGCACGACTTTTTGACGTCTGCCCCTGCTTCTATGAGCAGCCTCACGATCGCAGAGTGCCCTTTAGCCGCAGCTGCATGGAGAGCATCGATATCCAAGGAGCCGGACCTGGCACCTGCGCCGTGCTCTAGGAGGAGCCGGACAGTGGACGTTCGTCCCATCAAGCACGCGGAGCGCAAGGGCGTCCCCAACTCGCCTTCTGCCTCGAGATCCATACCTATGCCAACGAGGAAACGGATAATGTCATTGTGGCCATGTGTTGCCGCGATCGCCACAGCACATGGTGCAAGCATTGTTGCGGGTTCCAAAGCACGGCTGAGAAGTCTTTGAAGCACCCCGAGCTGTCCGCCCTCGATCGCTTTCGTAGTCCTTTTCTTATGCTTTTCGAGCGTATCGTCTTGGCTGAACTGGTCAAACTTCGCTGTTTGGAGCTCGGCCAAGAGGCTGGTGAGGCCAAACTCGGCAGCTACTTGTAGTGCGTGTTCGTAATCGGCCTGCGTCTTGAGCACCCCGCTCCGGACAAGAATCACAGCGATTTTCTCGTTACCTCCACGAGCAGACGCATCCAACGCATTCTTGAACTTTCTCCCACAAGTACTAGAGGCATTGTGGCTAAGAAGCTGGGTCACCACCTGTTCGTGGCCTCGGTAGCACGCAGCGTGTAGAGGACTGCCGTAGTTGCCGCACTCTACATTGACATCCGCACCTTGATCGATGAGGATGGACAACGTAGGCGCGTGACCCATTTCCGCTGCAAGATAAAGAGCTGTGTGGCCTGCTCTGTTTCGCTGGTTCCAGTCACCGTTGGGTTCTGACTCCGCAAGGAACTCCAGCAGCCCATCAAGGCCAAAAGCAGCTACCAGGAAGATTGGGGATGCTATTTCGTTCGATATGGCGTCGAGTGTTGCCTTCATAGGGTGATGATTTGGTAGCAGGGCGCCGAACCCTGCGGCTGTGCCCATCCAGGTTCCAAAGGCAAGGCTGACTGTCATTCCAGATTCCTCGACAATGAACGAAAACATGCGCAGGAACAGATCACTCCCGATCCTAGTAAATCCAGAATCCTTGACATGCATCGCCCAATAAACGGTGGAGTACACGTAGATGCTGATGGTCTGCCCGTCCAACGACTGGTCATCAGGGGGACCACGTGAGCAGACATCTATGCAATCAGAGGCAATGAGACTGTGAGACAGAAAGGGTGAGAATAAGTCCTGCTGGGTACGGAGAAGATATTCTTTTATCGAGTGGTGTGCGAATCCAATGGTGTCTCGTGAATCCACAACGACTAGGTAGCCGCACATCTCAGCCACTTGTGCGGGCTGAAGTGGTGCAACACTGGCATTGGTGAGAGATATAGCCGCCAGAAGAGCCGACATGGTCAGTGGTGATTTCATATAAAGCAGCCATGCGAATACATGGACCACAAATGAGCGAGATCTGTCTCCTCTGTTCAAAACCTGTTGCAAGGTCTCTCCATAGAGTTGGTCCAAGTCGGATAGTATGTTGGTTCTCAGGGCCGGCAGCAGATCTTCTTCGTGCGCGATCTTGCGCATCCTGAGTTGTTGAATTTGGAGCCGTGCCCAAAGAAACCTTTTATCAGGTTAAATCGTTTCCACAGCACTTGAAATCTCAAATGTCGTTCACGGGGGCACTTACCTCTCTCCGGCGCCACTCAAAAGTGCATCAGCCAGTTCCTTCCGCACCTGCGAAGAGAAGTATCCATTCGTAAGCCTCGCGCTGTCGAGTTCTCGATGGATGAAGCCCAGCATATCCCCACGCACATTGGCGCTTGTGATGCTCAGCATCCTGGCGGACGGGGAGGACGACAGGACCTCTGCATCATCCCTGCTCGTCAGGAATATTTTGACGACATTAGCCGCCTGGCTCAGGATTCGGTTCAGCGCATCGAAAAGATGGGACCGCTGAGCGTCTTGGACCTGGTCTATCGCGTCCAGAACAATGGCGATAGGGTCGTCATTGACAAGCTCAATAATGAGGTCCACACACTCTTTTCGTTTAAGGCTCAGCAGGTCCAGGCCGCTCAGGCGAGCTGAGTTCGACCGATGCTCAAATTCGTTGTCAAGCAAGCACCGAGCTCTGGGCTGGATACCTGCATCTGTGATAGTGAGTTGTCGGAGTAAGCTCCGCAGGATCTCGTCTACAGATGATCGCTCTGGCTCTGAATCCGTCCTCAAGCAGTAGAAATAAGCGAATGGAGCAGATACGGCTTGGGAGCTGGCTGCTTTCAGGAGCTCATCGATCACTGCCGAGCACAAGTGCGTCTTGCCGGAGCCCGGAGTCCCCGTCATAAGAAATATTTCCGGTGAGCTCGATTGCCACCAGCCCTTGTATTCCTCGTGTTGCAGAAGCCACTGGCCAAAATTTGGCACGCGAGTTTCAGTGATGCTCGCATGGTGAACAGAGTAGGGTGACGTCGATAACCACCTGATCATCTGCTCACGGCGTTCATCATCCAGGGGCTGGCTGTTGATATCTGCTTGATCCACCAATCTGACATGTGAGGTCTCCAAAGGATGCATCCTTTCAGTATCGTTAAGTTTGGCAAGCTTTGCAACTTCATCCTCCCGCTTGAAGATGCGCTGCATCTGCTCCTCGTCGCCGAGCCTAAAAGGAGCCTTCGCCAGTTGCACTGAGGCCATCATTAGTATGACACAACAGCGGCAATAGTTTTCTAAACATACCCAGGGTTTTCTCTGACAAGGCATCTATCGCTCGAGCCAGGTACGTCAGAACCTCGGCGTAAAGGCTAGTGAGGGCATCATCCAAAGGTGATGGTGCCAGGGAGTTTCGCGGGCGATAAAGAAGTTCAAACTCCTTGTAGCGGGTGACGATACGCGCGATAACCTCGATATCCACTAATATAGCCCCATATTGCTTAATATCGTTGACCGTGGTCCGCAGGAGAAAACGCACAGCTGCCCACGGCAGTGAGACATGGGCCGGGTCGAGTTGGCCAGCGACGCCGCCGATCTCTCTGAAGCGGACAACCCATCTTCCAATCTTCTCGAGGACATCGCGGACGATGACCACTTTGTCGTTTGGTAGCTCGACCTTCCAGCGCTTCTGGAGACTTGTGTTCCGTTTCTCTTCGACAGCCCTCAGTACGGCCGCCAAGACGTCACGTTTGTTTGTTTTCGCCGGGGCCAGGTTTGACTTGAGACTGTCGTCTAGCCCACTGAAAGCCTTGTTCCAAAGCCTTCCAGCCGAAGATATGCTAGGTGTTGGCGGACGTGGCGCCATTGTTTGCTCTTTTCTGGAACTATGGAATAGGTCGGATGATTATTTGCATTTGATGGATCCTGTTGTCGGTGCCTAAGGCTTTATACAGGCGGGGAAGATGTAGTGGAGAGTAAGCGCAGGGGGCATGGCTGGCAGGCATTAGGCAACAGGATCTGAGGCACATGCAACCGTGTACGACCTCAACGGCATCGCTGAGGACTCGTTCAATTCTGAAAATAACGAATTTAAACCCCAAAAACGACACGGCTAACATTCACAGGCGTTCCAGAGCGAGGCTTCGGCCCCCGATATGACGGCACTCTACCACCGTGACAGGTGGTACAGACCAGCCGAGGATTGTTTTTGCACAATCTTCATGATTGGAGCACGGTAGCCTTGAAGACGACCCGATGCTTCCACGACGGCTCAACCTTGGAGCACGAGCTCTGCCCCCCCCCCCACCCCCCCGTTGTGTCAAGGCCATGTTCTTGAATAAGCCCAAAAGCACGCCAGTGGTCAGTGCCGCATTTTTTGGGATGGGGGAGGGGGCCTGAATCAATCTATTTCGTCAGTCTGATTCAGACCTAGGGCACCAGCGGCTGGTGGTGTGGATGTCTCCCGACCCTGAAACTGGGATGGCTTGCTCAAGCTTACCGAGCTTCTGTACCATCAACTGTTCACCGTATCTCCAGCAATCTTGAGAAATGTTAGCTTTGACGGGTTAAACAATTAGCTATCATGAATGCGAGCCATAACTATCGAACAGAACAAATTAGCTAGTTTTAACTATGAATAGTGATCGTGGGAAGCCCGTTGTTATATATATTTCATATAAATATTAATGTCTTCTTATAATTAAATAAGATTTCTAATCATACAATATATACGTTATCTACTTGTGTACGGATTAAGAGTGCAACCCCCTTAGTTATAGACTACTTATGGAGATCACTCGTAGGTGCAGGAAGGGCTAGGTTGTCTCCGTCGATTATATGTAGGATCACCGGTATATTGATTTTAGTCTAAATTCCGATCTCTAGAATAAGAATGGCTGGCGATTATATACTTTAGATGAGTACATGATCGTTTCATACTCCTCTAGATGCTCGGGATCCACCCTATTCCTGGGTTTCTATTTTCATTATTGTCCATCCGACCGTGATTGCCCGAGGCGGACGTTGTGGCAAGTGTTGCATGGTGGCGATGTGGTCCGCTACACGCTCGTCAGTTAGTTTATGTCTATTATTTGGTTAGGTAATCTTTAGGAGTACGAAGTGAGTATTAAGAGGGAACTCACATGGTTGTTGAACAGGTAGTACAGGCTCTTCTACCTTTCGACTAAGCCAGTGTCTCAATGCGAGGCACGCAGGTGGTAATGCCAGCACAACGCTAGCAATCCCCACGAAAGCCGAAAGGGAGACTTCCATTCTGATGAAAAGAGATGTCGGATGGTCAATTTTCTACTGGCTGTCTCAACGGATTCTGGAGTCACCGGCCCGAGTTGCGTAGATAGGAAATTTGATACCGCTGGGCCGATAGTAGAAAGTATTATCACCACCGAAGGGCAAGATAAATTGAAGTGGGTTATGAGCCGCGGAAATTCCAAGTCTTCAATCGAATTGTCTCTTTGAATGACATCGCGTTCTTATATGGAATCAAGAAGCTTTCTCGTCCTGGCGTTCAACTTCAAAGACACTAGTGTCTTTGAGATTTGGGAGTTCACCAATCAACTGCAACTATTGCAGGCATAAATGCCAAAGAGTGCCACTTGTACGGACAACGCAATGAGATTTCGGATTCTGCCAATAAGCACACGCGTTCATAGTCCACGCAACGATCCGCACACCACGTTCCTCATTGGGGCTTGGAAGCACTCTAGCGCGAGATAACTTTCGGAGCTGCAGTAAGAAATTGTCCATGACCAATTGCGATGATTTCTTCCATGCACTGTTCAGTCAATGCGTCCTCTGAGCCACTGCTACTGCCACACACACCTCTGACGACATGGGACCCCTGTTCCGATTTTGGTATCCTCCAATGAGTGTCGAATTCGACGGTATCTGGGTAAACACTTGTCAGCACATGCAGGTTGCGGGTATATTACTTGGACGACGCCCGACAGCCAGCTTCAAATCAACTGTCTCTGTTGCTCATCTCCACATGCTCAAAGTCTCAGGATCGTTGCGAATTTCCTAAGACACACGCAACGCTGCGGAAAGAATCAAGAACATCCAGTGGTTGATTCAAAAGTGGTCGAAGATATCATGTGCGCTGCCTGACTCCCGTCCTTCTCTATACCAGCCTCGTCTGGTATTCAGCACGCACTGCCTTCATTGCTCTATTTACCATCATCCCTCGGGCAAGAAAAAAAGATGTGCTCCGAGATTCCATCCACTGGCTCGAGCCTGGAGTACCTGAAGGACGAGGTTCTTACGCGTTTGACAAATGGTGCAACTCAGAAGACCGTGAGGCAAGAACTGGAGGCAAAGGGAATGCATATTACGTGGGTTACAATCTCAGTACCATCTCCATGCTCTGACGTCCCATATACTCTTGTCACTAACAACTTCATCCCATTCAAAAGAAAAGCTCAATTGGAGTATCAACTAAAGCGCTGGAGATACCGCAAGCATCTTCCGAGTACAGCTTGGGTAGGCATCAGTCAGATCCTGAAACGACGACAAGCGGCTGGAAAAGATAGCGTGGTGCTCTGGAACAATGTTCGCCTTAGACCGCAAAAGGTTTCCAAGGAGACGGCAAGACATGATCGACCGGCTTATCGTAGATTGGGACGTACGTTCGAACCTTGGAACGGGCTTTGGAAGCCATGATCTCTGCTGACAAGTATGACGTTAGGGAGCCACGCGGCTGAGTTACCACCAGAGTTCAATATCCTGATACGCACCCCTTCACCAGTATTGGGATCCGATTCTCCACCCCCAATGCATCCTGCCTCAACTTTTCCAGCAGAGTCGATCCTACATCTTTCTGGGAGAGCTTGGCCGCCCTCACTACCCTGGCTCAATTTTCAAATATCTATACCAAAGGCCGCAAAAGGTTTGTGGCCATCTTTCAATGTCCGTACATGCTCGTGGAAGTCTGTCAGTAACTCAGAACTCAGGACGAAAGAACCGCTATACCGAGACGCAATTCTTTCTGGGAACGAGCATGATTGAAACCATGATAATGAATCGTGATGTTTCCTTGTCCTTAGCAAGGCTTGATCTGTGCATGCCGCGAGTTGATGGCGTTGACAATACAAGCTCTCAGGTCTCCCAAGCAATCCAAGGTCTGCTTTTCCTCATGTCTAACCATCTAATCCCTCGAAATCGACAATGTTCGTTACTGGAACTCTTCGAGGAATTAGTCGGCACTGAATCCGGCAAGCGCGACTTCAAGCAAGCAATCAGAAGTTCCGAGCGGTGTGCCACATCAGCAGGAATCGTTGAAAGGCTTTTCAGAATGTCCGCCGATCACTCTCATCTTGCGCTTGTCAGGCTCTGTCTCGAGCTCGGAGCAGCTCCATACGCAGGGGATCAGCTCCTTCAGATGCGTCACCGTCCTCCCTCCCCGGAGCTCCTCGAACTCCTCATCCATTTCGGCGCGCAGATCCCTGAATTAGTCTTGGTCAAGGGCCTTGCATTTGGGCCCAATTGTATATTGCAATATCTGATCCAACACGAGGACTCACTTGATATGGACACCGACTACGGGCCTGTCTTGAATGGCAGTCATGGCTTTTGGCAAAGAAGGGAGGGCTACATTTGGAATTGGCTCTACAAATCCATCAAGATGACTCCTCTCGCACTGGCCGCACTTTCCAAACAGCCATGCAGCAACCAGTTACTAGAACAATTTCTAGCCCGGAACGCATTGCCAGATCTCGATGCTATGATTGCCGCAGCTTATCACGGAAATCTTTGTGCTATACGCTTGCTTCATCAGCATCGTGCCCCGGTCGATGGTCTGACCGGTTATGGAATTTCACCTCTCATGGCGACTATCCACTGTCCGGATACTGAGAAACGATTCCAGGCGTACGATTTGCTTTTCAGTCTGGGTGCACGCCCCTCTGTCAGCTCCACTCACCCACAATACGGGCGGGTGCCATCCGAGCTTCACCACTTATGTACCACCAAACGGATGAATATCTCGGCCACGGATATGTTTATTGACGCTGGTTTTGACATTAACTACCGAGTATCTCAGTCATTTTTTCCTGGGCCCCCTAGGGTCCGTTGGTTCATGGGCTCAGGTTTTCATGACGACTTAATTCCAGAGACACCACTGGAGTGGGCCATCGCGGCAGGGAGTCATTGCATGGCCGTCTGGTTGATTTTCCGAGGATGCCGCCTCACTGGCCGAGAGCTGCTTCTCAAGACACCGTCCTGGTCAAACGTCGGTGAAGGCTTCGCGGACCTTGTGCGTGACGTATTGATCAAAGACCCGGGGCAATCCCGCGCTCAAGATGCTGCTGGTTTGACCGTTTTGCAAAGAGCTATCAGCTGTGGGAGCGAGGCACTTGTGGAGATTCTTCTTAGCTCGGGTATCGAAGCACAGCCACGAGATATTCTTTATACTCATGATCGGTTCCTCATCGGCCTTCAAAGCCCGGAGATAGAAGACCCGTGTCCGTTATCACCAGGCAGTCAAATTCAACTGCTCCGCGCGATGCCCGACCTGGAGAATACATTCTACGGACAATCACCGCTAGAAATCCTTTGCAAAACCACTTGCGAAGAAGCCTTGGAGCTTGCATTCTCCCGTTTTCCGGACGCGTATGATTCCGGCGCTTTATGTGCGATCGTTATTCGCATGGTAGACGAGGACTCGACTGAAATGGATCTCACAGATCTTCAAGAACTTCTTAAAAGGCGCCAAAAAGAGAAAAAAGACGAACGCAAGGAGAATACTGCCGTTGCAATCGCTGCATTGGCTGGTCGTTTCGATGTTGTCGAGACACTCACGGATCTCGGCCCCAAAGCTGGTCTCAATATTGCAGATTTCAAGGAAGAAACCATGCAGTTCATTGTCTCTGGAGCCGTAGTAAAAGGGTATATCGATGAGGAAGTCGATGAGAACAAGGTCAATAACTTTGCATGGGCAGACCCGAGAGACTGGTCCACTCAGGAATTCCGTCATCGTTGGTATGACACATTTGGCATTATCACCGGGATTGAGAGTTCCCCCCTCACCAGCGCAGTTGTAACAGGCACAGACGAGGCTGTCGAAACGATGATAGAGCATCTTCTATCATGTGGATACCATCCAGATGGCTTCACTTATGTCGCGTGTGCTTGTCGAAACAGGCTGGCAACCCTTCGCCGCTTTCAAGGCCTAGGCTGCGATATTACAGAATTCGACAATCGACCTCGCTGGTGCCCGACATCTTTGCAAATGGCTGTCGCCCAAGGGCACACCGAAATGGTTCATTTACTACTCGACGCGGGGGCTGTAGTAGATGATCGGGAAAGGCCCCCTGATATCCAGTGCCAGTTTTTCCAGAGCAATAACAACATCCTACCACGCACTGCACTTCAGGCAGCAGTGCAAGCTGGGAGATTGGACCTGATTACGACCCTGATAAATGCAGGCGCGAGCATCAACGCACCAGCAGCAAGAGAATCTGGCGCAACGGCACTGCAGATCGCCGCAATCAAAGGGTACCTACCGCTGGCTCGGTATCTTATAGACCAGGGTGCCGATGTCAACGCACCTGGGGCTCCTATACGTGGCCGTACAGCGCTTCAAGGAGCAGCGGAACGCGGACGTCTCGATTTGGTGAAATTCCTCTTGGTTTCCGGTGCTGCAACAGACAAAGAATACTGCGAATCTTATATCAAGGCTGTGCTTTACGCTGAAAAAGGTGGACATTTGGTGTTGGCTCGATTGTTGCGGGAAGATCGGCCCTGGTCTCCGGAGGATCACCAGATATATTCCAAGCTTGCCAGGGACTGGAATGGTAATCAAGGCGATTTTCAGCACATGCTCGACAAGGACTCGGAGGAGAGCAGCTCTATAAGGGATGAAGATGAAAGTCGACGTAACGACTCGGCGGGGGATGATGACGAAGTTCGCTACAGCCATTCCACCGTGGGGAACACTGACGAGAAGCTCGAGAGTAACAAAAGTCCCCCTGGGCGCATTCTAGATAGAAGTAGCCCAGAATCATGGATACGGGGTACAGAGGTTGTTGAGACCGGGGACAGTATGTACGGCGGAATAGTTGACAGTTCGGAGAGTGCTGCGGACGCGATAGCCACTATGAGGTGTCAAGCTGAATTCGATAATGCAACAAGAGACGATATATGGGATGATTCGCCTTTCGGACTTGGATGGGATGAGATGATGTTGGACTCTGGGTGGCAAAGCAACCTCTCGGACTTTGGTTGGGACAATAATATCTTGGATCCAGGACCCCACAACATTTCGAACTTGGGACGGGATGAAGCCATCTTCAATTCTACCTGGGACATCAACACGTCTGACTCTGGATGGGATAACGACATCTTGAACTTTGCACAGGATATGGATTTATTGGAATCTGACTCGGATAAGAAAGTCTTGGACCATTGGTGAGAAATTACCACGTTGGAGCAACAGCCGGAACCGGCGCAGTTTGCAAGTGGCCCCAGAGTTTAGAATTTAGTGGAGTTCATCGAAGTGCTACTGCGACCTTCTCAAACACACTATTGTGTGCATGTGCTGTCCTAGATAAACCGCGAATTGGTGAACCATTAGATTATTATGCATGGGCTGTCAAAGAGTCTGGAAACAACCACATGTCGTGATGAAGGGAGGCGAGGGTTAGGCTCACGAACCCCCCCCGGCCCCATCACCCAGGGTTGGGGCACATACGTCACAGCCCGACTGCGAAAAGCTTCATTTGTAGCTCCAAGCTTCCGCGCCGACGCGTCACCCCATCGAGCAGAAAAGCTGGCATCTTTCTCGCAAATCCATGAAAACCATCCTCAGAAGGACCATGTCGAGATTCACAATCGCCAACCTCCCGCGCATGGAGGTGGCGGCGCTATCACAGGAGCTGCTCGCGCTCAAGTCGCCCGACAACTCGCTCGCCGTGATCGACGTCCGCGATGGAGGTGGGCACAAAAACACAGAGGCCACACCCTTTATTGTCCTGTATGTCGCTAATGCCCGAAACACTCGTACAGACCACATCGGCGGGCACATCAAGGGCTCCCGCTGGGTGCCCTCGCACCAGCTCGACGAGTGGATGCCCACGCTCCTGCGCCAGCTCGAGAACACAAAGACCGTCGTCTTCCACTGCGCCCTGTCGAAACAGCGCGGCCCCAGCGCCGCCCTGAGGTATATACGGGAGCGCGAGGCCAAGTTCGGCGAGGACTCTGTTGCCGCGCCTGAGGGCACGGGCAACCCAGGCCAGAATGCGTCGGCGGCGGCGTCAGCAGCGGCACCACAGCCCGAGGAACAAACACAAGGGGACGACGCCGAGAAGAAGACCGCTCCTGTCGCGCAGAAGGTGTGCGTGCTCAGGGGTGGCTTTCAGAGGTGGCAGGAGTCCCACGGTCCTGACGAGCGTCTGACGGAGGCGTACGTAAAGGACCTGTGGGAGGACTACTAAGAAACCGAAGGAACAGACTTGAGGCAGCGATAGCAATGCCCCCGAATGGCGAGGCTATGTCGCGCCCCGGCCCATATCCACAGGCGATGCGCAGTCACGGATGCAAGGTAGTCTGGGAATTGGTCATCGTTCAACAGGCGCCTTGTATTTATGGTTTGCCTGTCCTACCCGAGACAGAAAGGAAGTCTATCACAACCCTCCCAAATCCGACCCTGTTGTTGATTGAACTTTTTTTTGGAAGTAGGTATTTTGCCATGTTTTTTTGTGGTTGCATTGTTGCTCGATTCCGAGAAGATACTGTTACTCCTACCGGCCGGCTTGGAAATCCTTCCCAAATGTTGTGGAAATGCTGACGGAGGAGGTGGCGGTGTGGTTGTGGCAACGCCTGTGTTTATGATGATGGTGAAGGTGGTGGTGCTGGTGGTGGTGGTGGTGGCGACGGAGGCGGTTTCAGTCGTCCTGTTTTGCCGACCCGATCCCTGAGTTACACGGCTGTACACACATGAAGCGCCCTCACAATGCGCTTCGGTCCTCGACCAGCTGCAACCTGCCCTGAGCAAGCCCAGCCATCGACTGCGGTTTCAACATTGCGCTTTTCTTTTGCATGCGGCACATGGCCTGGACGCCTCCTCCCCGTGGGAGGCGCCTGGCGCCATTGCTACCTGAGCAGCAGCATCACCTCGTCACGGTCGTCTTCTTCCAAGGGGGCACGGAAACCTTGGCTGTACAGCTCTGGGCGCGGGATGATGTCCGCCAAGCCGAAGTCTGCAGATGGCGTCAGGAGGGTGTTCGATGTGAAGTCGCGGGAACTGAAGTAGGCGACGAGGTGGTGCGTGATACCGCGAACGGTGACGCTGATGGACTTCCGGCACAATCTTCCGGCACTGCTGTGGTTTCCTGTGACGCACGGGCAAAGATCAGCACATGGACTGTGTGAAATGAGTGATTCTGGACAGGGTGAAGGACAGCTCGTACCGTTCGACCTGCTGCGGCTTGATGAGGACGACAGCTGCCGGCAGACCTCAAAGTTCCCAACCCTCTGCGGCGTCGACCATGTTATCCCGTCCTCCCAGCTCCTGATGCCCGACGACCCCCTCTCATACACGAAGATGTTCCCACTCTTGGCAAGGGATGACTCCTCGGACGACCTCGGGCGGCGGCAGGTGTGGTAAAGTACGCCCCGTAGGCAGGCTTCGATCACGATCAAGGCGTCCTGGGTAGAGGCGACGTGACCCCGATATGTTGCGGCTATGGCTGAGTCTGGCATCGGTGGCTCAGGGCGGCCGGCCAGGTCGATAGGGATCTGGCGGGCGGTGCGGGAGGGCCTTGGGCGTGTTGGGGGAGCCGTTGTGCCGATGTTGGTGGTGCTGATGGTGATGATGGTGTTGTTGGCGGGGTGAGTGTAGCTGCTGTAGATGTCCGGGTGCTTCTGACATGCTCGAACCACCATCGAGACGAGGGATGCCGCTGTTCTTAACGACACCTGGGCATTCGTGATGCTTGCAAGCTGTCGAGCATGGGGCAGACTCGCAGAGAGTCCAATATTCCTCTGGGATATGTCTTGGCCTGTGTGGCTGTCTGGCTTACACACTGCTCTCCCGCCAGCCGCGACACTACGGCAGGGGCGGGGAGCTCTTTTATCGCATGTGAGCCATGCCTCTCAAGGGCCCCAAGAGGACGAATGAAGATCATTTCCGATTAGGTTGGGATATGCTTGAAGCATATCCCACAAGGTGGAGCCCTCCACACGAGCGATACTTCAGGCTCGAGCTGAGAGCTCCCAAGGGGCCCAAGACTTTTTTTTGTTGCTGTCTCCTTGCCCTGCCTCCCTGGCAGTAGCGGGCAGCGACAAAACAAGGTTTCCAAGAACAAGGTTGTCACAGCTTGCTCCGGGCTTTACTCCCAGCGCCCACCCGCTACCACCCTACCCACCCCGGCCGCCCGCCCTCGGAGCAGTAGGGGGGGCCAGTGGAAGGGGGGGGGTGTGTGGTAAAAATGTGGTGGGAGTGGCCTGGTCCCACCATCCCGGGCCATGCCACGTGTGTGGCAGCGGCGGAATCTTCGGGGCGGTGATCACTGCTGCTCGAGGACACGACGTTGTGTGCGCCCTGTCACGCTGAACATGTTGTGCAGCAAGTTGAAACAGTCACCCAGGCTCGCCATAGTTAGGCCAAGGTTTCCCCGAAGCTGCCCGATCTGATGTCTGCCGGAGTGGCCTCGCTCGGATCGCCAGGGGGGAGGGCGATGCAGAGTACAGTGCCATGAATTCACAAATACACACACAGCTGAACACGATGGCCGGGGCAGAACCAGAGTCAGAGCCACTGCGAGCCACCAACGAGCCAGAGCAATCATCTCGCTGGGTTGCCTTGCCAAGACGAGGGCCAGGAGAGGTGAAATGAAGGAGAGACGACCGCCAAGAAAAACCTCCACAAGCCCAAGTTTAGTGCTGCGGCGAACAGGCACGGCCTCGCGGCGGAGAGGGGCGGGGCCCTGATGCAGCGGCGAGGTAGGGAGCCTTGGGGAGGGTCAGGAGGGTGTGGGCAGGTTGGGTTGACTGATTGATTTGCGAGACTGACTAACTGGATAACTGGATGATTGACAGAAGTGATTGACAGGCCTGCAGAAGATGCCTGCACGTTGGGTCTCACTGACAGACGTCCAGAAAGCGACAGAATTCAGTGGGTTTGCCTCTGGTTGGTCGCCTGTGGTCCGGCTGGCGGGCTGAACTTTCAGGCGGGTCGGATCACGCACAAGAGCTCTGTGCAGGCGCTGCCGTTACAGCACATGCAGCTATGACTATCAGATTTGCCCGTTTCTACGCACGTACTGTGGTATCTACACCTGCGGACATGCTTGTCCCACCGGTCTGCGGCGCCCACGGCACAACACGGGTAATGCTCACCCGTCCAGTCCGTCCGGGCGCAGTCGAAGGGAAGGGAGAGGGCAGATGGACGGCCGTCCCCTCCCAAGACACAAGCATATCCAAACAAGAGCTGTACCAAACCTTGTTGCGATCCACAGCTCCGGTCCAGGGACTTCGATATCGAGCGCCCGGATTCACCTCGTGGGCTCGTGGAGCGATGTGACGGGGAGAACCCCTCCACCCGGACCGTTACTTGGCTATGCTACACTGTAGTGTGCCCTTCTTTTTCCTCGCGCTGGGCCTGCCAGACACCAGACACTGCCAGAAAACCTACCCACCCGGCACCACCCTGCCCACCGGCCGCCAGAACCACAGAGGAAGAACCCCGCCGACGGTGGGCAGCAGGGGTGGCGTCAAGCTTGGATCCCTGGCGGGCCGCTTGGCTGCCCTCTTGCCTCGCCATGCCGCCATGCAGGGACCTCTGCAACGTCGGGATTGGAATAGATTACGGTGATTGCGTCGTCGCATGCTGGGCCTTGAGCCGGGACTTTACCACAGTGCCGTGCCACTCTCTGCCACTCTGTTTCGAAACAAACTCCGAGGGCGGCGCTTCGGGCTCCTCCTTTTGGCATGCCTGACGGGCAGACAGGGCAGATGAGGTGTGGCTGCCCAGCTGCCCAAGCACGCAAGGGCACACACGTCCAAGGGTTCTGCTCAAGGGCAGCTCGCATATCAATCGCCGTCCCTGCCCAGCCCGCCAACCTCGGTCAAAACTGTAGCGAAAGGGGAGGCCACTAGTGACTTCCACCGGGCTGCCCGGTGCCTGGATTTGGCTGCCACGTGAGCTGCAGTCGAGTTGTGACCAGTGCATTCTGCACTCCGATTCCGATCAAGGTTGCGCCTCTTGCGACCCTGACCCAACCGCCCGTTTCCATGTGGGACCCCCGAGATCGATCCCACCGCCGCGCTCCCCACCGTCCCATGCAAATGTAGCTCGATGTACAACCACGATGTACACTGCCATGTACAGCCCTGCACTCTGTGCAGCAAACTGATACCCACCTGGGACCGTTCTCACCGAACCGAATCCGCCGCCATAATAAGGCCGCGGGGCGGGTGGATAGGGAAGAGAGATGCTGGGATGGCAGGATGGGCTGCAAGGGTCAGTGAGGCGCAGGCCACAGCGGCAATGCTCGGCGTGGCCTTCACTCTGTCGATCAAGGCCCCAGAGGCGCCAAGGCCCAGGGCCAAGTGCAGGTGTTCACGGAAAGCATCACGATCCCATTCAACGAGCCTGCTTCGATCATCAAAACAAGCGGAGTTTGATGTGCCAAGAGGAGGGCCCTGAAGCACTGGCACCAGAGCATGAGGCATTAGGCATGAGGCATGAGTTAACCACCTGATCCGTGACCTTGGGCTTGGCAGGCCGGTCTCTGCTGTCTGCGCCGTCTCGTCTCGTCTCCTTCTCCATCCATCAACCCCTTCCCCCACACACCACGAGCGGGATTTGAGTTTAATGCCGCCACAAAGGCCAAGCTGGACCTGGCTGCAATGTGGAATGGCTTCTCTTGGGCGCCAAGCCGCCGCGCAAGCAGAGCGCCTCGAGATGAGCAGGCGATGCTATCATGACCCCCGCCAAGACCAGCGAGAATATAGCATGCCAAGGCCGTGTTTCTGTTCTATTTGCTGCTTTGCTGTCTGGCCCATCATCTCATCCGCGACGCCCGCAAGCGACGCCAAGCCGAGGCGAAATGATCATCTTTGCCGGCGACCAAGTCAGTTAGCCAAACGAGGTGCTGCGTCAGTGCCGTGTGGCTTTGCCAGAGGACGGGCAGGCCTGGATGCGAGCGATTGAATTGTAATAATAAGCCGCGCGGGTTCCGCGTCCTTTCTTCGCCTCCACTAAACGGTTTATAGATAGCATCGATTCAGACCCCCCCTCGCCGGGGTCAATGCGTTGCTTGCGGCCCCGGGAGCCGTTGGAGAAAAGAGGAAGAGCATGCTTTGCACGTATTACGTACTCGCAGGGCGAACGCTCTGCGCTACCAGCTACTCCATCTTCCTCTCCCCGGGCAGGTCGAACCGGCGGGACGGCGCGCGCATTGAAGCTTCGATGGGAGATGCAGCTAGCCACATAGCTCTTGTTTTAGCAGGCGGGCAAGGCCTGGGGACAAGCCTTTTCTGCCTGTTTTATTTCCTCTCGGTTACGGCTTAACGACCCCCTTCAGACCCTTCTAGCGACTACTAGTCTCACAGGCCTGATGCGACTCCTCCCATACCCGTTGGGCAGCTAGTGTGGTTCATGCACATTCGCAAGCCACAATAATCTGGCCGCACTCTATGCAAGGCTCTGCCAGAGACTTGTCAGATCAGCAGCCTCGCCTAAAGTAAAGAGCAAGACGGGAAAAAGCGGACGTGCTGCATGCATTGATTGTATGCTCGACCGGGTCGGTCTGGCTGGAAAAGCCGCACCGCAACTCTTTGCCATGCCTCGGCTTTCCCGCTCCTAGGGCTGATGCAGGGATTTCTTGCAGCAGGCAAGCAAGCAAGTGACAACAATAGCAATCCCTCACCGGCAACCCGGCGATCAGTGCTTTCGATTTGTTCCGCTGTGCAGCCGCTGGGCGTTCGTTCTGTTCCCTTCACCCCCTCCCTCCCTCTGCCGCTCGCTCCACCGCCTTTCCAATTTCCCATTTCATGTAACCCTTGCTGTGAACAGGTGAGGTGATATATCATCCCACCTCATCGGCGATGTGCGGCCAAGCATCCTGCAGGCTCGCCCGGAGCCGGAAGCACTTCGGTCACTGGCTCGACGAGACTTCGGTCTTTTGCTTTGAATTTCCGTCCTGCACACGGAATCGTCGTTCCGTAGTGTCCGTCGGGGCGGTCAGCTGGCCGGCCCCCGGAAGTTTCGGTCTGGAAATACTCACGATAATACCTGCTTTTGCTTCTGCTTCTCTCGTCGTCCCTTGTCGTCTCGCCTCATAGTATCGGAGCTGGTGGCCTGGAAAGGATATCTCGGACCCTATAAATGGAATTAAGCTTGCAGTGTGCACTCCCACTCCCACACCCCCCCCCCTTTCGCCGTTCCCGGGGGACAGCCCGCAATCCCTCCCACCCGCGCGGGCCGTTCTTCACACACGCCCCTACCCATCTGATGTGTGTGTGTGTCGCACGTCTGGGAGGGTCGGCTGCACACACGCGCGCCTATAAACACACGATCAAGGACCTACGCACGCAACGCACGTCCACACACACAGCCGGGGCAGCAGCCCAAAGGTAAGGTTTCCGGTGCCTGCTTTGGCTGGGGGTGGTGTTGCACGACGTCGGGCGCAAACCCACGCGGACTCCAGCCGACAGCCTCGTTGTTAGCCAGCCGTTCGGATGCATTGCCGCCGCCGGTAGCCCCCTTGTTCCTCCTCCCTCGGCCCAGCGCTGGTGCAGCAGCGAAGGATTTAAGGTTGAGGCTCAAGCGGGCAGGCGGGCGAGCAGCTGCAGGAGCGAACAAACGGTTGGGCCCCACTTGTCTGGTGTTTTTGCTTCTGTCTCTGCGCTGCCTGCTGCTGCACCGGGCGTGTGTGTGCCTTGTCGCGCATCATCAAAAGTCCCTGGGGGACAGACAGACATGTCGCTTACATGCTTCCCACGGGCTTTTACAAAAGCTTAGTTGGGATGAATGGAAACGCAGGTTCGGCCCCTTTCCGGCCAGAAGCTTAGCATTGTCTGTCGGCCAAACCCAACCCAAGCTTATGCCAACTACCTACTTCTCGGTGAACAAACGCATCGCACGTATACTAGTTAGACACGGACACAGACACAGACACAGACATCAGTAATAGTCCGGCCTGACGGCCTGATTAACCTCCCGTGCTAGATCGTAGCGGCTGTTACAGGACCCAACCTTGATCCCCTCAGCTGCTCCTGCGAACGCCCGCCCAATCCGTCCATCCGCCCGCGCTGCACATGATAATAAACGTATGTTAGCCCCGGGGACGAGGGCCAAAAGCAAACAACGAGACTAGCTGGCCAGCCAGGGGGGTTTAGGCTTTCAGGTGAGCGTTCCCCGGATAGCCTGCCCCGTGAGCCTGATATCTAGCCGAGCAGGTAGGCTGCGCATCCTGTTCGCGGCAAGTGGGTCGCGGATTTGCGAAGCAAGAAATAAGAGAGCAAACTCAAAATCCCGTAGCTCCGAAGATTCATCAGCTCGTCCCCGGCGCCCGTTGCGTGTGTGTGCCTGCCTTCTCTCAGTTCCGGGGATACTCCTCCGAGGGTATGCCTAAAAATCCCCCATTGATCATCCGAGTCGCCTTGACTCTGAGCCCTATGGGCAATCATTGTGTGGGGCCCCCAGTGTAAAAGTCCCAGCCAGGTAAAAGTTCAAAGTTCAGCTTGCATGTGTGTCTGCAGAAGAAGGGACGGACGGTTATAGCCGGCATTTTGTTATGCATCCTTGACCGTCCCGGGGAAGTACACGCGCTGACCGGCAGACCGGACGACTGCCAGTGACTGACTTGCGCAACTTGCCATGCGTTCCTCGCAAAACACCGCAACTCTACGGCGTGTGCGCGCGCGTGTGGGTGGGTGCCAAGAGGGCATTGGAGGCTGGCCTGGGCAATGGGGTGCGTGGAGCACCGCCAAGCCCCCCAGACATGTCGGCAAGTACACGCCAGGGCAGGGTGGACTCTTCTGTGTTGTGTGTGCCCGCGCCCACCGGCCGGTGTTTGGTGTGGTTTGAGCCCTGCGGTCCCATTACTCGGACCCCAGCGGGCGGGCTGAAGGAGCTGCTGATGGGACGGGAACGAATTGTCACTTTTTCTTTTTGCGGTCTTGCCAGGGAGGCAGACGGCTGAGAGCATCCCAAAATGGATAATAAAATACAACGAGGCTGTCGTCCGTCCATCTGTCTGTCTGTCCGTCTGCCTGCCACATAGGCTCGACCACTAGTTCCCCACCCAACCCACCATTGCGACGTAGGTTCGTTCCGAAGCTTGGGCACCTGGGCAACTCTAAAATTACATCACCGTCTAAGCGGAACCTTGACAGGTGAGCAAATAACGTTTCCCAAGGTTTGTCGCACCGCTGCACGATGATGGTATGGGTAGAGGGCGTAACTTCTGGGCGGAGCATCGCGCTACTGGGCCCTTGTTCTCAGGTGAGCAAGAGAGGCAGTTCCATTTCAGGTCGTTCGTTTTTGCGACAAGTCTTGTCCAATGATTCAGGTGCGCCTCGGTTTCGCGGCGGGTTTGGAAGAGGATCATCATCGGAGAATAATGAGTCGGGGACAGATCTCTTGGGGCTGGAGAGTCATGTCCTCCTGCTGTGGTATAGTCTACACGACAATACTCCGTACGGACACACTGCAACATTGTTATAAAATACGTACCGTTCAACCGCGCTGGCATGTCGTGCATTGGCCCGGAGCCGAGGGCCGAGGTGGGAGATTTCGGGACTCGGAGAGCACAGTAGTACAGTACTGAAGAAGGGGGAAGAGGAAACCTGAACCCTTGTATGTATCTCCGTAATCTCCATTTGTAAGTGGATTCGCTTAGACGTCAGTGAACCCGCTTAGACGGCGATGAACCAAAATAGCTTTGCCTCAGCTCATAAATTTTGACCAGTCACTGGTTGTCACATCGTCAGACAGTAGGGTTATGCACCTCCTATACTGCCTGCTCAACAGAGTAAGACAGCCCGAGGGGCTAAGGTATGCGAGCTTGATATAGTATATCGTCTCTAGCTGTTATCGGTTATCGCTCCGGCGACGGGCCCGCCACAGCTGAGAAGATCAGCCCTAGCATAGGAAGGCAGGAGGGGACAGGTGGGAACGGTGAGCTGCGAGCGAGGCTCAGTCATCAATAATGTCCGAAAGCAGCGTCGACAGACATAATACGAGGAGCCCATTTTTTGAGATGGCAATTATTGACACAGCAACAGCCAACCGGAAATATTCAGAAGAAGAAAAAAAAATAGCGAGAAAAAAAAGGCCGGACGACGAGCATGTTACGTCGCTCACCGAACATGAGATGGCTCCCTCAACGGTCCCCTCCTTCGGGACGGTCCAGAGCTGTAGTGCTGCAAGACTTGTCGAGCCGCATCCCGACCTGCATGTAATAGTCGCCCTTCCCACCTGCAGCCCTGGGCTGCCCAGGCCAGTCGGGTGGCCGCCCTGCTGCGCCCTATGCATATTGCTGCTGCGCGAGGCCCTGCTAGGGCGAATCCTGTCTGCCTGCGATAAAGAAAACAGGTCTCGCCGGTGGCTGCAGGTTCGGATGCCGGTGAGGCAAGGATTACAGGGCTGTTTCCGTGGGGGTTTTCGTGAGAAATCGCATGCAGGCTGGGGTTGATATCTCGTGTTTTCAATTGATCGGTCAGGGAGCTGTCACTGTGGTCGGTGAGGAGACGGCGAGGATGGATCTCACGTCATGAGGCTGGCCTGGAATTCCGGCGCGGGTTTCCGGCGTGCCTCCAGCTGAGAGAGATCGTGGTAAGACATAGTGGGATCTGCGTGTGGTGGTGATACGACATTAGTACTATATAAGCTTCAGCTCGTGGCTGTAGAAGAAGGCTTGTTTGTCCATGAGTTACATACGTCTCGCAGCAGTAATCAGAAGAGCACTATCCATTGATCACCTCAACCCCGGGCCCGACTTGTTCAGTCTTCTACTGTGTTCAACCTCATTGCCACAAGCCACGCCGAAGAGATCAAGGCAACATGCAGCTTCCCGCTCCTCTCCGTCTGGCAGCACTGGCTGGCCTGGCCAGCGCCGTCGTCCTCCCCCGGGCTGGCACAACAGACATACAGTTCTGCACGGCGTCCACCTACGCCACAGGAGCATGCCCCTATGCCCAGCCAACAGCCGGCGCTGGCACATGTGGGGCACTGACAGTTGAGCCGAACGTCTGCTGTAAGCAGCCGCAAGCCCATATACCAGGATTGACTCAATAACTGACACGGAGTGATATGGTCGACAGACACCTTCGCAGACTTCCCCCTAGCCCCGGCGGCGCTCATCGGTGATGTGAACTACATTGAGATCCCAAGCGGGGGATCCATAACAGGCTGTAACTTGTACAAGTGAGTCCTCCCTCCTCTCTGGATACACCCTGTCTTGGAATGAAGCAGGTGATCGCTGGCGCTGACGACATTTGTGTCAGAACCACGGACTGCACCGTGACACCTGACCAGTCCTGGGCGGCCACTGAGGTTGGGGGCACGGATCTGACCTGCCGCAAGCATCTGACTGCGAACATCGTCAGCTGGATCTGTGCCTAGAGGAAGAAGGGGGGCAGGGCTCAGCACTCAACGGTGAAAACGTGAGTGCTTGAGGGTTTGTATGGGAAACCTGGAGTAATGAATTTCGGTACTGGTCGGACTGAGACGTCGGAATTATGCCCTTTGCAGACAGCAAGACATCATCCGGCGGGATTCCGTTCCTGTTCCGAGGCTGTAATCCTTGTCAAATTTCGTAGGACTTACACTTGACGCTGAAGCTGGTATCTAATTACTCAGCCCTTCATATCTAATCACTCAGCCCTTCAAATTGAAGAATCACGAGGATGATTAAAGAGACTGTGTACAAGTAATAAGCCAGAAGCTCTACCGCCCCCTAGTGAAACTGACCAGATGCCTCCATCTTCGGCACCATCTCAGCATAACTCATCCCCCCCTCAGGCAGCCCCGACAAATCCCCCAGCCCAAAATCACTAAGCAGGCGATACTCCCTATCCACAAGCCCCCAAGCCTCACATACCTCCCTGCGTCGCCCTTCTTCACATCCCCCTTCACAAAAGTCCAACACCAGTGGCTTTGCCCCTCAACCTCATCCACAAGCTTCCAGAACTCGAGCGCATGCGCCTCCCCGTCGATATTCTGCATGACACTCTCCCCGCTGTCCAGCCTCTCGTCGACGTAATAAAATTTGTAATCCGTCTTCCCGGCCCGCTGATACGCCGCCGCGGCCGTCTCGATAAAGTACGCCGTGGCGTTCTTGGCGATCCCCAGCGTGTGCGTCTCGGGGAACAGCTGCGTGTTGGTCATGTTGCCCACGTAGAGGAAGGCCTTGGGCGCCGAGGACGGGAGGGACGACGACCACCCCCTGACCGCCAGCCGGGCCGCTGCGTATGCTGAGATGGTGCTCACGTTAAGCGTTTCAGTGAGGCGGGCCGTCGATACCGTGATGGGGTTCGCGGCAGAGTTCATCTGCCCGTCGTAGGCTGAGGGGTGGGTGGTTAGCTTTCGCGGTGGCTTCAGGTAGGTCAGGTCACCCAGCCACCCACCCATCCAGGTTGGGCTTCGCCCCGGGTTGTGTGTGGTCTTTCGTCAGGGGCCGGAGGCAGCTCACCACTGTGCACGACCACGTTGGGAACACCCAGCTCCTTGGTCACCTTCTCGAAGACTGCGTCCACCGTCTCGGGCTGCTTCAGGTCCGCTGGTACGATGAGGTCTGTCGCAGCCTTGAGGTCCTCCGAGGGGTTGCGCGAGACCGCTGCCACCTTGTAGCCCTCCTTTCTGAACTTTTTGGCAGTCGCAAGACCCGTATTGGCTCCCGCGCCGAAGATGAGGATGACTGGTGATGAAGACATTGTGGGCGTCGTTGAGTAATAGGTGTCGCTGGGGAAGACTCTCGTAATACGCTGGCTTGGTCCGGACGTGGCTCGACACTGTCGTACATAGAAAGACTGATAGATTAATGCTCGATGTGCTATTCACTATGAAAGCAACGTGGTTGTTCCCGTCTTTTATTGTCGTCGAGGCTTCAAGTCTCTGCTTTTGCTCGGAGACTTTCCATGGCCGGTGATGGCATCATGGATTGTCCCGTAGGCCCCGCGCTCCCTTTTCGGGGAGATTATAGATGGGCTTCGTAATCGTTTTCGGGCAGCCAGGTTGTGGCTTTCCTATGTGAAAACTAGTCAGCCAGAAATTTGTAGTATGAACAATCATAATCGGCGCAGGATACGCGCCGGAAGAAGATTGTCAGCACGGACGAGTTCGGCCGAACGGTTGAGTAGTGGTACCCCTGCGGCAGGTGCAGGCTAGGCTTGCCGAATTTACATCCGACCAACTGACCTAGGCGGCAAAAGCTGCAGGACGAGACCCCGAGAGAAGGTGCATAGACATGTTCGAAGAATCACATTCGAGTCAAGAGCGCCAAACTATGTTGTCATCTATCATTTCCACTACTTAGTATTGCTGGAAGTACACAACTTGTCTGAGGAGGATAATATATAACTAAGCATGTCTAAAGGCTTCACCACCAGCCCCGGAACGAGAATCCTTTCTCTTGGTAAGAGAAACAGTGTAGTCCTAACCCTCCTTGACCGATATAATGCCCAGAACCGGTCTGCCCACATCCGGCCGTGGCATAGGCGGATCGCCCACTGCCTCAGTGTCAAAACTGCGCAGCAGCGTGGCCACGAACCGAGCCAACCTGCATTTCATGCAAACTATTCCGGACACATGATGCGTGTTGGTGAAAATTCAGATTACCTGGACAGTGATTCCCTGAAAATGTGCAAAATGCGTGGGTATATGCAATGGTCCCTGTGGAAGAAGGATCACAGGACAGCCAACATGTGCATATATGCCTTCGCCATCATTTCTGATCAGCAAATGACGGTTTGCTTTCAGCTTGTGTTCCAAGGTTGGAGGCTGGTCCTGACGACCAACTGCGCACTCATCAACCTGGATGCTGTGGTCGTGTGGAGTATCAGAACCGCTGGGCAGTGACCTTGCAAGCTAATTCTCCACCATTGAAGTCAAAATGCATGGGCTGATAAGCAGGATCGCAGGCTGTATTGTGATTACTGGGTAATTCAACCGGCCTTCCGAGGCCAGCGCAATGCAGCTGCTACCCGTCATGTTGGTACCCGCTGCCAAGCTGCCAACAGTGGTTGTCTGCATATCAGGACCGTTTTTCCCAAGTCCTCAGGTTCCACAGCCTCTATCCGATGTGGTGTTGGTGTTTGATCCAACCCCGAGGTGCTGAGCCCTTGTCGGGAGCCTCACGAGGTCTGGTAGCTCGATGTACACCCCAAGTACTCACCAACCGCTGCAGCCACATGCTCCACATGCCAATGAGTTGGGACTGTGTAGACGGCTTCCTTCCTTTCTCTCTGCTGCAGAACCCCTCGAACGAACGCGTTGTTGTCACATGTCATCTGGCCCCCAGGCAGCTGCCACACTGACTGCTGGGCCCGCGATCAACCACTTCGACCCAGCGGACACTTCCCAGCAAAGACCATGGCGTCCACTCCAGGCACCATCCTCTTGACGGGGGCAAACGGAGGCCTGGGCACGGCAATCGCGAAGAGCATCATCACAGACCCTAAGCTGGCAACTTACCATGGAGTCTACACGGTGCGAGAAACAGCCACAGCGGCGGTCCAGTCGACCCTGGAAGCTAGCAAATCCCACCAGCACGATGTAGTCCAGCTTGATCTGTCAGCGCCTTCCAGCGTGCGTGAAGTTGCTGCCAGAATCAACGCCAGGGTCGCGGCAGGGGAAATACCTCGGATTCAGGCCTTGATCCTCAACGCAGGTCACCGGGAGCCGCAGGGACAGAAACGAACCCCGGAAGGCCTGGACAGTGCCTTCGCGGGCAACTATCTTGGGCACTGGCTACTCGTCCTGCTATTGCTCCGGAGTTTGGATCGCGACTCCGGCAGGATCGTCGTGGTCGGGAGCTCGGTGCACGAGTAAGTGGCTCGCTTGCACGTCTGGCTGCTACCTGGTATTCCAATCAATCGTTGATCATGGGCTGACTCACTCGGTGGAATAGTGGTCATGATCCGGCCAACAAGATGAGTGGCGCGTTCGTGGAGGAGAAATGGAAGACCTTCTTCGCGAACTCGGACAGAGACACTGTCGACTCAATCGCCAAGGGGACATGGAGCCCCAGCCCGGACGATCCAGCACAGGACCCCAGAGGGCTCAGCGGGATCCGGCGGTTAGGGGCTTCCAAATTATGCATCACCATGATGATGTGAGTACATGTCCCACCAAGCTCGCAGCAGATCACAACATTGCCATCTCGGACGTCCCCAGCTAACCGGTGACGATCTATCTGAAGCTTTGAGCTCCAAAGGCGGCTTGACTCGGACCCGCAGCTTAGTGGGATCTCGGTGCTCGGTGTTGACCCGGGCATGATGCCAACCAAGATAACCACGGGTACCCTCAACTTGGTCGTCCGGTCCATTTTCCACATGGTGATGTACATTTCGAGCTGGATATCGCCTAACGGAACATTCCGAATGACAGATAAGTCCGCACGCGACGTGCTCGGAGCTGCCCTACAAACTGGTAAGCCCTTTGGCGAGCGTCCCAAAGGACTGTACCTCAATGGGTCGGAGCCCAAGGAGGCAAGCGTTGAAGCACAGGATGTGGACAAGAGGACGGCTGTCTGGAAAGCGAGTGTGGAATATGCCGGGTTGAAAGAGGGGGAAACCTCTCTTGATGAGTGGGAATAGGGGATTCTGGTTGGGATGAGCGACAACAGCAGGAGAGAACTATTTGTTCGAGACTCCCAAGGACTTGCAGGCCAATGAGCCTCCCTGTCATTAGAATGCTGCTTCTTCGAGGCCTGAAAACTTTTCTGTGATTCCTTGCCAAAGATTGACGAGCAATGGGAATCGAGGATTCGAGGTCGAATGAATATAGTATGATCTTTGGTTGGATAGCGTGCTCTGATTGGCTACAGCACAGAAGTAAACAATACACCTGTATGCCCTCCGTTTTCTTCTGTGTGAATGAATCTCCGATCTCACTAGCAAAGCGTCGTCAGCTTGGGTCGCAGTCGTATGGACGCAACTCCTGATTGGAATAGGACACCGAAACAGATTCTGCCAAGTTGCCCAACACAAAAGCAAAGTAAATTCAGCTCTGATATCTGCTGTCTGCCGTGCTGATCACTGATCGTGGATCGGTGATCGCTGATCAACCTGCCCTAACCCTTCTGCTATGCATTCACCGATTAGCTGGTGTGGTCCTGTGGACTGACTGACTGCACCATGAGCTCAAGCTCTGTCGACCCGCGCCAAAAAAAGCAAGCTTCCAAGATTTGGCTGGCGGGAAGCGTTCGCCACCTCCGTCATAATATCCCAGGCGCGTCCCCACCAGCCACACATGACTGACGTTCAAAGCCACATCCATCCCTCCCTATTGACCTACCTCAACAGTAACCCTCGCAAAGAAATTCTATATTTGTCGTATTATACCTTTTCAACATTGAACGATCTAATCCTTTAAAATCTGTCAATAAACCAGAAAAAGAATGTCGGAAAAGCCGCAGGCACAAGAAGGCGCTGCTGCTGCACCTCAACCTCAACCTCCCGCCGCCGGCGGGGCCGCACCTGGGGCTGGATCTGGGATAACAGCAGGGCTGCCCATGGCCGAGATCACGCAGGCGGCAGAGGCGGCCAAGGCGGCCGCGCGGTTCCAGGACGCCGCGGACGCCCTCAAGAAGCAGGCGGCGCTGGTCAGGGACCCGGCCGAGCGGGAGCGGCTGTGGCAGGCCGCGTACGCCAAGGAGAAGGAGGCGCACGGGGAGAGCAAGAAGGCGAGGTGTAAGTAATTTCCTTGCCCTCGACGTGGGCTTTTCAGAAAGCTGCTGACATCGAGGGTCTAGTAATGGCGTCCGGGTGGGGCCAGGGCACGGGCTTCGGGATTGGCATCTCCAGCGCGGTGGGCATGGGGCTGGGCAACCTCGTGGGCGCGCTGCTGAGCGGCGTCGTCGCCGTCCCGGGGAGTCTTATCGGCGCGGGCGTCGGCGCGATCCACGGACCATGGTACAGATTCAGCGAGAATGTTATTGGTGGTGGTGGTGGTGGGAAGAAGAAGGCTGATGAAGATGCTGGTCATGACAGGCTCGGAAAGGACATCGACAAGAACAAATCGCAGAGCTCGGGTGAGACGAAGGGGGGGAACGAGACGAGTGACTCGGAGATGGACGAGGAGGCGCACAAGAGGATTGTGGATGCTGCCAAGAAGCTTGAGGAGGAGGAGAAGGCGGGACAGAAGTGAAGATGGCATGGCGGGTCTTTTTTTGGAAGGACGGTAAAGTTGTGAAGGCTTGGGATGAATTCTTCTTTTTGCTCATATCAGCGGGATCGGGCATTTGGAACGGCAGCATACAGCAAGCGAGCGTTGAATTTGATTCCTTGGTATCACAATACTACTATCTGCGCTGGGGGCCCGGGAGAAACCCCAGGAGCCTACAAAACAGTAATGGATGATGCGCAAGCCAACCCTGTGCCGATAAAAGTAAAACGTTGTCTGGTTCTCTCGTCCGGTGGCATTTGATCTGTTCTGCTTGGGGTCGCGCTGCTTCGGCGGCCGATTTCATCGGATAGACACCGTCGTGAGACGGGGACTCTCCAAAGGTCCCAATCTCCCTGTGCGGTTATGTCTTGACCCGCTCTCAACTCGACTCCGCCATCCGAAGGTTCTCATCCCGCCGAGGGGAGTGGGAGGAATTCGAGATTATTCGAGATTGGATGACCAAGTCGTTGCTGCTGCGTTGAGCAGCATACACCATTCTCGCAAGTTATCTGATCAAGTACAGAGGAAAAGTTAGTCTTGAGTAGAACAGTATCCTCGGGGGCATCGGTAGCTTTTTTCGGAGCAGGCTCCTCTAAAACATGTGAATTGCTCTCAAGTGCTTAGAGGACTCAAGACTCGAAGATTTCTGGCCTCTTTTTGAACCCAGACACCCACCAGACCTTCCACCTTCGGATCTTGTTTCCTTCTCTATACATGCTATTTGAGTTGCCCCGTTGAGTCGAGCAGGCTACACATATGTAGAGAATAACGGAAGATGGTTAGTTGGCTCGCATCGGCCCGGCCCTTGCGGAACGAGGACTTTGAGATACGAAGAGAATTCGAATCAAATCGTCACGGAATACTGCTTAAGCAGAGATGGGCGTAGGAAACAGGCCTGGCTGTTCCACTGCCACAATAATCTGGGTGCCAGCTGCCACCAGGCTTGACGGCGGACCGACCTGCCCGCCCCACAGGGACGGTGATGCTCGGAAGTCAGTGTGTAGACAAACACTTCATGGTGTGGTGAATGGTCAACGAATTCACCGAAATAGAATTGGTGTGGGGCTGAGTCTGAGCTTCTAGCCAGCTGCATTTCCACCGTCAATTTGAATTTCCACAAGACCTGACATCCAACCATCCTTCCACCACCAACACAAACGTCGATCCAGTCTCAACTGCTCGACTGCTTGTTCTCAACTGCAATCCCACTGCCTACTTCCTCTACTTCCATCCACCTTCTGCGGTCTCAATTTGACCACAATTGCCTACTTCCATCCATCTGCCCCAGTCGCAATTCGACGACTGCCACTGCCTCCCATCTGTTCTCCATCGATCCATCGGACTTGAAGGAGATCAGTTGACCAAACACCACACTCAATCATTCGAGCCCCAACCGATCCCCCAATCATCGATTGCCTCTATTCTACCCAAGCACCCGCCTACCATGGCCAACATGAGTCGGGCCGTCAATGGCCGCCATTGTGTGGCCAGCGGTCGCATGGTCATCGGCAGCCTTTCCTCCACGCACATCTTCGACGCCCTCAAACGCATCAAGTCCGCGCGCCTTCATGGCCCCGCCTCAGTCGCGCTGAAGGGCATGGGACCTGATACTCTGACCAAGCTGTTCGCCAACAAGGCAACCGATACTCTCACCCAGTCCCGAGACAACCGTCGCAAGGCAAGATACATAGTCCCCATTGCCTCTTCAACTGCTTTGGGAAAGAAACGACTAGGGCTAACCGCAGACAATAGCACCGCATGTTCCGCCGCTCCGCGCTCAAGGCTGCCTACCGTGGCGGAGATTAGAAGTCTTCGCACGGGATGGACGTCGAGCAGCGTGGTTTTGACGGAGCTGCGGTCTGCCCCTCTGCCGCCGTCGACTCGGAGGACGGAGACATGAAGATGGACATCGACGTCGACGACTTGTGCGCCGGACTGACCGACATGGACATCGACGACGAGGATACCGAGATGAGCGAGTCGTGCCCCTCGACCCCCTCCACCACTTACTCTGCCATTTGGACCTCGTCCCCTCAGGCGCCCTCGACCCCCCAGTCGACTTTCTCCCAGACTAACTGGACTCCCAAGAGCTCGTTCTCGGAGACTATTGCCCAGACACCTACGCCTGCTAACAATGCCAACGCCCCGATGCCCGACTTCTCGGGCGAGATGGACGGTGTTGTCTCTGCGCGCCCCGGGGCAGGGATTCATAGCAGCCGACATGCTGTTTCTGGTGCGCCGCCGAAGAAGCAGGGGACTATACCATTCACTATGGAGTATGTCAACCCTCAACAGCCTCAACATGCTACTCAGCAGGGCCCAGTCAACCCTCAGCAGCCTCAGACCCAGCAGAGCGCAGCCCAGCAGCCTCAGACCCAGCAAGTTCCTGCTCACCAGCCTGCTGGTCACCAGCCCGCTCCTCAGCAGAATCAAGCCCAGCCGGCTCCAACTCTACCTCCCCTGCCTCCCCTGCCCGCCACCTGGCAGGCCCGCCGCCACACCCTCCAGCCCTTCGAGCCCCTGGAGCAACTGGCCCACGGCCTGGCCTCCTTCCACATCTCCGACCCCGCAAGCCACAACCGGACAGGCGCCGGCACCTTCGCCCCCTACAGCAGCAAGGCCGAGGGCTCCGCCTTCGAGGCCAAGATCGCCACCCCGGGAATGGACGCCCTCGTCGCTAGCATGGAGTCGTTCCACCCGTGGACCGCCGAGCCCGCCGAGCCTGCCCCTGGCATGCTGCCCGCCCGCAAGCCCTTCATGTTCGACCTCGCCCACTGGCCCGTGGTGTTTTATCTTGCCGACCGCATGACTGGTCCTTATTTTCATGTCACCAAGGAGAAGGACCAGAGCTGGACGGCGCCTACTGTCTTTGGCCCGTTTGTCGGCAAGAGGGAGAGCGAGGGCTTCGAGGCCAGGTGGAAGGCTGCGGCGGCTGCGTTTGCTGCGGGCAGGGCTGCGCCTGTTCAGTATGTTGATAAGGGGAAGGGGGTTGCTAGTCCGCCTGAGTCTACTGGCGAGGGCAAGACCGTCGTCGCCGCTGAGCCTCACTCTGCCAACAAGGGCAAGGGCGTCGCCGTGCGCGCGCCCGAGGGGTCTTACGAGGTCGGCAGCGACGAGGACCCGGACGTCGACCTGGACTTCGACTTTGCCAAGGTTTTCAGGCCCAGGGCTCCTGCTTCCGACAAGGAGAAGGGCAAGGGCGTCACTGCTGGGCCTCAGCCTCAGTCTACTGGCGAGGGCAAGGCCGCGCCTCGAGCGACGTGCGTCGCCTATGACTACGGCTACGCCAACGCCATGATGGACCAGATGTACTACTCGACCCTGCCACGGCTCGCGGTCGAATTCGATTCCCGCGACAAGCCCTGGTACACCGAGGACCGCCGGGCGGACGACGTCTACGACCTCAAGGCGAGGATGGACCACAATGAGCTCAACGACACCAGCTTCAATACGGTCGATGAGGCATACCTGGAGCGGCCCACCCTCGACCGCATCCAACTCTACGACCTCTTTGACGACTGGTGGACCGAGGACATAAACGACCACCTGTCTAGGATCTTCCGCGGCTGGGGCGAGGACACCTTTGTTGAGTTCGGCAACGCCCTGAGGGCCACTTTCTACGCCTACATGGACGACCACCCTCCCGCGGCCGGGGAGGATTTCCAATAAGCAGTGCAGATGCGGCTGCTTACAATTTGTTTGAGTACCATTTCTGACGATCCCGTACAACTAACTTGACACTTGGGGCATTGATATTTCGCCCAAGAGAAACCCCAGACCAATCTACACACGCTGCTGGAATACCATACCTTCTCACACTGCAGATCGAGTCGGATACCTACTTACGCTGGTCTCTCATAATTCCGATGGGACCTCACTCCTCATCCACACTCTCGGCCATACAGATAGATTCGGACGACTACCCGGGGACTGGACGCACCACATACCCACCCGCCCTGGCGCAGCAACGCTCGAGATACTTCGCGTGCCGCCCAGGGCCGCTCGCCACTGGCACTTCTGCCAGCTTGGCTTCAGCTGTCCGTCCTCTCCAGCCACTGAGATCCCTGCGCCATTCGCCGACACTCTCCATCTACCTCACATTTGACCCGCCACCTGTGGGACAAGCTCTACTCACCACATACACATTCGCCCCTCGCGCAGCAACGCTCGAAGTACTTCGCGTGCCGCCCAGGGCCGTCTGTGGTCACGACATTCGCCGGTCAGGTTTCCCTTCCCAGCCATACAAGAAGCCTGCCTGTGCATCCTTTGCCGACACAATACCTGCTCTCCATCCACCTCAACCTGGACCCAACACCCGCAGGACAAGCACGCTCTCCTCACCCGCAGCAGCCTTCCTACTGTTGCCACGCGCACTCGCTCTACCTAGCAAGGGCTGGGTCAGCTGTGGCTCATAGGAATGGCATCTGCGGGACAAGCTCTCCTCACCCCTCTTCGTCTGCAGGAGCCTTCCTGTTGTTGCTGCTGCGAGCACTCGCCCCGCCTCGTAGGTAGGTATGGGCTGGGTCAGCTGTGGCTCACATGGGAATGGCAGACTGCATGACAGGCGACATGACAGAACGACGAGCATTCTGGCACTACACCGAAAATGTCTCGCGCGTCTTCTGCACCTGACTCTCCTTTCTTAGAAGGGTGACAGGGCAGGCGGAAGACAGACACTCGCTCTCGACCGGGTGGTCTGACTAAGGCGACGTACTCTGTCACATAGCGGGTGAGGATCGAGGATTTTGTAGCGTGGAATGGATCGAGTTAAGAACTTTGGCAGATGGGATCACAAATTACTGAAATGATGGCGGAGGGGATCAAGGCGCAAGAAATCGTGGTGGAAGGCAATCATGACGGGAGAGAATCATGGCGAGAGGGCTCATGGCGAGAGGGATCATGGCGAAACGAATGCATGGCGAAACGAATTCACGGCGAAACGAATTCATGGCGGCGGTTTCGGTTTCTCATCCTTGAAGTATTAACATAGAATTTGATGAGGTCTGGTAGATACAATTTTTGATGCTCCTCTAAGTACCTAGCGGAAATGAAAGAATCAAAACATGCTCCCGTGCCCTTGGCCCGAATGTGATCCGTCAAACCTCCCATGGCACACACACAGTCTACAACACTGTGTCATATTTTCATTTCTTCCCAGTCTGCGTCCGCTGTTCATCCCTCATTCATTTAAACTCTACTCGGCACAACCCAGCCGACTGGTGAGGGCGCCTTTCGCCAGCTTCGGCTTCGCCTCCCCTTGCCGGACAATGTTGCACGAGTCCCGGGGATGAAGAGAAGTTCGAGCACCACCTCGAGATGTATCGCGCTGGGTCGGCCCTCCTACCAAGGTAAGCCCCGAGAACGATCGTGCGTTTTATTAGTCCAAGCAAAGCCACCTCGGCTGCTTGACCCGGGGCCCGAAACCCTGAATTGTTGAGCACGGCAGCAGCCGCGGCTAACTACCAGCGACTAATCACACGTCCCCTGTCTTGACACAACGCAGCTGGCAGACGGGGCAGGGAGCATTGGTGAATTCAGGGTCCATTTGCAGGGACTGGAAAGTAGGGCGCTGTATTTTCGATAGAGGTTTGAAAGATGCATGTTGACCGGACCGAACTACTCTTTAATGAGGCGAGGCTACGACGCATGTCTTTCAGGAGGGTTAGTTATGGACTATAGACTATTGGTATTCTTTGAGTTCCTCTACTAAGCCGGAACAACAGTAAGTTCCCTAGAAGGGCAAGGCAATATATCTTTTATACTAAAACAGTAGGTTTCCCTATATAGAGAATTTAATAGTAACTTTCTAGTTTATTTTTATAAACTAGTATTCTAGCTATAGTATTAGGCTATATCTATTTTATTTATATTAGTATTATTAAGGTTAAAGTTATTATAGTTTATAAATTAGTCTAATATTATTAAGTATTATATAAAAATACTATTATTATATAACTTAGGCCTTTATAAATATAAGTTAGTTAAAATAAGTAATTATAAAAGCTACTATTACCCTAATTATATACTCTTATAAGATATATATAGGTTCTAACTCTATTTAAATATATACCTATCTAATAAAACTAAGTAACTATTATAACCTTCTTATACTATATTATAAGACTACTTAAAAGTAATTATTAGTTAAAGTTAAAATAACTACTAAATAAGTTAACTATATTCTATTATCTAAATATATAAACTTAATAATTTATAAATAGTTATAAAAATAGAGATTAATAATTAAGTCTTTATCTATATAAAGAATACCCTTAAGTATAACTACCTAGAAGAAGAAAATAGAGATAAGAGGATTATTAATATATTCTTAAGATTTCTTAAAGAATATAAGCCTAAATTAGAATTAATTTAACTCTTTAAGACTATTAAATATAAATTTAATAGTCCTAAGCTTATACCTTTAAATTTAGACTAGAAGAGGATTAAAGGGCTTAAAAAGAGGCTTAAGTAGGAAGAACTAGGTATAGAAGGATAATATAGTTAAATATACTATAGTTGGTGAAATATAGTTATAGGTCTTTTAACCTTATACCCAGGAGGGGGAGGGTTAGTTATCACAATCCACAGGAACATAACCCCATCTCAAATCCCCCCCCCCCTTTTTTTCGCCTGCTTAGAGTGCTTGGAGGAGATCATCTTCACGAGTTCAATCCTGCCTCCTGGGCCGGACACGAGGGTGTCCTCCCCTTTATCAAGGCCGGCACGCTCTTGCTCGCTGCTCTGGTAATACATCAAGGATGCTATTCTGATGACCCAGCTGACCGCGCTATGGCCGCCATCTGGGTCCGCTGCCGACATTGCTCGTCCTCCCGCTCGAGCTGCTCGGCATGTTGAAAGTACCACAAGGCCATCAGCTGGGAGAAGGTGGCCGAGCGGCTCGCGTCGGGCGTTGATGAGAGGCCTAGCTATGTCAGCAGGATGCTAGGTAGGGGGCCGGAAGGGGAAGGACGATGTGAGTTTTGTTTTGTTTTGTTTTGCACGCCAGCCATGGTCCCCTGACCTACGAAGTTGACATCCTACTTAGGTACTTACAGATCTATGTCGACTGACCTTATATGCTCCACCTCGTAGGGCCTGAGCATCAAGTCCATCGAGCAGCACGCCTACCTCCTCATCATCGCCGGCTCCGAGACCACCGCCACCGTGATGTCCCGCCGCGACCTACTTCCTGACCGCCCACCCGGACATCATGGCCCGCGCCACGGCCGAGGTCCGCGGGGCCTACGCCAGCAACGACGACATCACCCTGATGAACCAGGACGTGAGGACCCCCTACGCACAGGCCATCGTCGAGGAGTCGCTCCGCCTGTTCCCCCGCCGCGCCCAACCCCAATCTGCGGGCTATCAACAAGGACGGCGAAGTTATCGACGGGAAGTTCATTCCTCCTGGCGTAAACAATCTGGGCCCCCATGTTTCGCCGTCCTTCACAGGCCCTTGACTTCGCATGTTGACAATATGGACGTACGACCAGACCGTAGCCGAGAGCCCCATCTTCGCCGCCATCCAGCCCCACCCGGACCTATTCCACCGCCCGGGCGACTTCATCCCGTCGCGATGGCTAGCCTCCTCCTCCTCCTCACGCTTCGCCCAAAAAAAGGCTCGACGCCGTCACGCCTTTCGGACACGGCCCCCGCGTCTGCATCGGCAAAAACTAGTTTACTTCCTTCCCCCTCTCTTTTCTCCCCGCCTCACTGCCAAGAAACTTGAACCCCCCCCCCGGGTGACTTCGTCACACGGCGCAAAAGCCTCGCCTACGCCGAGATGCGAATGCTGCTCTGCAAGGTCCTCTGGAACTTCGACCTCGCGCTGGCCGAGGGCTCGCAGGACTGGGCCGAGCGGTGCAGGCCGTCCACCGTCTGGGAGAAGCCGGATCTGCATGTGTATGTGAGGCCTCGACGAGAATAGAGTGGGCAAGGCAGGTTCCTGCCTTGGGGGGGGGGGCAACGGGAGGTCGGTCTGACGGTTTAGGCGAGGTGCCCGGTTAGTCACTTGATGTAGGGCATTATGGATGGGGGCCTTCATGTTATTGTCGGAGGCAACATCGTGCCCCCGTGAGGCAGCATCAAATTTATTTTATAATCTGTGCAAGGAATCGTGGGCAAGACAAGCCGGTAAATAGGAGATACGGCCTCATCCAAAGGTGTTTCAAAAAGCCTGATCTGCTTCTTGAATTTGTTCGCTGATTATGTAGGTACTTGACCGAATTCGTGTACTCAGGTTGGTATCCACGGATGGACTCAGCCACGTGAGCAGTTTGCCAAGAGCCCTGAGAAATACTTCAGCATATAAAATACCCCAAGCATCAACTCCGTCGGAGCAAGGAATAGCCTGGGCGAAGCGCGAGTATCCTCAAGGCTTGTTGAGCGTCGAATCCGTTGCATTGAAGAAGGGGATTAGAGTGAATGTGTCCCGGGGCCGTATGCACGAACTGCGGGATATGCGCAGATGTGGGTTCATGCGGCAATGTCACCAATTCCTTCAAGGATGAAGGACAGTTAATCCACAAAACCTAGAATGAGTCTTGATCATGACGGCACTGAAAAGATCGCGGCGAGTCAGCACGTCCAGAAGAATACCCAGATAGGACATAAAATCACTAGCTGGGTTTAGCGAGGAAGTGTCAACTGGCGGCAAATATATAAGTCTAACACGAAACAGAACTCTTTTCTAGTTTTAGAACTAAGTCAGACCTCAGAACTCTCGAGTATGATACATTTATTCTCCTCATGATGTCTATTACCCTAAAGCGCGGTTTGATCTAGCCTTACGCTTCACAGCCAAGATTTAATCCCTACGTCTTTGCACTGGCTTGACAAGGGGCCTTCTTTCACGTACATACGTACAGTCTTTAACGCTGTGTCACAGTATCTCTTCTGCTCTGAGCATGCGTCTGCTGTCCATCACTCCGCACAGCCCAGCCGGCTGGTGAGAGCGCCGCCGGCTCCGCCTCCGCTGCCGAACACTGCGATGTGAGAGCCAGCCCAAGTCAGCGACTGTTTCTCCACCTAATCAACCCCTCCTCCAGTTCCATGGAAGGCCTGTTGAAGTGCGCAAGTATCAACCACACTTGCACAGACTCTAGGTCATCGTGGCCAGGATGAGTGTAAGATACTGTAGCATTGCAGGCTCGGAAGCCATCGGAGCTGGTCGCCCGGATGCCGCGAGGAGCCACAATATGGTGACAGACTCGAGATTGTCGTTGGCGATGGCCAACTCCAGCACGAGTCAAGTTTCTGGTGCGTGGCGAGCATTTCGTTGCACACCTTCGCGACTCAAGGTCCGGACACGGTCATAGATAGAGCACTCAACAGAATATATCTGTCGCCGTACTTGCGCGTCGTGGTCAACTGGTCCCACTCCACCCACGTTCCAGTCAAGTCCTCCCAACAAGTTAACTGAGCAAAAGAGCATTGACACAGCCATCGAGCTCGGGGGTGTTCGTAACTTGGGCCCAACGGCCCCAGACCACCTTACCAGAGGTGGTTGTCATACCTAACTCGCTCACATTCACCTCCACGATTGTGCCTCTTGTCAACACCCCTAATTGGGTGTATAAAGGATTCTGCGGGTTTTTCTTGACGCCTAGAATGGGTGCTCGAATCGTAACTCCGAGTGTTGGGTGCGTAAGGTTGACCATTTTGTAGCGTAGACCCATAGGTCGTATGAACCGCTCGTATTTAACCGGTCTCCCTATATCAACGACTTAGCGATGCCACAACCATGGAGGATCGGGCCACTTACGTGTGAAGTCTTGGCCAACGAAGGTTGGCTTTGTAACCATGCGCTTCCAGCCTTTCTTCTGTGTCTTCTTTCCTGTGCTTACAACCTTGAACATCTCTTCCTCGGAAATGCCACGGACTTTTGGTAAGGGTACTGCAAAACGCGCAGCCTTCTCTGCGCGTTTGTTCTTAATAGCTGAACTAAGAGCTTTCGCTGAAGTAGGATTCTTGCGGTCGAGCAGGTAGGCAGGGACAGGGTTGGTTGGGTCAGCGTCTGAGTCGGCAGCCTTGACGTTCCGTTCCTCGTGGGCTTTAATCTGCTTGCGTAGTTGAATCTTCTCCTTGTGACGCTTTTCGGCATACATCTTGGCGCGAAGTCCACGTAGGTTCTGGGCCTTCTCAGAAGCATTGTGGCCTTCACGGGCGGCACGCTTACGAGCCCGCTCGTGGTGGTCGAGGCTGTATTCATCAAGAAAGCGGGTCAGCTACCAGACGATGCATAATAGAGGGAAGGTGGTCGAGTTCATTTACCGTTTGCCATGGAGACGTTCCCATCTTTGCATATACTCGTTCTGAGGCATGGTGACAGCGGTTTGCGAGTGTTGATAAAGGGTAAATGGATGAAAGCAGCTTTGTTGCGGCTGGCAGCTGACCCAGAATTTGAAATTCGTACGAATCCGGAGCACTAACCGGATATAGTTAGGCGTGTTTAGGGGGCCCACAGAAATGAGACAGGGTGGCGAGCAGCTGCTGCCACCTGGCGGCGTCTGCATAGCTGCATGGGTCTGAAGGAGCAATCCGGTTAGGTGAGAGGGTGTGTTTAAAAAGTAAATTTCTTATCGACCGGGTCTGAGAGTCTTGCCTTCCCAGCATTGATACAGCAACGGGCCTAATCCCCGCATGAATTTACTTTTAAGCATGCCTTTGAACCTTCTCTTGAAAATTATGTTCAACAATGTTGTCTTGAAAGTATTTCGAAGAGCGGGGTGGCTTGAATTTACTTTTAAGCATGCCTTTGAACCTTCTCTTGAAAATTATGTTCAACAATGTTGTCTTGAAAGTATTTCGAAGAGCGGGGTGGCTTGAATTTACTTTTAAGCATGCCTTTGAACCTTCTCTTGAAAATTATGTTTAACAATGTTATCTTGAAAGTGTTTCGAAGAGCGGGGTGGCTTGGAGTGGAAAGCCGGTGTCCCCGGAGCTTGATGGTGCCGGAGGTTCATGATGAAAGAGTTGGATGTGTTGGCAAAAACTGAGTAAAAAGAAGGGAAGAACTTCTTGGGCATGGGCTGCAGGTTTACAATGTCAGCCCCTCCATCCTGCCAGCATCCTATCTGCAAACTTACCTCGTGCAAGACAACATGGCATCGTTTGAAGCACAAAGACAAAAAAATATCCAAGAAAACGGGCTCCACCTGGCACCTCTAGAGATAGCGGCTGCCAAGCTCTCCAGCTCAAGTTTGAAGTCTGGGGTTCAATCGAGTTCAAGCCGGAAGCGCTCGTTCGATGTCTATCGCGGTCCAAACCAGCCAAGGCGCGCCCGGTATGGTGGTTCTTATACAGAAACCGGAGACTACGCATCTGACAGTGATCCTGACGGGGGCAGTGATGTCGACTCTCAATATGATACTGACGAGGATCATGAAACCGTGGACGACGATGATTCCCATGGGTCCAAAAATGCCGAACTAGTCCGAGCTGCTGCTGCTCGGAAAAAGCATCTACCTTTGAACAAATCAGCTGAGTCTGATTCTCAGGCTAGAGCCCAAAGGAGGCTCCGAATCCAGTAAGCAATATCAGACCTGATCAAATCTCGTTCCATTCGTTGTGGAGTCGTACAAGTAGTTTGTTTTTGCAACAACTGAAATCTAGGACTTTAGATCATACCACGATTCAATATACACCTTTTTCCTTCGCCATGGAAGCATAGTGCCTCGTAACTTCTTAAACGAGCCTCAACGTCACGATTTGCCAACTAGCAACTCCTTGAACCACAATGAGGATGATCAATCTGAGTTGCAAAATTTCCAACTGCCCCCATTTCCAGCAACCAGTACCGCGCCGACTCGTGATTGGCAATGCGACCTGAATGCATTCCACAATGGGACGCATCCTGATTTCTCTGGCTTTACTGCTGCCCAGATTGGCAACATACTTCGATTTGTACACCAAAAGTGCGAGCAGGTCGACTTGCTGGCACAAGCGGCAAGGAGTCAGCAATGGACATACTCAATTACCACTCCTATAAGACGTTTCATTGTTTGGCACACAAAACCGCAGGCCCTTGTCTCTTTCAAGTGTCGCATCCTTGCCTGCTACTCGCCACGGGTCAAGGAATTCCTGGGCCGAGAAACGTGGGACTATGATGAGTTTCTTACGCTGGAGGATGCTATACCAGTTATTGCTGGAACATACTGGATCATGTCATCCTTCCAGACGTCTTATGTTGGCTCTGCCAGGTCAACGAGAAACCCCACTGTTTCTGGTGAAGGCGGACTCAAGCGGCGGCTAATAGAGCACAAGCGAATTCTCGAACAAGACTTAGAGAATATTCGAAGAGGCTACTCGGCCAGACACGAGTCCCCACCAGTCATTATCCCAGGTCTAGGAGCAGCCAGGGACGCCCTGTACTGTCACGTGATGCTCAAGCAAGACGCAGAAAAATTCAAGGCACGACACATGGAAGGAGACCCTGGACAGCGACCTGGACGAGAGGCTCTTGGATTTCGTGTACTCACGCACGCATTTGAGATCACTGGTGGTGCTGGATCAACCACCGGCTGCGCGATGTTTCTACTAATCTTGGAATCTCTCGACATTCTATTCACCAGGTCTTTGCAAGCGGTAGACAACCCTCACCAGAGTCCAGAATGCTTTGAACTCCAGGGAAACTTTCAAAAAAGTCATGTTGCACCCACAAACCGCTCTCTGCCATGGAGTGAAGGCGTTAGACTAATCTGGTCTGCGAAACATACGAAAATTATTGAGCAAGTGCGCGGACAGATGGTGGAACATTTCGGCAATGATGTGTCCTGGCATCTTCCCTATCACATTATTTTTTCTCGATTCAAAGCTGAAGGACTCGTCTTCCCTCAGAGAGGTGTGATCTCTAGACGTTGGCGTGAACTCTTCCCAGATGACGGAAGGAGACAGGTCCAGGTCAAGGGAGCGGACTTGACACTGAACATCGTGGATTTCATTTGCGAGCATGGACCGGTATATGCTGCTACTCATTTTCGAGATTTCAAAGCAAAGCACGGACAGGGGAAAGGCTGTCATTCTGAGTATACCTATCGTTTTCAAACGGCCAAGTTATCTGTTATTCTCTACGACAACCTCGTTGAGCCCCTTTCGTTATTCACGACCGAGGATCGCCCCTGGGGCAAGAAGCTCCGACATCACGTTGTGAGCAGGGTGCATGAGCAATGGGGTGATTCTATCTCGATCATCGTTGAACGCCTAAGGAAGGAATTTCAGCAAAACCCTTCGGCGATTGCTCTGAGCCGCAGAGCTTTTTCTGACAAAGCAGAGCGCAATCAGGAAGCGTTCTGGGGCAATGCCATTGACAACTTTTCACATAGTGCTTGACGGCGTCAGACTAGGTTGCTCGCGGACCGCGATGGCTTCAACCTCGACGGCGCCGGCGCGAATGGAATAGGCATGGCCTAATGCTATGGCTAGAATACTAGTTTGCAGAAGTAAACTGGAAAGTCACTGTCAAATTCTCTGCATGGGGAAACCTACTGTTTTAGTATAAAAGATACATTGCCTTGCCCTTCTAGGGAACTTACTGTTGTTCCGGCTTAGTAGAGGAACTCAAAGAATACCAATAGTCCATGCCATTGACAACGCCAGTCGGCTCGACAAACGCGCCACCTGTTGGACGCTCACTCGTTTTGTGAGAAGCTATCACGCCAGGAAACCCATCAGAACCAGGGAAGACGCAGTGAGATTTTTGGAAGCTTTCCCAGAATTCACCCCTGATCAACGTGACGCACCGGCAGCATTGCAGGCCTTTCTCGAGGGAACGTTCCAGCCCGTCATTCAAGATGAGGCCGGAGACGACACTGCACGCTGCTTCGCCGACCTACTTTTCCCAACCCAGGAGCCAGGCCCTAGCTCCCTTTTTGACGACGCAAGTGATATCCAAGACTGGACCGATGAGGAAGATGGTAGCGAGTCTCTGTCGGACTTGGACGCCGATATCGTCGCTGACGCCACTGCTCAAACACCTTCCAGCCCCTATGAACCAGACGGCGGAGAATCCTCAGAATACTGGACTGCAAATGAGGAGGATGGTGAGGAGGGATCTAGTGACATTGCGTCGGACTTGGACGCCGATATCGTCGCTGACGCCACGGCTCAAACACCTATCAGCCCCTGTGGACTAGACGACAGAGTATTCCTAGCATACATGTCGGACGTCGCCGGCAATCTGGAACAGTTGAAGCAGAGTATGGATTATAGACAGTACGGCGTTATGCTCTACGGTTTATCTAGCGAAGAAGCACCCCGGGGGCTAGCCCGCAGTCGCGCACATGAGAAATCCGATGCTGCGAAAGGCTGGACCTCTGCTGAGAACAATGCACTATGGACACTCCTGGCCAATACGAAAGAAAGGACTGACTGGTCGACGACACACATTGATCCACTTTCTTTTCGCGGGCCTGACCTAGGGCTTCGATACTCACGTGCCTGGTGGTACGGGCCCACATATCATTCAGTCTGCGACTATCCCGGCCTCGGTCGATTCACATGGGATCAAGTGCGAGATCATGCACCTCGGCTGGGCTTCGGACTGCAAATGAACGAAGATGGCTTTGGAGTCTCTCCGCTTCCAACATTAGAAGAGCTTCACGTTATGGAGGGAATGAGCACAAATTTGCAAATCCAAGCCAAGCTGACTCAAAGCGCATGCTATGAAATCGAACACAGACCCAAAGGCAGACCAACTAGGGCTGACTTGTGCGACTACCCTGGCCTCACACGCTTCAATTGGGGACAAGTTCGCTTGATCGCCAATATAACCTGCGGTCTCAATATACAATTGTTCCAGCCTTGTGGTGATCCAGTGGTCGGACGAAAACATTTCTTTCGTTGGAACAAAACGGATTTACGAGCCCTGGACCGTTTGAGAATGACTGATTCAGATTTACTGAAGCAGTGCTATCAACCTCCCAAATGCCAAGAGAAATGCGATTATCCAGGATTGGAGACCTTTAATTGGAGAGTGGTGTGTGTCAAAGCCAAGGAACTGAGCACAAGTGACCCAGGAGTTGACCTACCTAATGGTGATGGGTCAACGTGGGCCGGGTCTCGTTTCTATCCTGAACACAAGCGAAAGGACCTACCTAAGAGGGGCGTGAACTGGTCTCGGGAAGAAATCACAGCACTGAAAACATTCATTTCTGATCATCCGGACAGGTGGAGAAGATTAGGGTCTAGACTGTTCAACCCGTGTCAAATTCCAGGATTGGAACGTCGGAATTGGAAATCAGTAAACCATCAGGCCCAAAGACTAGGGCTCGTCGAGAAAGCCCAGAAAACTGCAGAACAGAAACTTAGGAGATGGTCTCCGGAAGAAATCACAGCACTGAAAACATTCATTTCTGATCATCCGGATGGATTATTGACATCAAGCGTTGGACGCGTTGGACGGGTCAACCTGTGTCAAATTCCAGGAGTGGAAAGTCGGACCTGGACATCAGTATACCGTCAGGCCCAAAAACTAGGGCTCCACCGGAAAGCCCAGAAAACCGCAGAACAGATACTTCCCTCCAGAACAATCAGCAGCCCTACAGACATTGTTAGCTGATCATTCGGGTATGTTGGTCTAGATTCGTAGCAGAAAAGGGGCAACGAAGTGTGATTATCCAGGATTGGAAGCAATGACTTGGAGCCAAGCAGTTCACAAGGCTGGCCAGTTATAGGAATGTTAGGATTCATAGCTGTCTTGATCCACGGAATAATTCATTGTTTGGTTCCTCTTGAATGCATTTGTTCTCCTGAGAAACCCGCCTGGGCGAAACCCCATTCTCCCACGCACAAGGGGCCCGTTATTGATCTCAATCTCGGCTGAGGCATCCCGCACAGGGTCTCCTTCGCTCTCGCATTTTGTGGGCCACAGATCGTCTTAATGAAGACGAGGCATTTGTTATGCTCGGCAGAGCTCAGCTGAATGCATCCCGGGGGAAGGGCATATGGATTCTTGCAAAATGGCACCTGCATGGGCTGTAAGTACAGCAACTAAACAGCAGATGTACGCCGATCGCCAGACATATTGAACGAATGGGCAATGCGCACGACAATCACCAGGCGGCAAAAAAAGGCAGGCGGTCAGAAATACTTGAACAGCTGTCTCTACACATGTGCAATTCTAATGTAAGTACGGGGTGTCCCTCTTCTGACGGGGGGGAGTCTAACGGCGCAGGAGGTTGGCCACCCTCCACGCCTGCATATGCTACCTAAGTACATGTAAACGTCACGCCCTTCGTGGGGCATAGAAAAATTCTGCCCCGTGTCTCCAAATCAAGGCAGAGAAAAAGCCGCGTCGCGGTCATTTTTGTGCAGCAGGAGGCAAACCACACTCTGGTACCGCCATCAGCGCCGTCCGTCCTGTGGCCTCCGTGATAGCACAGCAGGCCTCTGTGCCGCACGGCGCTCCTCCACTTTTATCCCAACATCGGCCTGGCAGCAAGGGGAGGGACCTCTTGGAGGTCCAGGGCTTCAGGCGTGCGTGTCCTCTATTGCCTAGTCGAAAGGTTATTGTGGAGACTGCGCAATCATTAGCCAACAACAGCCTTCCTCCCAACGCGAGTCCTGCTTCCATCCTAGGTCAGGGCAAATACACAAAACTTACTTGATGTCCTCGTGGTCCTCAAAAGGCGCATGCACGTTCACAGGGCCGCTGCTCGAGACCAGGGCGCCGGCGTTCCCCCCACCACCACCCCCGGAGCCCTTCGACTTGGTCGCGTTCAACATCTGGTACTGCCGCATGGAGCGCTCGAGGTAATCCTCGGGGAGGGGGCTCGTGTACTGGCCGCAGAAGACGCCGACCTCAAAGTCGCGCACTTTGCTCGTCTCGTCGGCCGCTTCTATGCAGGCGTCTTTGAGATCCTGGAGGGTCTGGAATACCAGCGCGTCGCACCCGATGATCTCGGTCATCTCTTGCACCGTCCTGCCGTGGGCGATGAGTTCTGGATGCCGTGTTGTTAGCTTTTCCTGTTGATCAGTGTAGATGTGCATGGGGCTGTGCTTACGGGCAGGGTCGGCAAGGTCAATGCCGTGCTGGACAACCAAGGTTAGCAACCACTTTTCAAGCCAGAGAGCCAGTGCGCATGTGCATATTGCTCGAGTGGGATGCAGCACTTACAACATGTGGATGGGTGATCTCCGGGCTGCACGACACCAGAATGATCTTCTTCGCCTCACATTCTTTCACCATTTGAACCTGCAATGGGCAAATCAGTAAGCCTTGTGCCCATCTTCGTGGCGTTTCAAGCCTGCTGGGCCCCTCTACTCGAAGATCGGTCTGCAGTAGAAACATCATGCCTGCGTCACGAAAGGGGGGAGAGGGTCACGCACAATCTCGCACGACGTCGTTCCCCGTACAATACTGTCGTCAACGAGGCACACAACCTTGCCCTTGAATTCCGAGGCAATGGGTGAGAGCTTGCGACGGACGCTTTTTTGTCGTGCCTTCTGGCCAGGAAGCTGGATAAAAGCAAAGAATCAGCATTGCACACGACCCAGGGGCTTGACACTCTGTGAGAGGAATACGTACAATGAATGTGCGGTAGATGTACCTGTTCTTCACAAACGCATTTGAGAACGGTATTTGTAGCTCCTTCGCCAGCTCGGCGCCGGCCGTATTACTAGTCTACTTGCAACAGCTTGGTGAGTAATGGCCCGTTGCATGAAATGTGATTTACAGAAAATACTAACCTCGGGAATGGGAATTACTTGAAAACGACATGTTAGCAGGTCCCAACCAAATACACAATGGTGCGCAGGGATTGAAAGCGATGTTGAATTCATAGAACATGGGATCGGCACGCGACATACCAACATCGATCTCCCGGACGCCGTCTTCTCCCAAAACCTGTTTTATTCTGCTGGCCAACTTCAGGCCCATCTTCTGTCGGCTGCGGTGGACGGAGATCCCATCCATGTGTGCGTCGGGCCTTGCGAAGTAAAGATATTCAAAAAGGTCAGGGGTGTAAGACTTGGCCGGCACGACCTGTGAGAACTGGGGCTTGCCGCCTTTTTGGATGAAGACGGCCTGGCCCGGCAAGATGTCGACGATGTTCTTGAATCCGAGCTGTGTCAGAGCGATCGATTCCGAAGCCAAGAAGTAGTCTGTGGCGCCCTCGAGTGTGTCTGATGGTCGTGATCCGAGGCAAAGGGGCCGAATACCATTTTCGTCACTGCAAAGTTGACAAAGCAGGTTAGTTGGGAGATTCGCAAGAGCGTCAAGGACGGCGAGGTCAAGACATACCGGAAGCCCAAAATGCCAAAGCCGGCGATCATGGCGGTACAGGCAAATGCGCCGTGACACCTTGCGTAAACCTCGCGCAGCGCAGAAAAGACGTCCTCCACACTGGCTCGGCGTTTGCCAGTTTCGCCAAGGGCCCAGGCGAGGATGTTAAGCCTAAGGAATGGGTTTTATGTTAGCGAGAAGCCGGAATTGAAATCGACAGACGGGTAGCCGTACATGAGTTCTGAGTCGGAGTCGGTGTTGACATGGCGGCGAGCCTCGTAATCCAGGAACTTGACGATCTCCGGGGCGTTGACGACATTTCCGTTGACGCTCATCGACAGGCCGAAAGGGGAGTTGACGAAGAAGGGCTGGGCTTCCGATCTACAGTAGCGAAGACGTTAGAAATTGCTTGTTCGAGGGGCTGTAAGGTAAATTCGGTCGGGAAACTGGTTGGACGTACGCAGAAGAGGTGCCCGCGGTCGGGTACCGAAGGTGGGAAATTCTGTCGCAAAGCGCAATGTCAGCCCCGATTCCTCTGGTCGCGACAGCACAGTGCCATGAAGTCGTTATAGGTGAGGTTACCCCATGTATCCAGGTATCGTCGCCGGCGTCGCACGCTTGCCGTCGTCAAACACCTTGCTGGCCATGCCTAGGCCCTTGCACTGGAAGACCCTCCCGCCTCGGCACACGGCAATACCGGCAGCATCTTGTCCACGCTGTTCCGAGCGTCAGCATTCCTCCCAAGACAACAAGCCATATAGTGTGTGGCGTAGAAAGGCTTCGCGATCGGGTGAACTGACGTGCTGAAGATAGTAGAGGGACTCGTGCAGGTCGATGGCGGCGGTGGTGGCCTCTGGGTCGCCCAGCTGTCGCGGTAGAGTTAGCGTGGTTCTTGTCCCGGGTATTCCTCTGTTTTGCCGTCTCGAGGCGCGATTGTTTGCTCGGGACGGACATGAGTTGGTTGCAAACATACAATTATAGCCGAAATACCACACATGGTATCACGTTGCCTCGGATCAATTGATCTTGGTCGAGATAGGTGGTGGTGTAGTACACGAGGCTCTGACTTTTTTTTTTGGAGAAGGCAATGCGACCAATCGATATGACGCTTTGGCGACTTCGGAGTACACGGGTCAGGTGGGGGATAGAGAAGATTGCAGAGGGGCAGTTTTGCGATAAGCCGGTCCGCCGAATGATCCGTGCTGAGGTACCTTCGCGGGGGGGGGACCCCAATGACAGGTACTTAGGGACGTGGATTAGATACCTGTACTCCATAGTGGGGCTTTCACTCCACCGACTATCTCTGGCGTGTCCGGGGTAATAAGCGCGTTTCCAAACCAACCTCGGAAGCGCGTGTCACAACCGCGCGTCCGGGCACCCACGACTATGCCACCGTCATTACATCATGAGCGTGAGGTTGGACAGACATGCGGAGCGCCTAGGTGGCAGGGTGAGTAGGCATCGAATGCTTCACCGAAAAGTGAGTGCCAGGGGTGTCACCGGGAGATGTTCCGCTGCATGAGACACGGACGCATCGATGTCTTGCATATGTCGTATATCGGCGCTCGGCTACCAATTGCTACGCCATTCCACATGCACGCAACGTGCTGCAGACTAACCTTGGAAGGTCTGTAGGGCAGAAGGACTTGAAATTAGTGGGGCCATTTTTTTCAGGTGCATCTCCCATGTCATAACTGAAAAAGGAGCCGAGTGGTGTGCGCCTCAACCGTCAGCTTATACCTGGCACGAGCTGGGCAAGTAGTGCTGACGATCCACAAATTATTTTCGTGCGGCTGCCTCCAAAGGATCCGTCTAGCAAGGGCCATGCGAATTGGTGTTGAAACTTAGAGCCTAGAATTCCCATGTGAAATAATGGCCTACTCATTCCAGCTGCCTCGCTTGCACGGCGAAACATTGAAGTCCACCGTTTCTCCTTGACGGCAACTCTAGAGATGACCCTTATGCCGCACATTGCAAGGTGAAGCTCATCAAACCGACCAAGGCACCATGGCACCTCATGAACTCTTCCACAGAGCCCAGCTGTCCTGGCTGGAGATTCTCAGACTAGCCATCAAGCTCTTCATCGTCGGTGAGGCAAAACCATACCATTCCTGTATCAGAGATGAGAGACATCAAAAGCACTAACACACTTCACAGTACCACCAACCCTCTTCATCAACCTCCTCCACGCAATCCCACAATGCCTGCTCCGCGGGCTCCCAGTCCTGCCCTTCATATACTGCAACCTCCTCCGCACCCTGATGAACACCGTCACCCCGACAGAGCTGCAGTTCATCATGCCCCCGACCGGCACAGTCTACCGCCTCTGGATGGCCGCCGTCGTGTCCAAGGCGATCCTGACGCAGGACATGACCAAGAACAAAAAGACCGCCACCTCCTTGTCGCGCCTGCGGCCCGACATCCAGCCCCTCTCCGACGGCAAGGGCTCCATCCTCTGGCTGGGCGACCGCGCCACCGCCACCAAGTTCGTCTTGTTCTTCCACGGCGGCGGCTACGTCCTGCCCCTCGACGTCGGCCACCTGAACTGGTGCCGCAATGCCTACCTGGCCGCGGCCGAGGAGGCGGGCGAGAACGTCGCCGTCGCCGTGCTGCAGTACAGCCTGTACCCCGCCGCCTCATACCCGACGCAGCTGTTCCAGGCCGCCGAGGCGCTCAGCCTTGTCTTGGACGGCGGCCGCGTGTCGCCGTCCGATGTTGTGTTCGGCGGGGATTCGTGCGGTGGGCACATCGCAGCCGGGCTGCTGGCGCACCTGGTCCACCCTCTCCCCGGCGCACACAAGATCGAGATCCCCGAGGGGCAGAGGTTCGCGGGGGCATTCTTCGTGTCCCCCTGGCTGAGCAGCGTGGACGACGGGCCCGCGTTCCGCGAGAACGCCTACCTGGACATGGTCTCGGCCAAGGTGGTCAGGCAGTCGACCTCCCTCACGACAAGCGCACTCGGGGGCGCACAGAGCTACGAGGCAGCCGAGGCGGCGGGCTGGGCCATGCCCGGGGACGTGCGGGACAGCACCTGGTGGGACGGGGTGGACGGGGTTGTCGGCGAGGTGCTGGTCACGGTGGGGAGGCGCGAGGTGCTACGGGAGGAGATCCTGGCTTTTGCGAAGAGGATCCGGGTGAGGAACCCCGGGACGAATGTCGTCCTCGACGGGTTGCCACAGGCTGCCCATGACTTTATCCTCCTGGAGGGGCAGCTGAATCGGGTTGGTGTTGCGACCGGCCAGATGAAGTCTTGGTACAGGGACATCTTGCGGAGGAAATCCTGAGCAATCGTCTGGCAGAGGACAGTGTGAGAGCTGGCGTTTCCCAGCGGTCAGGTTAGAGTTCTAGAGACGTAAACTGGCTGTTGCTCCTAGAAGGCGCAACTTCTCAGAGTCCAAGCCCATGATGCCCGCAGATTGGGATGCTCTCATCAGCAGTCATCGAGACTAGCTGATTTTCAGGTACGCTCAGTCTGCATACCTCTGTGACCGTCGCAACGGGAATGTGTGTACCTGTAAACACAGTTGTGCCTCGCCCTGACCACCCAATCAATGGATGTGTTTTCAACTTCTCCAATTACAAAAACACCCATGAACCACATTCATACATGGAGTCACACTGCTCGCTGAGCCGCTATGATGAAAGTCTTACAGAGCCTCGTAAAGAGAAGACACTGGTCCTCGCCGTGCTCGAGTGCCCGACGTAGTCACCGTCCATTGAAATCCCTCATGGGCCG
>JAMFTM010000008.1:600000-822210 GCA_023522825.1 Diaporthe ampelina | reverse complement strand
GGGCAGTAAGGAGCCTGGCAATCTGGTAGTGTAATCCGTACTACGGTGGGTTGGTGAGGCAGAGGGCAGGCCAGACCAGAGGGGCAGAGGGGCCTGGCGCCCAGCGCCGAGCAGGCTCCCGGCGACATTTGCCCGCCGTTAACCACCTACCGTTCCTGGCTAGGCGGCAGGTGGTCAGGAGGGGGGCGAGGGCCACCAATATGGACAGGTGCTAGGCCAGAGAAGGAGGGTCGCGTCTCCGAGGGGGCCTTTATGTCTGCTGCGCTGTCTGCTTCTGGGTCGTGTCGCGCCCGCTGTGAATCGTGATTCGGCTCTGCGTTCCCGTGGGTAATTCCGTCCCTGCCGGGGGGGTTGGTGATGCTCATCTCGAGATCGAGTATGGTCCTGCTAATCAACGCCCAGAGCACCCGCCCTCGCCCTCGCCCTCGCCCTCGTCCTCGTGCACAGCCTCGGATTAATGCTCGAGCTGTTGAGGCCAGAGACGGGCTGTCTCGATATATTGAAGCGTAGATCATAATATAATATAACAGCAGAAAAAAGGCGCCGGCTCATTGGTGTTTTGGGAAGGTCTGCAATTTGTAATCGGGGAGGTGCCGCTCCCGGGTATTGCCCAATGTAACGTGTTAGTGAGACTATTCCCAGGTTCCTGCTGCCCCAGCGGAAACAGATGGGGGTCCCTTGGCCCAATAGACTAACAGGCTCTGGAACAAACACCGAACAGCTCCAGAAGGGAAACACATCCTAGCCTCAATATTGCAGGTACCTGGGATGGGAACTATACACTACCCAGGCCCGCTTACCTGGACGGAGGAAATATACGTGTGTAGAGGGCACAAGCAGGGGTTGTGACGGACATGGAGCCGGGATTGTCAGTCGCCCGCCTCCAAGGGCCATCATGCATGCCATGGCATGGGATGCTTCCACACTTGTCACTCACTCTCACCCACACCCACACCCACACCCACACACTCACACTCTCACTCTCACACGCAGACGCAGACGCAGACGCTCACTAACACTCACACCTCTTGAGAACCCTCTTTTCTCCTCCCACGTCTCTCTCCGCCGCTTCCACGTCGCCTTCCCTATTTTTGCTTCTTGCCCTGTCTTGTCCTGCCCTCTCCTGCACCTCACCTTCTCTTGGCTCCCACCCGCTCCCCCCTGGAGCTAGTCGGTGACTTTCCCTCCCACGATCTCTTGTCCTCGTGCAGCCCCCGACCTTTGCGGGACCTCGCCCGCATCACTTGGCCCTGCTCCATGTCATTGCAGCCTGCATTCTACTCTCATTGTTCAGATCATACCACGGAAAACACTCTTGGCCTTGGAAGCAGATCTCAGCACGGTGCAACCTTTATTCTCTAGGGACAACATTCAATAATTTCCCGGAGGGCTGGAGGCAGACCGGCAGACAGACAGGCCAGCACTATTCCGGGGCTTGGGGGCTTGGAAGAAGCTTGGAAGGCTGCAGCAAGAGGGGCAATCCCCCCAGGTTTGGTCCTCTCTCGTCAGAGGCGAACATGTAGGGTTGTCAACCCGGGAGTCGAAGGAGCAGGAAGATCAGCCAGGCGAGCGTCAGTCTTGACGCTTTTCGCAGCCAAGACGGAGGACGGCCGGGAAGCGACTTTCGGTCCACGTCGCCGCGGACCGCGCACCGGCGACACCACCCGGCCATGGACCCCAGTGGTCAGGATGAGGACGCCTCAGCCACATTCTTCAACCATGCGGTGGAGCTGGCACCCATCGACAACCGGCCGGCCAAGGTCCGCCGGCTGTCGATGGAGGAGGACTACCTGTACGAGCAGGTCATGACCTTTGCCCAGCCGCCCAGCCCGCCTGCCTACCACGTCGCCACCCACGGCACCTACGAGGGTCCGTCGCGGAAAGGCAGGGAGGCCGTCCTGGGCGGGCAGGGCAGCCCGGCGGAGGATGAGGACGTGCTGCCGCGGTACTACTGCGACGTGCACATGGAGAACGTGTTCCAGATGAAGATGGAGATCGAGGACGCCGTGAAGAGGGCAGAGTACAGGAACTGGCGCACCATGTTCGTCGTCCTGCACGGTACCGCCCTGCACATCTATGGCTCCAAGGACAAGGGCTGGAGTTGGAGCAAGAGCAGGATGCACGGCCCAGATGTCAAGCCCGACATGCCCCCGTGGCTGAGGAAAGGCGCCCTGGAACGAAGTTACAGCCTGCAGCATGCCGACGTGGGAATTGCGGCTGATTATCACAAGTATGTTGATGCGTTCGACCAATATGCTACGGCCGGGGACGAGTCTACCAGCTGGTCTAGAGTGCCAGTGATTGGCCTCGTTCTCCACAAATGGCCTGCTTATACCTCAAACCTACGCTTGAGCAGCTCGCTAACGCGCAGGACGCAGACGACGATATGTTATCCGAATAAGAGCAGAGACGGACCAATTCCTCATCTCGTGTGTGGAACTCGAGACGTTTGTCAAGTGGCTCGAATGCCTCTTCGCCGCCATAGATGTGGCGGCTCCCATCGACGAACGGGACTTCCCAAGGGACCAGAGCATACCCCGGATCCAGAGGCTGCGATGGCTCCGCGGGCAATACTCGGCGCAGGCCACCAGCAACGGCGGCAGCTTCCAGCAACTGACCGAATCATTAATCTCGATGCCCGAGTCCCACATCGACTCGGCCATGCCATTAGACCCGCCCGCGGACGTCGAGATGTCGGCGAATGGACCCCCGGGGATAGACCTCACAAACGGCGCGGCAGACATAGCCCCCTGGGAACAATACCACCCACCGACAAACCCACGACAGAGCGTCGTACCCGCCCGCCGATTATCGGTATCCTCGTACCACAACGAGGGCGTCGAGCCCGACACGGGCAAGTGGCGCCCGCGACACCTCTGGACCTCGACGCACGATATGGTGTACGCCAAGCTCTGCTACGCCGTTCTGCTCTTCAAGAGCCCGCGCAAGTCCAACTTCGTCATCTTCAAGGGCCAGAGGTGGCACATCGACTGGTCGACGGGGCAAATGTCCCGTGTCCAGCCGCCTTCGTACGGGGAGCCTGAGTTCTGGGGCCCATGGCAGGTCATCCACGCGGAGAACCCGCGTCTGTGAGTCCTGCTTACTATTTGACGTTTCGACGGGTCAAGTATCCTCAATCGAAAACATCTACCTCCTACATTTCCTATTCTTCTTCATCAGTTGGAACATGATTTTCTCATGGGAGCGAAAAGGGTTGCATCTGTTGCACTTACCGCATTGAGAGGCCGTTCTTGGCCAGGCGTTCAGAAATGACCAGATGCGTTGTTATTATACCACAATATACCTCCTCTTTTTGCATTTGGGAAAATAGGGACAGCATCGGAGGCAGAGAAAGGGTGACAGTGAGCCAGGAGGTGGAGAGCATCACACGTTTTGAAGCGAGCATTCTAGCAATACCCAGACGCTCCCCGCAACCGGCCTTGCTGCTTCTAATAAGGGGTGGTGGCATTTTGTATATATGGTTGATAGTCGCAACTTGAGATTGGTATCATATTGCATCCTGCTAGTCCTCATGGGGTTTCACCCAGGACGAGAAACGCCTCCCAACGCCTGGTATCTCCGTAGTAATCGTGACACTCGTAAGATGCACCCAACTCCACAAGTAACCTTCCATGCCGTGTATCTCCATGAATTTAGACTCCTGTACAGAGATAATAATGCCTTGTCACGCGCGCACACTCCATCCCGTGTATCACCGCGTATTACGCATCCGTCATCTCAGCCTCCACAGCCACCGACTCCCTCGCCAGCTCCTCGGCGGGAACATCGTCCAGCAACGCCGCGGCCCCGCCCACATCGGCCAGCGCCCGCTCCAGCGCGCCGAGCAGCTCGTCCACCTCTGCCCGCTGCTTCTGAATCTCGTCCCACAGCGCAACATTAGCCGCCTGCGTGTTCTGCAGCTTGGCGTTCATCTGGCTCTGCTGGCTGGCCAGGTGGGGCGCCAGGTGCGCGGCGAGAATGGCGTCCGCAGGAAGCATATGCGGCGGCGTGGGCTTCTTGTCTCCCTCATCGTCGTCCCCGCCGGCTTCGGCCTCCCCACCAGCCCTCTCCTTCCCCTTTCCCTTGGTCGTCCTCCTCCTCGCGGCAGCTGCCTGCGCACGCCGCCGCCTCTCGGCGTCCGAGACCAGGCCCTCGAGCTCGTTCAGCTTGGGCACGACGTTGTACCGCGCCTGCACGCGCCCAAACTCCTGGTTGCACAGGTCCGCGAACCGGTCCACCATCGACCGCTGCACCTGCGCCAGCACCCCGGGGGCCTGCGCCGCGACCGTCGGGTAGCACGAGGCGAAGTTGTCGGGCGAGATCTTGGTCAGCGTGTGGTTCAGCGCGAGGCTGAACATCTCTTGGAACCGCTGCGCGCGGGGCCCTGGTGTCGCTGCTGTGTGCCGCGACGGCAGGGGCGGTGATGCCGGGCCGGCTGGTGGTTCTGCGCCATCTGAGGATGATGAGTGTGGTGGTAATTGTGAGGATTGCGGCTGGGGCTGGGCATTCTCGCCGTTCTCGTCCGCCGGCGCTGAGGTGTTGTCCTCGGCTGGAAGTTGTGATGACTGGCCTTCAGTGGCCATGCTGTTTGTGAGGTTTGGCACGAGGCAGTAGGTACTTTGCTGTTATAGTCCCATTTGAATGCGATCTCTCCCAGATTACCGAATGCGGTCGAATGTTGTCATCAACTCTGCTGCGATCAATTAGTGGAAGTTGAGAGGAAGTGCAATGTCGACATGAGTAGCGACGCGTTGACGCGTTCCTTAGTAAAAGTGGGCATTACGTAATATTTCAGCACATCCAGCATCGTCATCCTGGAGTGCCTCCAGGATTGAATTAACTTCTGCTCTATTTGTTACAATTGAGAGCATCGCAACAGACCCACCGACAGCGCCCTGTCTTCTGAACTGGGTGCGGCCAATTCATACTCCTTTGAAAGCTTGCTTTGCTTGTCTTGCGCAATTCTTCGCCGTCATGTCGCATAGTACGTCCACGTCCCCCACCCTCGTATCTGTCCAGCACTCTGATCTAACAACGCAGGCAAAAGGAACACCTCTCGGCCCGTCTTCACCGCACATGAGCGGGCCATGGCCAAATCGGCCTGGAGCTCCTCATCAGCCCGTTTGAACAGAGACTCGTTCCTACCGTTCGGCTCGTGTTCGCTATGCCTCGAGTCAGCCGTCGACCCCGTGTCCTGTTCCCACGGCGACATTTTCTGCCGCGAGTGCGCGCTCAACAACATCCTCGCCCAGAAAAAGGAGATCAAAAGGCTTGAGAAGGCCCGGGAGCAAGAGGACCGGGAGGCCGCCGAGTCAAAAGCAAGGCAGGACGAGGAGGCGCAAGCAAGAGCTGTCAAGGAGTTTGAACTGACCCAGGCCGGCTTTGACGTCAGTGGAGGCAGGGCTGGGGGTAGCTCAGATGCGAACCTGGCGAAGGAGGCGAAAGCCGGAGAGAAACGCAAATTCTCGCTGGACGAGGACGAGGTGCAGCGCAATGCCGAGAACGACCGGGCGAAAGCACGGAAAGCGATCGAGGACGAAAAGAGCTCCAAGCCGTCGCTGCCATCGTTCTGGGTGCCCTCGGTAACACCAATGTCAAACACCAAGGACAAATTGCACGAGGTCAAGAAGAAGGCCAAGACGACGCCCATCTGCCCGTCATCTCAGGAGAACAGCCCCCACCCGTACTCATTGCACGCGCTGGTCACGATCAACTTCACCGAGGAGGAAGACTCCAAGGATACCAAGACCAAGACGAGGATCTGCCCGTCATGCAAGAAGGGCCTGACCAACTCCTCAAAAGCGATGCTGGCAAAGCCATGTGGCCATGTGTTGTGCAAGGCGTGCGCCAGCCAGTTCATGAAACCGTCAGGCCATGATCCACATGCCGACCCCGCGGATGCGAAGCACGCCAATGCTGTGAGGTGTTATGTCTGCGACGAGGATGTGACGGAGAGGCCGGCGAAGAAGGGAGGTGACAAGAAGGAAAAGGAGAAGATTCGACCAGGTGTGGTGGAACTCAAGAGTGATGGGACGGGGTTCTCCGCCGGCGGCACAAATGAGGTCAAGAAGAGCGGAAGTGCGTTCCAATGCTGAGAGAGGCGTATGCGCTTGGCAATGTTCCATAGCGGTTTAGAGTGCGTAATACCCAGGGAGTCACAAGTGCATGCGGCATGTGCAGGTACAGACCTAGTATCGAATTGTCTGTTGGACACTCACCTACTCAGAACCTCTTACACCGGCAGGATCAAAATAAATGCGTATATAGTAAAATCCCCTATTGGATCGCCTTGCGCCTACTGGTAGGCAGTCTCATTTTGCCCCGAGATGGTATTTCTTCGGCATAGTCAAGCAATTATTGCTCTTCATTTTTACAGCATTGTTTTGTTGACTCAGCGGAGCTACTTCGTTATAATCAATTTCTGTGTCCGCTCCAACAGGCCCATAACAAGTGTCCCGTCTTTGATCCGCGCGAACCTCTCCGCGATCTGGATATCCCCCAGCTTCTTCAGGTCCTCCCTGGACCGCCTTCGAAGCAGGGCCTGCGCGGTGGGCGAACTGCGAATCCTTGCCAGAACAAAGAAATACAGCTGAACGATCAACTTGTGCACAATCTCCTTCGATAGCATCGTCGTCCCGTGGTTAAAGAATGCCTTGAGCAACTCCCCGCCAATCCCATCGTAGAGTGCCGAGACTCCCTCGGTCTTCCTTATGTGCATTACGGTCCCGAAAATGGTGTCCTCGGCCAATCTGTGGACACGTCCCGCGAGCGCCTGTGCTTTGCTTTCCCTCCTGCCCACATTCTGCTCGACCACGATTATGTCCTCCTCCTTTGCCTCGGCCGAGGCCTCCTTTTTCTCTCCCTCTGCTTCCGGCTCCGGCCTCGGGCTCTCGGGTGCTGAAACTTGGACCCTCGCCTTGGCGATCTGGAAGGGGTACGTCACCGTGGTGGCGATGGCCTTGCTCAGCGCGGCGACCAGGAACGTGGCGCCGTTGGACTCGCCCTCCCGGCCCCTGTCGACCAGCGCCTTCTTCAGCGCGTGCTGTAGGTAGAAGGTGATGCTCGGGTTGAGGGTCAGCACCAGGGTGGCGCTGTACCCGGCCCAGAGCCCCAGCACGCCCTTCTCTGCGCGGATGACGTGCAGAATCTCCGCGAAGGAAAGGCCACGGCCGGCTTGGCCCGGCGTGTCTCCGGCGTCAGTGTCATCGCTTATGAGCGACGCTGTCTGCTTCCGCGTGACAACGTTGCCGATGGGTGTCGTGAACAACCTCGCGCATGCACCGGCGGCAGCGCCCACGGCGAGCTCCTCCCAGGCGGGCAGGCGCCTACTGTTCCCTTGAGACCTCTTGTTGCGGAACCAGTTGTACTACACGTAGATCAGAGTCAGCTATCAAGACGGAAAGGGAGAATATTCATATTCATGTGGGTACACCGCCATCTGGACGCTGCGCCTATTTCGATGGCCACAGTCTCGCAGGGGCGAACAACAGCGAGACGGCCTGTAAAATAGCAGGTATATTTCCCAGAGAGAGAGACACTTACAAAGAGGAAGAACAAGAAACTGTCTGCCACGCCCTTGAAGATATCTGAACCCAGGCCAGCGTAGAAAGCTCGGAGCCCGCCCTCACGCTCATATATCCGCGAAATAGCATCAGTGATCCCCGCATACTGCTCTGAGGGCGAGATAGTGCCGTCTTTTCGCAACTGCCGTTGAACCTTGAGCCGGGTGTTGACGAGGTCAAGCGGGTATGTGGCGGTTGTGGAGATGGCCGTCCCCGTCGCGCCCGAGACGGCGTGGCCAATGGCCGGGAGGAATTGGTCTGCTGGCATGTTGTATTTGCCTTCCCTGCGAGAGAAATAGAGAGAGTGCGTGTGCAATATAAGTGCCTGCGTGCCTGACGTGTGTACGACCTGAAGGTGGCGTCGATTCGTACCGGAAGTGACCACAGAAAGAGCCCCAGTCAGTGAAAGAAGAAAGACAAGAAGGTTGCAATGAGGATGCGATTACTCCACCCGTTGCATATATAATTGCCTGAACGGTATGTATATTCTTGGCTTTAATCCCAATCAAACATGAGGATATAGTTCTCGCCGGACAAAAACCACCGTACCGAAGCCGACATCGAACGAGGACCCAGCCAGCCAGCACATCAGCACATGCAAAGACGCGCCTGGCCCCCGTCCCCTAATGCCGACGTCATCCTGGGTAGACTAGCCCACTGATGCACCCCCGGATTTGCACGCGGGCGGGCGGACGGGGCGCCCCTGCTTACCCCACAGTCACAAGTGCCAATGTGCTTCGACTGGAAAGTTCGGTTTTCTCGAATCCACTGGCTCGGGAACACCAACCAACCAACCCACTGGCGACCCCAGACGACGCGAGCCGGAAACCAAACCCCTCTCCTGTCGTGGAGAAGCTCAGCTAGGCCCCTGGGGGTGTGGATTGCTCCTGAATCTCGAATTTGAGAGCTGATCTCTGCGGAGGTCTCTCGGCAAGTGCGGCGGGAACGCCTCTTTTGATCTTGGGGTGCTTGGTACGGCGGTGCTTAAGGTTTTGTCAGGGAGGGGGAGGAGGGACCACGTCGGGGCTGAATCTGGCAGCTGTCTTATTGTTGTCATCTCGGGATGGACCCCAAGTTCATGCATTCAGAGCTTTGCTCGGGGGTCCACTGCACGAACAGTGTAACTGCTCAGCCTCGTATGTACACTAAATCCATCCAAGGCCGTCCTATAGAACAACCTCCCCTGTCTGATATAGGACATAGTCCCATTGACAGCTTCCCATACTGCTTAGAGATTCCATTTTCTGGCTTTACTTACCACGGGGTGGCTGAGAGGGATGTGAGGAAGCCGTAATGGTTTCACGCTGGCATTGCAAGCTTTCGAGTAATGTGACTGTTTGAGGGTAATAGTATATACGTGACTGCTTTTTGCTTCATAGTGGTATCATGAACATCCCTTCCATCCAGGGGGACGTACCGGCCTTCCCAGCTTGACATGATGCTCTTCCCTGGAAATAGAAAATGATTATAATTACAAAATGAAGCCTCCAACGCCTTGCGAAATATTTGTGGTTGTAGACATGATTTCTGCCCCACCAGTTGGCAAGACCGTCCAAACTCCGACCGAAAATGCATTTGGTGGGTAGAGAGCCCGATCGCACTCTTCCCCCGACACCTGCCCAAGGGTCAAGGTGCCGTAAGCCCCTGACACACAGCATACGGCAATGATGTCTCGATTTCCCGGTTGAGGAGTCCAGGGACGTGGTATACCAGCCCTAGCCACGTGCTCCCCTGCCAAGCCGTTTTCATGCACATTGGACAGACTTGCCCTCGGAGCCCAGCCTCTCAACCCTCTGCGCCTGTACTGCTGTATGGAAGCGGGACACCCACAGTTATGCTCGGGTATGTGGCAGGTTGCTCATCAATGGCAACCTTGACGACTTTGGAGTGAGGACAGTGGCGCCGCATGTGGTATATCGCACTATTCCTGCGAGAGTACCCCTTACCGCAGCCGGTACATCTGTAAGGCTTGTTTTCCAAGTGTGCGGTATCCATATGGACCTGTAAAAGTGGTTTTGTCGTAAAGGATTCATGGCAGATGGCGCATGTGAAGTGGCCCACAGCTTTCCAGGGAGACTTGGCGGGCCTCCCGCTTTTCGGCTTTGGGCTGTGCTCCACGGCTTTTCGCGGAGACTTGGCGACCTTTTCGCCTCTCGGCCTTGGACTCTGCCCCTCTGATGTCTCCTCAGCCTTCTAAGCCGGACCACCCACGGACAGTTGTCTCGGAGCCTGCATCGGTGCGAAGGTTGCGCTGCCTGGCATGTTCGGAACATCGTCCTCTTCCTCACCAGGAGCGTCCTCTTGATCTAGCACCGGCATAACAGGGATTGGCGGCCGGTGGCCGGTGTGGCCCGGTGGCAAGCGTTGAGACCCGTACCCACTGACTTTGAAAATGTTCTTGCGCCCATTATCCGTGGCGGCTGCCAGCTGTTGTTGCAGCCGGTTGATTTGGTATTCACGCCGAATGGTATTGAACACCGGCTGGGCCACAACAGGCTGTGGGTTCCATTTGGCGAGAGCGGCCATGACAGCCGCTGTCTCTTCATCACTGTCGACGGGCCCAGCATTGGGGTCGTCGTCTTCCTCGATCGGGGCGTTGGCATCGAGGGCAGCCTCTGGAGACGGTTGTTAATATTGGACTTGGTGGAAGAACGGCGGGCGAACTCACTCTGTTGGCGGGCCTGGTTCTTCTTCTGGTACGCTGCCAAGAGCATGTCATATGGCAAGGACCGCCCCGCGACAGCTCTCTTTGCTCCCATACTGTGGGACTTGCATGTCAAAGACCTGGCACAAGGCTGTCCATTTGGCAGGATAACACCGCACTGCCGCTCGACATCAACCGGACCTGCGAGCATATTTGTTAGCCGCCTGCTGTAGAGGATCCATGCACGATTTGAGGACTTACCTTTTGGTTTCGTCTTGGGTTTGGGCTCGTCCTTCTTCTTCTTTTGTTTCGGGCCCTTGTCCGCTTCGCCCTCGGCCTTCCTCTTCTTGCCGGAAGGACCACCCTCTCCCGTCTTTTTGCCGGCGACCTTCTTGGTTGTCTTGCCAGGGACCTTCTCCCCATCGTCGTCGTCGTCACCACTGTCGCCGTCCGCGCCAAGCGTGATGCCCTCCTCTTCTGCCCGTCGCTCCCGCTCCTCTCGCAGCGCGGCCTCCTTTGCTCGCTCCCTGGCCTCTCGTGCAGCTTTCTTCCGGTTCGCCTTCTCTTTCTTGATCTTTAGGCAGCCGTTTATGTGTTCGACGGCGGTCGTCATGAGGATGCTCTTCTTGCACCACTTGCATGACGTCAAGGCTGGGGCATCGACCATGGGGTAGCCCTTGATGAAGGTCTCTCGGGGGAGTTCGTCGAGTTCGTGGAATGGCTCGCTCGGTGATACTGCGCTGTTGGCGGCTGCGTTGGCATTTGGCTTGCTCTTCTTATCTGCATAGGATCATGATTAGAAAATGACACCTCAGCATCCCGGGCAATGCGGAGTGTGCATACCTTCGAGCACGCCATCCTGGCTGCCACCATCCTTAAACTTGGGGATCTTCTCTTTCAGCTTGAAACCACCAAGCTTTCCCTTGCCTGTGTTCTTCTTGGACGCGACCTTTATGGTGGCCTCATCGTCTGTTCAAGTGGTATGAATCAGCCCAAGTCCCACATGGTTCGCGACAAGGCTGCGATAGACTACCTCACCTTTCCGGTCTTCGGCCATGACGACTACCTGGGGCTCGCCCCTTTACGCTCGGGGAGCGGGTAACACAGCGTCCGCCAGTGTTGCGATGCGACCGTGATGGATGAAAGCGGGTTCTGCGGGAGCTCCGATACGCGACAACCGGGTGGCGCAATCGAGGAAGCTTGGGCTCGGGCCGCGATCCGTCGCTTCGACGTGGGATGCGGCTGGGTCGGAATTGCCTCAAGATGCGCGGTCGAAGACGAGGCTGCCAGTTTCGTCTTCGAAGAACCCAAAAAGAACAGGCCTGGGATGGCGGCGATGGACGGCGATGGGATATCGGATGCCGACAGTCTGGATGATGAATCGCATGTGGTCGCGACAGACCAAGAGTGGTTAGAATGATGCAGGTGGACCTGGGGAACGGGCCATGCATCGGGGCCTGGACCGGGGCTCCACTGATGGGGTAGAAGAATAAGCATCGATAGTAGCTTAAGATATGCATCTAAGGAGAACTATTCTACTCCAGCGTATATCAGGCTGTATTATGTAAGCCGCCTCCCCGGGTCTGGCAGACGGCCATCCCAGTAGATTTGACCCAGTTCTGGAGCAGCTTATCAGGCAATTGTCAGGCACTTGGTAATAGCTGCCGAGTCAATTTGAGACTTTGAATTAATACGCTGAGTCTTTGCTAAACATCCCCACGCTTGCCACATCCGCTGCCCACCAGCTCATTTCTCGGTGTTCCTGCCTAGAAAATGCATGTATTACGCCCTAAAAAGCCACCAAGCCGTCTCTTTCGCCCACCTGCGCCCATTGCTAGCAATTATGAAACATCAGGGTGGATGGGAGATTGCATTGGCTTCGTGGGTAAGAGTGTAATGTTTTGCAATGAGCAAGGCAGAGTTGCACAGTCTATGGATGACCCCAAGCCTTGCTCTGCATGCTTCTGGGGCTCGCAAGACTGTTACAGACCGGGGCGAGATTGGGCCACGAGTAAGAGGTGATCATGACTCCGCTGCGTGTAGTGCCCCTTCCAGGAAGCTGGTGGTACCGTTCACTCCAGCACCTTCGAAAGCCCGGCGATCAAGGGCTCATCCTGGCCCTGGAAGCGCTTGTGCCTCCCGCGCTGAACGATGTAGCTCAGCGTTCGTGATTTTGTGCCCTTTTAGCAGCTGCCGACGTGGGCGTAAATGAAAGTCTGGGTCTTGGCAGCAATGGGATGTCAAGCCCGTCATCGGGTTCCGATGGACACCAGCAGCAGAGAGCAAGAGTATGCTAAATGTTGCGAACCTTCTTCACAGATGCCATGTCACTTGGGTAATTTCCAGGATCAAGGTCAATTGACCCGTCCTAGTAGTTTTCATAGCCTTGTGACGGAACACCCTGAGATGGCACTTGCGTGTAGGCCCTAGCCTGTGCCTGTGCCTGCATGGCCCGTTGCTGCTGCTGATGCTGCTGCACTATCAGGTCGCTGAACCAGTGATGCTGCAGAGCGTCTGCGGCACTGATTCGGAGCTCCGGACGCAGCTGCAGCATCTTTTGCAGGAGATCAATGCCTGCTGCGTCGATCATGGGAAGGATCTGGCGCAGGTCCTGAGTGGCGTACATCTGGAAGTTTGGCTTATACTCTGGGAACTGAGTAATGCCGGGCCATGTACGCTCCGTCGGCGTGCCCATGATCCTGAAGATTCTTGTGATCTGATCCTCGTTGGTGGTGCCCGGGAACAATGGCCGGCCTGTGTACATCTCCGCCATGATGCATCCTGCAGACCAGATATCGATACTGGTGTTGTATGTCCGGCTCCCCAGAAGGACGTCGGGGGCTCGATACCACAGCGTGACGACCTCGTTGCTGAAGGTGTTGACCGGGATGCCGAACGCTCTGGCCAGACCGAAGTCACCCAGCTTCAACTGGCCCTTGCTGTTGATTAGAAGGTTCTGGGGCTTCAGATCCCTGTGGAGGACTCTGTTCTTGTGGCAGAAGTCGATACCCTTCAGCAGCTGATACATGAAGGACTTGATGAGCATCGGCTGCAGGGCTCCACGGTCGCCCTTAGTGTCCATGTATTTCTTCAAATCGCCGTCCATGTAGTCAAACACCAGCATAAGCTTGTTCTCCGTGTGGATCACATCATGTAGCGCGACGATGTTCTCGTGTTTGAGCTCTTTCATGAGCGAGATCTCGCGGATGGCGGTGCTGGGGGTTCCTTCCTCGGAGTCGAGATGTATCTCCTTGAGGGCGACGAACTCGCCGGTCTGTCGATTGCGCCCTTTGAAAACCTATTTCACACTGCGTCAGGATGCTGCCATCTAGAGACGGGGTATCGGTGACCCTCGCTTTGCCAGACTTACAGTGGCGTATGTACCCTCTCCAAGCTTCTCCAACTGCTGGAACGACGAGAGATGGCGTTTGCCGTCCATAGTAGTTGCTGTTATTGATTTTCGGTCGGTAAGAAAGGGGGCCTCGGATCGGGCTGAGTTCGAGTGGTTTATCTCGGGTCGAACAGGGCGCCTGCCGACAGTATCTATTAACGCGAGGGGTTCAGAAATGTAGTCACAGGCGGGCGAGCTGTCAGACGCAGTGACTAAGACGATCAAGGGACCGGCAAGATCTGCTCGTCGGATAGCAGATAAGTGTAGCAGCTGCAGCGTCGCGATGGTTCGCAAGATTTGGGAGGCAGAAAATCGTGGCGGGTATTGAAAGGAAGTGGCGGCTGTCATAAAAGTTGAAGAGAGCCTGCTGGAAGAGGTGCTGCCCGAACAGAGGTAGATTAGGTGGGCTGAGGCTACTTACGCCGTCTGATGCTATTCTTGGGGCAGGCATCCCGGTCCCAGCCCGGTCCAGGCCAGTCATCCCGCCTCCCAGCTCTGAGCCAACCCACCTTCAGGCCTGGATCAGCCAGGAGCTTTGGTCAACTTGCAGATCCCGGGCACTACAAGCAACCGGGCAGTTGGGAGCGAAATGAATTAGATATGCAGTGTGAAAGTAATTGTTTGTCTTACCGTTTCTCATTGAGCACAATTCGTGAGACACGCTTTTCGAAAAGCCTCTTTTGACGACCATATTATGATTGATGGCCCCACAAGATGCATCGCTCACGCACGTTCTCTTCTCACATGTCAAATACCGGTGCCTCTCACGGCACCAGCACTGCGCTACACGCGGTCTCAATATGAATTGCACCGGAAGGAGCCTTGTCAGCCCGTCGGTGCCCGACATCGACGGCGGGAATGTTACAACACAGAGTATTTCACCAGAGGAAGTGGATGCCAAACAAGTTTCATTTGGGTATTGGACTTGATCCAAGTCAATTCTGGGTATCGCATGTGAGAATGCCGAACTGCCCTTTCTCCTTATGAATCCCAAACGCCATTTCCCAACTGTGGCCGAATTCCATGGGGTTCCTCAGTATGCAGACTCCAACCCAATGCTGATCTCCACAAGGCCGCACTCAAGGCAGTTGAGGTGAGTTCACTCCTTCTTCTCGGTCTCCTTCTCGTCGTCCTCCTTGTCGCTGGCGTACTTGACGCCTTCCTCCTTCTCACGCATCCAGCGCTCCATAAGAGTGTAGCCGCCTCTAGCGGGACTAGGCAGACTGGCTCTGTAGCTCTTAGCGTTGGAGGGGTCGGGTCCGCTTCGTCCGTTGACACTACCGACGAAGAAGGGGCGCACATCCTCGGACTTCGCAATCTTCTCCAGCAGCTCAGGGTTCTTGACCGGCGCCATGCTGATGGGCTTTCCTCCGTACGAGCCGACGGACATCTTGGGGACGCTGCCCTGAGGCATGGGCGGCACCTTGGGGGGGATATCCGTGGTCTTCTTGATGGGCATGCCGATAGGAGGAGAGGCCTGGATGGGGGCATTGGGCTTGAACTGGGCCTCACGCTCGTCCAACTCGTCGTCGGACTGCTCGTCCGACTTGTCCTTGTCCTCAGTTTCCTCGTCCGCCGGCGCAGGCAGATGCTTCTTCGGGGAACCACGGGCGGAGATCGCCTTCTCGAGGGTCTCGTCGCCCTCACCAGCCTCCAAGTTGAACATATCGTCATCGTCCTCGTCGTTATCCTCAGCGGGCTCGGCTCGCTTGGTAGGGGGGACGCTGACAGACTTGCTCTTGGTGGCGACGGGCTCAGAAATGGCGGGTGGGTCGAGCTTGCGTCCAGAGCCAATAGGCTCAACATGGTCGGTAGTCTTGGTGGTCTGAGAGTCGGTCGCCTTCAGTTTTTTCTTAAAATCCTTCTTGGACATTATCATCAGAGGATCCTCGTCCTCTGAAGACTCCTCCTCTACCTGCACACGCTCGACCATCTCGACCGTGGCCTCGTCCTCCGCCTCGGCCGGGCCACCACTCTCGCTCGCGTGACTCTCGCCAGGCCGTCCACCGCCCTCAGGCTTGACGTGGATGGGGATGTTCTTAGGGGCCATCTCGTCTCGGTTTCCCGCGCTCATTGACGCACTTCTGGAAGAATTTTCGCTCACTCTATCGGCATCAGAAGATGAGTCCTCAGATCCAGGATTCACGACAGTCCAGGTTGCTGGGTCATCCAGTGGCTCTTTTGAGAGTGCACGGAGAGCCTGGGATGAAGAGACCTTCCTTGGTGGTGGATCGTCCTCGCCGTCAACGTCACCCAACGACGTAACGGGGAGTGCGGTGTCGGTGAGGGCTGCTGAATTTTCTGAGCTGGCACTGACCACCTCTGCAAGGGCGGTGGTGGATGCCTGGGGTGATGAGGACGGTAAGACTTCCTGACCTTGGACCTCGAACCGCACTCGACGGGTGTCCCGCGGGCTGTCTGGAGCCCGTGATGAGGCTGCAGAAGAGCGTCGCAAAGCACTTTTTCGGATCTTGGCACTGCTGGAGTCGCTTGCTGTGGAGTCAATGGATGCGTCAGTGGCACGACGCAGGGGACTTGGCCTGGGCCGGGCCTGAGGGCTGTCAGAGGTTTGGGTGCCTTCTGAGGTTGGTGTGGGTTCTTTGGCGGGGGTCTGATCCGGTATCCGAGGAGCCTCGGATGTCTGGGTGCCTTCTGAGGTCTGGGGGTTTCTGATTGCTAACTTTTCGACGAGGTTGGGTGTTGGCTCGGTGCCAGGTGAGGTGGGTGGTGAGTGGATGGGGCGATCAGCGCTGTCAAGAAGTGGGAGGTAGGTGGGGGTGAAGAGGCCCTGGAATTCCAATTCGCGCTCGTGAGTGCTTCGATGAGATTCCTTTGGTGTCCCTGAGGTGTGAGGAAGAATTGGCGGTGGGGAGCCCTTGTTGCGCCACGGGGAGTCGTTGGGCTCTGTTGGAGATTCCAAAGGTGATGTTTGACCACGATGGCTTCCAGGAGGGAACAGGTGTGGGTAGTTGACCAGAGACTCGGTCACAGCCTGCGAGACCTGGTAGGCCACGTCTGGAGACGCATTCTGGAGCTGCTCCCCGGAGAAGCGATTGAACTCGGCCGCCATCTGGTGGCGATACACAGCGACTCTATTGTCCAGCTCGGCCAGCTTGGCCTGGGCCTCCGCAAAGAGTCTCGCGGTATCGTCGAGATCCATTGTGACGCGACAATTGTGTGTGCACCCCGGTGTCCTTAAGAGTGGCAGCGGAAATCACCCAGCATTGACACAACTGTCCCTTTGTGGTCAGGTCGATCAACACACCCTTGTCTGCAAGGGCTGCTGGCTAGAGATTTGGGATGGTGGCCATGTCGCCGGTGGAAGAGGAGGGGGAGGTTGTCACACGGCGTCTCGGTCTGCTAAGGTGAGAGGCTGGTGAAAAGTGAGGTTCGAGCAGGGCTTAGCTCTCGGGGTGACGGCGTCGTAACGAAACGCACCTCAACAACGGGACCTCTGCAAGTAATTTACCAGGGTGTGTGCGTGGTCAAGCTCTGGGCCTGGCCTGGGCCTGACCTGGGCCTGACAAGCTTGGAAGTGGGGACAGGTGCCGGGAAACCCAAATGGGCGATAGGCCTGCCCACCCTTCCAGCCCACCACTGCCACCACCACCACCACTACAATCGTAAGGAGCAACAATGAGCACAAACCCGGCACGAGGCCAAGCCCTGGTGTGGGGGAGGCTCAAGCTGCAAAAGGGTGCTCGTGTCTCACTTCGCTCACACTGTCGCACTTGCTGTCCGCCGCTTGCAGCATGAACTAGCGCCCCGTGGTGCCTCTCTCGAGGACAAAGGAATTCAAGGCATCCTTGACCTGGGCATATCTCTGACCACATGCACCTCATCTCACTGGCCTCTCTCATCTCATTGCTTATCTCATTGCATCTCGTTCGGCATGCCCTTTCGTGTTATGTCATCTCATCTGGTCTGTGGTCTCACGAGAACCACCCATATCTGGCTTAATCAGTCCGCTCAGAGTCATTGCGATATGGTCACAGACATCCTGCCCCCAAGTTGATTACTCATGATCGTGATACGAAATCCTGGAAACGGAGCATCGTCGGAGCCTCGGCCGATAAGGGGCGCTGGTCCCGAGTCAGGAGTCAGCATCCTCCGGTGCCGCCTTGTCCCCCCAGCACGTGCCCCGGAAGCCATGGGATGAACCAGGCTGATACTGGTCATTTGACATGGCCGTGTCGCTGCATTTAATGCGCCTATATAGCCCTTACACCGACTTTCGTCATCTCTTCAGGCAATCGCCGTCGGGCATTCTTTTTCTGTCCCCAAAGCCGGTCTTCTGACCAGGCAGCTCATCGGAATAGACGAGCGTGTGCAGCCGCGCCTAAGCGCTCATCGACAAGCGCCTACAGCTGAACCAGAAGCTGAGTGACTCGGATATCGACGCCTCGCTCCTCGATTGACTCATTGGCTCGTGTTGTGGCTGACGCCTTTCACCAGCTGATGGGCACCCTCGTGTGGTTGTCATCAGCTCGGTGAAACACTCTTCGGCTTCTAAGCGAGTTCCCATGTGGAAAGCAAAGTAGAGGATGTCATCTCTGAGGGTACATAGGAGTCAGGACTAATTTCCAAAAGACTAAACACACTTGAAATGCACCTCAGGACAGAACAATCAGCTGCTTGGCATTCACTCTTACCGCATCTCAACAGTTTACCCAGCTGAAGGTTGGGTTGGGGGCCGCTTTTCGCGTGTGCCGGAAGCCTGCATATTCTCAGTGCTAAACTGGCTGGTATGGGTTTGGTAAAGCTTTGAGGAGCTGAGACTGGCCAGAAGTATGTCACCATGAGATAGCTGCCAAGTCAGAGCATGGTAACTTAGGAGTTTCGTGGTGGTGAAGAACATTTTGAATCTTGCAGTATTATGGCCAGGCCGACCAGTTCACACTTACACATTCTTAGTCTATCGTGATCCGATCATGAAGGAATGGCCTCTGCCTACAGACGACAGCCTGAATTTGGCAATAGGCAGCCTCATTAACGGGTTTCCATAGAATGTTCCCAGGTATATGGCACATCATACTCTGTAGACTAAGAACTCGCGAGACATCGTCCTCAAGGACGTCCTCCTACAGGATACTGATTGATTGCATTGCCTTGGGAAACCCTCTTAGAATATATGCTCTCATGGGATGCTTCGCTCGAAGTGATCTCCTACAATGCACTACGGAGCATCTCCCCGTCGGATAGTTCCTTGTCGGATAACCCCCACATCATGACTTCATGTGGCACGTACAACTACCTCCTTTAGGACACCTCCTACCCTTCTATGATATATCGTACTACATTCTACCATCGAATACATAACAGCCTCTTTCAAGATACCTTGTTGTAGAATAGCTTCACATGGTATCACCTCCTATAGGACAACCTCCTATAGAATGATTTCCTATGGGACAACTCCTGTGGATAGCCTCCTGTGAGATAGCCCCTCGTGGGATAGCCTAACTCGAGACAACATCCTCACCTCTTTCAGGTGCCTCCTCTCGAAACAGCTTCCTACAGTTATGCCGATTTGAGACATCCTTCTGTGGACAAGCGTCTATAGGGTACCTTCACACGAGTTTCCTTCCTGCCAACTTGTTTCCATGAGACACTCTCTTGCGGCTCCGCTTACTGCACTAGCATCTCTCAGGGTCCTTTCGTGCATGTGTACGAACTCTGGAGTATCACAGCCTTGTTGTGTTTAATAATAATAAAGCTGGATGAGAAGGAGGACAGCTGCCAAACAAGAAAAGCGTGCTATGACGGCGTCCATAATATGGGTGAGGCTTCAACGGGCATCTTTAGACCTGTGTGTGCGTGAGAAGTCCACCAGTAGGTATCAACGTACCGTCCCACAGAGTCCATATTGATCTTCCACGACAGCTTCTTGACCTCTTCCTTTGCACGTCTGGACTCCCCAAAACATGCAGTGGAGCACTTGGATCGAAGCTGTCTCTCTCCCTTCACACTCAACTTGCTGACCCTACCTACCCAGGTGAGTCCCAACGTCAAAGCCATTTTCATACCCCTTTCCTTACTTTTCAACAAAAGCTATTATCAAGTACGTCAATTTTGCAAACGGGTTCCCCAGAGACTGCCTTCCAATTAAACGGAAGCCCTGCTACCACAACCTCCCCACAACCCCCAACCTCCCAACCCACCCGTCAATTCTCGATTCTCACCACTCCCGGCTTGCCTCATCTTTACCTCATCAAAGTCTCTTCTCTCCTTCTGTTCCACGCTACCATTGGCCTACGTCTCTCTGCCTACCTGGTAGGTGCGTGGGTAAAGCTCCTTCTCTCTCAAACCAACAGTCCGTCTTACACAAAACTTTTTATCTGAACTTCGCTTCACAGCTAAGAGTGATACCTGCCTTCACTCTTTTCTGCCGCAGTTGCTCTGCTCTTTCTGATTTCTACCAAACACTCATCTCCTGAGATTTCTTTTGGCTCTCAACTCTCTAACTTGCCACACTTCCCTCGCCGCCTCAACACCGCCTGGGATCTGCGTGGTGTGGACTGTCTTCAAGACAACTCCTCAAGTGCAAACCTGCACGGCATAGAGATTTTTATTCTTTCCTTCAGCGCTGTGAGTCTATCGCAATCCTCCCTATTCTTCTCACCAGTCTCGCCACCTGCTGAAAGTGAAGCTGTTGGGCTGAGAGGCAAACGGTGAGCTCTTGCTTCGTCAACACACTTTCATCCCATTTTCTCACCCAGCTGTCTTCCCAGAGACTCCACACCTTCCTCAAGGCCTCTAACGTTTAATCTTGCCTTTTCCAAGCAGGCATAAAACCCCAAAATTCCTGAGTTTCCCTTACCAAACAGTGATCACTGCCCCGCTTGCCCAACTTCCTTGCCTCGAACCCCAGCTCACAGTGTAGGCCCAAACAAGGATCACGACTTCTTGCGACTAAGAGAGCAATGGCTTCCGAGGATCCTCCGTCTATACGACACACCCCGCTGGACACCAGCACAAGGCCCATATCAGCTCCTCCTGCAGTTGATTCAGCCGCAAAAGTACCCGTGGTCAACATGGACACACCAGTCGATGGGGTTTCGGCGCCACAAGCTCTTGCCCAGAATGCCGGCAGTGACAGCGGCGCAAACGGAGATCTGCCCGCCACCACTGGACACGACGAGAAGCAGACTTCCGAGGCAGCTGCCCCGGATACGGTGAAAGTGGAGCCGGCCGATTCTGGAGCATCGGTGCCACAGAATGTTCCTTCTATCCCCCCTGATGAGACCTCTTCAGAGCAGCGGGACAGTCCGCTGAAGGAGGAAGACGCTACTGCTGCTGGATCGGAACCCGAGACCCAGAAGAAGCCGGACGCCATCACCCTGGACAACATCCAAGAGTTGATAGATGAGACAGATCTCGCCAAGCTTGAAGCAGGCGTCAATGAAGCTCTGGCCATCCTCGACAAACTACAGGCTCCCCTAAGCGACTCCAAGCAGGTCATTCAGCGGGACTGGCTCGCAACCATCAACGACCTCAAACAGCGATCCAACAAGACGCGCACGGTTGTAGCAGTCGTGGGTGAGACTGGTGCAGGCAAGACATCGCTGATAAACGCCCTCTTAGATGAGGACAAGCTGTTGGTCACCTCGGGATGGCGGGCATGCACTGCTGTCATCTGTGAGATCTCCTATAATGAGATGGATGATCCTCGAAAGGCATATCGGGCAGAGATCGAATTCGTCTCTCAGGACAGCTGGGATCAGGAGCTCAAACTGCTGGAAACAGAATTGATAGAAGACAACAAACTATCTTCAGAGAAATCTGACAGCAAAACGGAAGCAGGCGTTGCTTATGCAAAAATTCGCGCGGTTTACCCCGACCTTACGGACGACATGATCGTGCAGCACACAGCAAAGTCTTTGGCAAAGAGAGCAAGTGTTGCAGAGGTTTTGGGCACGACGCGTCGGATTGAATGCGGAAATGCCAACGACCTCTGCTCAGCAGTTCAGAAGTATGTGGACAGCAAGGAAAAGAGCACAAAGATGGGACCCAAGAAGGCATCTCATATGGCTTTCTGGCCTCTCATCAAAGTCGTTCGCATATTCTGTCGAGCTGAGGCTTTGTCGACTGGTCTTGTGGTCGTGGACCTCCCAGGCGTTGCCGATTCCAACCCCGCGAGATCCGCTATAGCCAACAAGTATATGGCGGAATGCACTGCCATGTGGGTGGTGGCCCCTATCAAGCGGGCCGCTGACAACAAAGTCGCCAAAGAGTTGATGGGAAAATCTTCTCGCCTTCAGATGAAACTTGACGGTATCTACGACAACGTCACCTTCATTTGCACTATGGTAAGCACTAATTTGCTCAAACATCTGTTATCTTTGGCTCGTTCAAGAACCCATCCCTTTGGCAGCAGTCCCAGTGGTTAACTTGCCTTTATTAGACGGACTCAATCGAGTTTGCGGAGGCTCTCGATTCATTTGATGAAGACGGTCAAATTCGCGCCAAGAATTCAAGGGAGGATGAAGTCCAGAATATGATCGAAGAAAAGGGCGATGCCCTCAAGCGCTTGGAGATACGGATTCAGGAGTCTGACCAGGGTATCGCCGAGCTTGCTCGAGAGGTGAAACTCTGGAAGGGTCTTCGCAAGAAGCACGAAAAAGGTCATCCAGTCTATCCACCCCATGTCTCTTCCAAGCGCAAGCGCCCTGCGACATCACAGAAAGCCCGTTCAAGGCGCCAAGTGATAGATGAAGACTCAGACGAGGATGAGGTGGTGGAGCAGCCACAGCTCACGACAAATGACATATTGACGGAACTCGAAAAACTTGACAATCGACACATCGCAGCCGTGGATGCCGTCGAAGAGCTTGAGAGGCAATCCCAAGCATTGAAAGAAGAGCTCATCAACTTGGACCAAGAGAAGAGCGATGCGGCCGTAGATGCCGCACGACTGTGCGTCCAGAGGCGGAACGACGTGGTCAAGAAGGCAATCGGGGTGGATTTCGCTGCCGGTATCAAGGACCTCGATGTAGCGGAGGCCCAGGATGATGAGAATTTCGATCCGTCCGTGGAGATACGCGACTATGACGTGGTCGCTCGTTCGCTTCCCGTCTTCACTATCTCTGCGAAAGCATACCAGCAAATCTGCCGCCCCAAGAAGCGAGAGACCGAGGTGGCTGGCTTCAGAACACTTCCCGATACTGAAATCCCTCAGCTGGTAGAGCATGCTCTGAAACTGCCGGAGAAGGGCCGCATCGAAGCTCGAAGACGATTCCTGAACGAGGTCCGCCAGCTTCTGGGATCTCTCACCATCTGGTGCACAGCCGGTGATGATCAGCTCGGTTATTCTCAGATGACTGCTAAGGGCCAGTCTTGGGAGGTGAAACATCTCAGAATAGAATTGGGGAAGCTGCGGGAGGACCTCGATCTCGCCATCGTCGCTCAGAAGAAGGAGCTCGAGAGCATCGTTTCCAAAGAGATTGAATCCAGGTCTGCCGGTCCTGCCAGGCAGGCGGCGGCGGTCCTCGAAGGCATTGTCGGAAAGTGGCCTTTGAAGAAGGACGCCGGGGGAAGAGGTATTCACCCAATGACTTATCGTTCCGTCTGCCGCAATAAAGGGGCCAAAACCAAAGGGGCGACGTCCTTCGACTTCAACGAGGCAATTCTGGAGCCTTACTTGGGGAAGCTCGCGAACGGATGGGAACAAGCATTCCTGCGCTCCATCCCGTATTCCCTTGACAAGTTCGTGACAACGTTCACTGACCTTTTGAACGAGTTCCATAACAGGATGACCGCCCGTCAGGAGCTGCAGAAATGCAAGAAGGCATCCATGCGCATCTTGAGCAAGCAGCTCGACACTCATTCGAAGAGCCTTGAGGCGACAATTCAATCGATGAAGGAAGGCATTCAAACCCAGCAGCGCCAGGCGAATAGAGCTTTCGCGACCGGGATCCAACAAGAGATGATGAAGGCATATGAGCGTTGCGGGGGAGAAACTGGTAAGTAACAAAGAGTGTCGATGAACTTGATTTCTCAGCACTTACACACTTCAGGCAAGGGATGCTTCACGCGTATCAAAGACATTATGATGCAACACGTTACCAAGCAGAAGGGCGGCGCGATGTACCGCAAGGCATACAAGCGAGTCTCGAAAGAACTCCTCAAGCTCTTCGAGTCCAACCGCGAGGAGCTGATGGAATCTTGCCACACCATCATTGACGGGCTACAAAAAGATTTTGAGATGATCCTGGTCAACTCCGAGATGCTCGAGGCCTCTGAAGTTGCGCGGGACCACATCCGAGGCGTTCTGCAGGGAGTCGACGCGCGGTTCGGATCGATCTTGTCTGGGGAGCCAATGGAGGTCGACTCGGCCCGGCCTCCCGCATGCGAGCCTCAACAACTCCCCGACGTTAGCATGGTCGATGTCGAGCCTGCCTCCGTTGTGGCGACCGAGACTGCCCCGAGTGGCGAGGACGTTGCTATGGACACTGCGCTGTGATTGCTGATATAGGGGGGGAGTTTGGCTCAGGATCCGGCCTTGTTTTTGCCTTGGGGTTGGCGAAATTTCTTGGGATTGTGCCTGACTGGAATGGTCTATCTTATGGCAGGGCGAACCACTATCGCACGTGGCCCCAAGTCTGATGGGAACTACGCAGCGATATCTGCGTATTTGCATGTGACTCGCTTGGAACACCCACGCCTTGGCTTCATTGCTGAGCAATTGGGAGCCCCGAGATAGCATACTCGTTTCGAGCTGAGATAGATACAGCTTAGTTTACTGACAAGCGATGGCTTTTTTGACACTATTGCGTTGTGAGGGGTGGTGAAGCCCGTACATTCTGAATGCCAGCATGATGTTGAATTAGTCTGACATACCCAGTCGCACTTGAGCAGCAAACTTGCAAGCCAGAGTGAGAGGGTGCCCATCGGGTGTCACTCCAGCCGGATGACAGCAAGTGGGACGTGGCCTCTGCCCAGTTGGATGAGCCTTCCGCAGACGGTCCTCGAGAACGTTTGTGCAGAGAAGATTGCGGTACGCTCAGCTCTTGAGACATCATCTGTAGTTTCCCAATAGACGGAATCTCTACGGGCATTCGGGCTGGCATCAATGCTGCTGCTTTGCTATGGACCTCGTCCTATAGAGGGCAAGTCTTCAGCTGACATCGATGCTCACGTGCTGGTGCACCCGGCTCTGTAATGCTCCGAGACGGATCACATAGAACGAAATAGGCTCACTGTTTCAGGGACGAGTCTATGCTTCGAATTTCTTTGCTGGTCGCTTGTGCGGTCCGTCGAGATTCACGGTCTGCTGCAGCCGGGAATTCCGGCGCAGTTGCTCCACCGATGGATGACAGTGGTTGCTGTCGGCTTGGCCTGCTGGAAACGAGGACATCTGTTTTGTAATTTCTTTGCTTACTTACTCTCATACATTCTGGTTGTGTTTTCAGTGACCAGGCTTCACACGAACAAGAGAATGGAGGGGGGGGAGGCCGGCATGGGCAGCGGCCCTGCTCTGCTAAGCAGGTCACTCTCCGAAACGATGCTCAACCGCAAGAGAAGAAAAGACAGCATTGATAATATGCTATGATCTCGTAAAGCATTGGCCGAGATCAGGGTTGTTGTACTTCTGGTAGGTATGGTATTCAACCCTTCTAGCCTGTATTTCATAATCATATAGCTACGACTCGGCCCGGCAGCCCGGCCACCTTACCAGTGTCTGGCGCTGTCGTGGACTACATCACCAGGGAATTTGCTTGAAAATGCTAGCATGAAGGTATATGGACCACCACATTGTTCACAGGACGCATGACCTTTCGTGTGATAGCAAACCCCGCAGCGCGCGCCAGCAATGTAGGATAGTGGACCAGATGGCAAGTTCTCGATGAGCCTGGGCCTCGTTTCAACCAAGTTCGGGTCCGCTATTATGCGCCGTTGCTGAGAAAGAGGGAAGTCAGGATCCGGAACCATTCTCGGGCCCCCGGGGGACATGTGAGAGCGCCGCCCTCTGCCTTGGCCCCAGCAGCAATGACAGCCTGGTTGGCACGGGGTCCGGGGTCCGAGGTTGCGCGATAGGGCCGTCAGTCAGGACTCAACGTCGATCAGGCCCTGCCCATGAGCCTAAATCCAGATGAGGCCGGTCAGCCTGGGGTAGCCATGATTCCTCCCGAGCGCGGATCATGCCGCATGATCTGTGCATGCCACTAGGGGGCGCTGAGATTTCCTGTCACGTCTCCATTTTCGTGCAGGCACAGATGCAGGAGGGACTGCCTGTGGTGGAGTTTCTGTGCTCGTAAATGCGATGGCTCGATCATCATTCACAAGTTACTGTAGCTCAAAATTCCAATGGACGGATGGCATGAGCAGGAAAGTCGTGTAAGTGCTGGGGGGAGGAGCCGCTAGTGTAGCTAGATGTGAGGGATGATCGAGCTTCCCTGGCTTCGGGGTCTCTTAGAGCACTTCCGGATAGTTCTGTCAGTTCGGAGGGCATTTTAGCCGGGTATCCACTGACAAAACGTCCGAAATATTCATGAGGAGCAGCTCACGGCTTCCACTTCGGGTTAATCAAGTTCATCATGCGCAGCTTTTTTTTTGGGGGGGGGGGGTTTGAAGATGTCCAACACCTGTCTGAGTAGGATAGTCTGGATTCCTCGGATTGCATCTTCACGGGCACCTCTTCCTTTTCACCCCCTCGAGCTCGCCTTCTATTGGATAAACTCCTATATGAAAGCCTCCTATAGTCCAACCTCTCATATAGGCTTAGGTACATCGCATGCGACAGTCTCCCACAGCATAACCTCCTCTGAGTCTCCAATCGGATGCGCTCCTTCCCACAATCGGATGAGCTCCTACCTACCGTAAGGTATTACGACTAGGTAGTCTTGATCTGGTGAGGCTGCATCCGCCCGCTGAGATCAAGAACAAATTTGGACCACCTAGGCCTCATCCTGCTACGGAATGCGTAGCGCATGATAGAGACTGACATGGTCATCACTTGACACAGCTGAAAATATGGGTAGGTATACCCATTGCAGATGTTCCTAGTCAGCCATGCCATCATGCGTGCAACATGAAGTGGCCAAGATGAACAATGAGTGTGTATCCCAGGGCCCAAAGTCAAGCGGCTCCGGCCTGAGAGCGAGCTTCTGACATGAGATAGGGGATTCGCACCCACACAAACGGAGGGTACACCCAAGCAGTTATCTCATAGGAGGCTATTCCATAGAAGGTTATCCTATAAGAGGCTGGAGGTTATTCATATGTATGTAGGATCTTATCCTATGGGAGGTTATCCTATGGGAGGTTATCCTATGGGGCTCGGGTGTACCCTCCGTTTTTGCGGGTGCGAATCCCTCATCTCTCTGAAATAGCTTCTAGATGACGGGCCGCTGCCGAGCTAGCGGGTGCTAGCTAGACTGCGCAATTCTTTCCTTCGTCAGTCCTGGCTGTATCATCTCATCATGAGGCCTCAGCGGCATCCGTTCAGTGAGCAAGTGTTAAAACCAGTGAGAAATGAAGCTGTATGGCTTGACGGCTAAACGCGGTCCTGAGAGCCGCGCGCCCAATCTCAATCGAAAGTCGACCTGTGGAGGGGGCAGATCATTGCGTTCGTCTCATGCATCAGAACCGTCTGGGTTAGCGTCAGTGTTGTAGATCATGGTCTCGAACCAAACATTGCATGGAAGATCGCCAGGTTGTAGCATCGAAGAATATTCTCAGAATGATGAGTGTCACTTGAGACAGCGGTGTCGAGGCTTTCGCCCAGGCGGCCTGGCTGGCTGGAGTAACATTTGCAACCCCAACGCACCCCTTGCACCTTCGGGACCCGTGTTCCAGACGCAGAACTGTAGCCGTCCGGTAAAATGCTCAAGTTGACGACACGCCTAGGAGGATGAGATCTACTGCGGATGTTTGCTGCTTTCGTGGTACATTGATGAAACTAGCTTAAAAGTCTCTCAAAAAAGACCTCGGTTGTTGCCCAAGTATCGTGAGATACCTCGTAAGACAGCTTAGATGCCGTGGGTGTTGGAACAGGTGACAGGGCGGGCCGTTGGCTCGCAAACACGACGATGATAACCGGGGTGAGAGGACATCAAGTCGTGCATGAGTGCTATTTACTAGCTACTCATCTGAGGTCTCCATTTTCTGGACACACGTAAAGTTGCTTCGACCAAAGAGGCTTGTAGCCCGAGAAGTGGGAATTAAGTTAAAACGCTTTAAAGCTTGGGCGACCAAAATCCGAGTCTGCCTGGTACTCGGGGCAGGGAAACATGGGAAGACTCAGGGTGCAAGCCGAGGGTCGCCGTTTAGACCACGGTTTCGGCTTGCCAACGATGTGGGTAGCTTGAGCACCGTTCGGGGTGTGCAATTTCGGATCAACCCAATGACTCCAATGGCAACGTTGATTCCCAGCACTTGCAAAGGAATTCCCGGCTTCGTGCCTTATATTTAGGGGTCAGCAAGGGTTGAATTTCTCTCACGGAAGCAGCGTCGGTCAATACGACTGGGCATGGCACGGTGGATGGCAGGCCGGCTTGGTTGTCACATTGCCAATGACTGATGCTGGCGATTGTGTCGCCATGTGATTGGGGGGTCTGTTGTCCCGGAATTCAGCTGGGCAGGGCTGTGATCCAGGAATCTGGTCGCGATGGTTCAATATCCATGATTTGTTCTCAAGTAGAGACCTGCAGCGAGGGCATGTCCGCATCCAACGGCGCCGAACATTGCAGGAGTCAGTCCGGCCTGAAGGGGACTCGTATTTGTAAACAGAACGGGAGTTGTTTTTTCTGGTGCGCTGCATTCTGTATCCTGCATGCTGCATTATGCCGCCTAATGTGTATTCCACATGCCAGTAGTCCACACGCGAGCATGAGGGCAGCGGATCATCCCAGGCAATATTGAGCCTCGCAGCCTCGGCGAGTGCCACAATACCACAGTAGTGTAGATGGCAGTGGGGAGCAAATCTGAGATCGCCCGTCCTGCCGACCGATGTTGCGTAGAGCTGCGAGACACTTTGCGACTGCAACGGTGGCCGTTGCCACCCTGTTGTTACAGTCACTCCGAAACTACCGCGTAGGTTCTTCCAAGGTTTGGCTGCACGCAGCATTCTGGTCCCGGATTGAGGCAAAGCCGATCGTGTCCCAGACCCGACGTTGGACTTTGTCGTTGACCCCGATCGATGACGGGCAGGCTGGGCGCAACGCAGGGCAGGGCAAGGGCAGGTCAGGACTTAAAAGAAGGGATGGAAGTCTGGGCGGTCTGTGATGGTGGCAGCTTGTGCAATGGGGCAATGGGGTAGGTAGGATGCATGGCCCGATGGAGTAATTCGGCCAAGTCTGGGCCGGTGGGTCCCTCCCACGGGGCAGCTGGCCCAAGCTCCTGTCGGGACCCACCCCTCCCAACACCTACCTGGTAGCAAGTAGACTACCTCGTTCGAAGTTGACCTGTCACTCCAGACGTCACGTCTGATTTGACACGCGATGGTCCGAATCTTCAGACGGGCAGACTCATCCATGCGGTCAATCCTCAGCCCTCTCTTGTTCACCCAAGACCTGGTGTTTTATTAGCCCACCTCTTGTCTTTCGACATGCTGCTGTCTTGGTTATGGCCGTGCCTGCGACACAGGAATGCCATACTAACAAATTCCCTGCGCATGTAACCTCCTAATCTGCAGCCCAACTTCCTATGAGCAAATCGCATCGTTATTCCTATCATGACAAGGCCACAGGTGCCCGGGATCGGTTGGCATGGTCCGCTCCCGCTCCAGCTGTCGGCCCTGCCCAGTGTCTCCTCTGCCCGACCATCAGACGTCTGCGTGTGTCAGCTAGAGCGCCTCGAGGACCAGCCTGCGGCCATCCATGCGCTGCTAGTTGCAGACGCAATCACCCTGCTGCGACGCTGACAGGCCGGGCTCAGACCCAAAATTCCGGGTAACCAGAGCACAACGTTCCTGGTCCTGCGCCTTGTGCGATACTGACGGGCGGTGGCTGCATCACCGGTGTTTGCTCCCGGTGAAGCCCTCGTCCACCCACCGCCTCCACCTTCCCTCCACGTCCTCCAGTCTCGACTGCCAGCCGCCCTGGCGGCATCTGGCCGCCGTCACTTGGTTACCGGATGTCGACACCCGTTCCACAGTCACCACCTAGACACAGGCGTACGGGAGTCTGCACGAGGGCGATCGGCGGTCCCGCATCTGTGTGTGTCCCGTGATATGCTCTGCGGTCAGGCCATCCGCGACTCGGAGGGCAGGCTGGAGCCGTTCGAAGTCTGATACGTGACAAGCACGACAGTGCGCAGTCCGGAATGGACCGAAGCCTATCACCTGCCTGTCCCTTTTGTCAGACTGAACAGTTGCCCGAGACCCGGTTTCTGGGTCACCTTTGTTGGCCTGAACACCACGTCGCCCTTGCTGTTACCATATCTATCAGCAAAAGGAAAACAGCAAAAAGCAATACCACGACTTGTCTCGGGCACGCAGATAGCCGTTCAACGTGTGGGCCATGGACTCGGCGCAATTCATCGCACCGGGGGTGAGCATGGGGTTGAGACCCGTACTGAGAAATGTTGCAATTGCAACTCGACCCTATTGCAGAGGACAATGTACGCCAAAAGTGCATCATCATGCCAGGCGAGCTTCGTGTCAAAGCCTCGCATGGCAATGGTCAACCCTTCACGCACGCACCATCACAGCGGTGCATTCTGCACGTTCGTCACTCCTTGGCTCTTTGCGTCAACCGGTTGTGTTCCGTGCACGTACCCTCGGCCATCGACGTCGAAATCAGACCCTGATTATTATTCAAGAGCCATCTGAAGACACATGCCAGCCTCTACTGGCCGTAGACGAAGCTTTCTGCCAGGAAGGATGGTTTCCGGTCCAAGAGTCGACTCTTGGCTCGAAACAGGGCCACAACAATGAAAGCAGGGATGCCTTCCGCATCCGAACTGTTCATACTGGACATTTCGATGAGGTATTTAGGTAGGACAATACCTCATGGACAGGCTTGAAGTAGCCGCGGCACCAAGGTTAACAGCCGAGCCCCTGGCAAAGGTGTTAGGACCCGGAACGTGTGGCTTGCCTATCTGCCAACAACAAGCATGTCGCTACAACCTCAGTGGTGGGTCGAAACCAATATGCTTCAGGCGGCTTCGGATCCTTAATGCTTTCGAGATTGCGTCGTGGCAGACAGGGAGTACTTCGAAACGTGCCGCCGTGATACGATTCCTTTCAGCAGCTACTACAGACGGCAGCAAGCTGCCCCCGCCACGTGGCAAGAAAGCAGGAAATGTACGCTTGAATGGACCTAAGTCTATCAGGAGCTATCTCCTCGCTTCCTACGCGGTGCACTTGTCGACCTTGTATGTCGGTTGGGGCGACACCTGGGAAAGTTGTCCGTATCAATCAAGTCAGCCAAGACCTCTGCCATATGCAGCGAGCTGTCTGTCCTCAGAATGAGTTGGAGGTATTACCAGAGAGCATAGCACTCGATTCCTACTTGCCTTGGATGCAGGTCGCCGAGCTTGCTCAATCTGTTCCATCAGAGAAGCGTTGGTCCGTCCACACAAGCACACCCTGGTTGCCCGGTACATAGAACGCATGGAAGCTGCAGCTCTGCATGGCATCCTGGTTCAATGGACGGTAAAGCGAGGAACCGGCAGCCCCCTACGAACAGTACCCCATATTGACAACCGAGCACCCGGCCAACACCTCTTCCCCAGAAATGAACAAAAGTACACCGCTGGTATTGCTTCATACACTTCCCTCTATCTTAGGCGGGCTGATGGTGCTACTTTTCGCATCCAGTCTTCAGCAGACTCCTTTGACCACAGCTGCGATCTGATTTTCTTGCGTCCAAGAGTGCTCACGGTGCCTCGGCCAGCGCCTAAGTGCAGGCGGACGTTTCTAAGAGTCCATCCAACTCAAACTCTGTTGCAGGTTACTTTCTATAACATAGACGGTAAGTACCGTTCCATGAGGGACCCTTGTATACCCGAGGTGTGCCATGTCCTGCAGTATTAGCAAACATGCATGTCAATCTTTCCCTAAATTCGAGCCTGCAGGTCGCCAGATATCAAGACCGTCCCCACCACTGCGCGCCTTCGCCTCGAGGCCGCCGTTTTTCCCTCTTCATTCTTTGCAACGACAGCACACCGATGTTTTTCCTGACTGGCCTTGTCTGTATCTCGTTCCACCAGACGCAGCTTGCAAAGACCAAGCGACCCAAAGCAACACTACACATTGGTTGATGATGCCTGCTCAGGCCCACCGCTCCTGCGCCTAACCGTTCCTTTGTACCACTGTAACCAGCGATCGCAGCTTAGCCTTCTTCTCGGTCAGGGACAGGAAAGCCGTGTACGATTTCATTTTCATTCTGTTCTCCGATCTCCGAGACTCTGCCTGGAACAGACAACCACTGGCTCGTCGCTGCAGATTTGTCGAGGCAGATACCCAGGGCACCTCAGTTCGATCATTGTGCGAAACCCGACAGGAGCGATTTCAAGTTACACAACACTCTCTGCACGTTACGTGTGCTACGACTGATCTAGTGTAAGTGCACATGCTTGTCTACCTCTGCTTTCGGCTTCGCTTGCTGATCATTCGACAAGTAGTCCCCTCATAAAAACCGCCTTCGGTCCTTCGAGGTCCCATGTCTACAGTTGCCAGTGCTCGGATTACACCACATGATCTTGACATCAGTATGGTGGACGCCATGACCAGCCCATGGAACCAATGGCCTGCGTCTGGTACGCCTCAAGCAGGCTTTTACTCTGACTTCAAGCCCACAAGCCCTAGTGACCGGCGCGTAGCGCGCATAACAACTACACCAAACTTCCCACTGGGAAACGCAGCGCATCAATTTCCTTCTTCATCGCTCGCGCCTCGAAGAGAGTCGTTTCATAGCAGCCATGCGAGCACTCCGTCACCTCTAGAGTGGCCTTCACCAACCTCTCTACCAAACTACAATTTCTCCCGTGCACTGGGCACAGGGCCGAGAGGTTCCCAATATGACTTCCGAAGCTCCCCGACACAGCATAGTGCCTTGGTCAGTGGAAGCTGTGACACGGCCTTGACTCGAGAAGGCAGAGTTCAGGACAAAGGACAGGTCCTGGGAACGGCCGGAAATTATGTACCAGCGAGTGTTCCACGGTCGTTGGATCACGAAGCGCCGGCAAGCCGAGTCGAAGGCATGATTCCAACCCCTAGGCCGACCTGGTCAACCCCGCCTCCTCCAGCATCGGCGCCCCCAATCAGCGGGCCGCAGACTCCTCGGCAGCACTCGAAGAGCGTGACCGTGCGCTCGCTGCTTAACGACGACATGACTCCCAAAGAGCTGAGATACGACTTATGCGTACGGCAACAGCCGGCTAACGCGCGGTCATGCGGACTGGGAGACAGGGACAGGCGGGTTGTCGACCCGCCTCCGATCCTACAGCTTAAGATCGATGCTCCGTGGCTCTCACGTCAAGAGATCAGCCGCAAGCTGAGGACACCATCATATGTTGTTCACTGCTCGATCTGGAGTCCGGACGGGGAGGAGGACATGTCAGGGATGCCGGACGACTACACGAGACAGAAACGATTGATGGGCAACCTTGTCGCGTCCCCTTTTGTTGGCTTTGACGAGCGTGGGGAGGAAGGGTGTTTCTTCTGTTTCCCAGACATCTCATGCCGCACCCCTGGGAGGTACAGGCTCAAGTTTGTGCTCGTCGTCCTGGAGTGGCCCTTGCGGCCGAACGCGAAATCAATGATCAGGGCCGAGCTACTCTCCGACGTCTTTCAGACATACAGCGCCAAGGAATTCCCCGGCATGCTAGAGTCGTCTGCGCTCGCCAAGGCCTTGAAGCATCAAGGCTGCAACATACCCACTAAGAAGGGCAACGATAAGACCGGCAAAAGAGACGACAGCGAGGAAAACTCTGGCGGGGAAGACTCCCCACGCAAGCGAGCAAGGAACGACAGCCTGTGAGAACCCTGTCCACTCCTCACCCAGCAGGAGCTGTCGCTCATAGTTGGGTCTTGCAGTATACTGTGCCGGCTGTGATACTTTCCCGGTGGACATTACGGTTGGACCTCACCTTAATCGTTATACTTTCGGGCCGTCACTTCTCGGACACTCTCCGCTTTCTCGACATAATATTGGTTTTCTTTTGTCTAATATCTGGGCCGCGGCCACCTTGCGAGACCGACGGAAGATTACGAACGCAAGCCCCCCCTTGTAATGGTTACTGGCTTGAGCAGGACGATAATTGGGGTGCGCTGCTTGCGAACGAAGGACGCAAAAGGATTAAGAAGGACCGGTGGGGCGTTTGTTACATTCAGTGCCTAGTGTGGCCCACAAGCAGGGCGCTGTCCTATGCGTCTTGTTGCTGGACATGTTGGGAGGGTCTATCTATTTTGGCGTTAGGGCTGGATTGGGGTTGCTGGGCGAGGTCTAGACGATCGCATATACAACAAGGGCGCCCATATTAGATTTGTCGGGCAGAACAAAACACGCGGGCGTTGCACGATGACGAACAGGGAAACTTTTTGGACGACTTTACGACTGGAGGTTGCTCCACTGTGAGGCCAGCGTGTTGGTTTAGGTTCACCTAGCCATTTGGCTTTGGGGTCCAGGGGTTCTTCCAGGCCCGAGGATACTTGTGAGACGTGGCAGCAGCCCACCCGAGGCCATACACTAGTTGGGAGTCGAGAATTTTGTGGCCACTATAGCTTCTTTCGGATGTGATGGCAGATATCACCGAAAATGGCATTTCTTGCGCCCGAACCATCAAGAACGCCATGAAAGCTTGAAAGACGGGCCAAGCTCACACCTCGGCCAATACTGTACACAGAGTAGGTCTGTACACTTGGGGATAGGTGGAAAACTTTAAAGGCGCAATGCGGATGCTGGTGACCGTGCTCGCTGAGACGTCGGGATGAGAGTGGCCACCGCCAAGTGGTCTCGACAAGAGACGTCACACTGGGAGGGGCGATCAGACGAGAATCATTCTTGCTAGCCAACACAAGAGCGACACGACACGAGAAGAAAGAAAAACAATAAAATCACGACAGCATCGCGTCTGGATTTCCCGCGAATATGAACGCGTATCCCCAGCTCCTTGTTTCCAATGCCATATTTGTTTCGTGTCGGCGACTGTTCTGGACCCGGGGCAGTTCCAGCCACCCGGCATGCTTGTGACGGGTTGGTGGGCGGCTGGCTTGTTTCGTTGACAGGCCATAGAAGCTAACTAATAATTACCGTAAGGGTATGGGTGTGAAACGGCCCGGCACCGTGCCGAATGCCACTCCCCAGTTTCCGGCCAGCCCTTTTCTCTGGCGTCCCCCCATCACATGAAATAAATTCTCCGGCGAGATCCTGACCTTTCCGTGTCACCCTACTAAACCGCGCCCTTGGTTGGCGCGATTTCCTAGGGTTTATTACCGTGGCCATCCCGGCACGCCTCGGCCCCCAGACACAGGAGAGGCAGCTGAGAAGGAGAGGTCTCATTCTGTTGACGTTTCTGCCGCAGGCCTGCACGTCACCGTCGGGACCGGGTTTCCGCCCGCAGGAGTGGGGCATGCAGGGAACCCGTCTGAGCTTGAAATCCCGCTGCGGGCTTGGACGAACGAGATCGGACGACTCCTGCGAGGCTCAGGTCGTATTCTTCTAGTCGGTGGCGGCGTGGCATGGGCTAGGGAGGGCACACGAGCTTGTCAGCCTCGTTCTGGACGGGAATATTGTTCGAGCCGAACAGGTGGGCGGAGATACGATGTGGTATGTGCAATGGCCTGATGTTCGACGATGAAACAAAATCGACGTTGGAGCAAAGAGAACCCGATCATCAAGCTTCGGAAGTAAACACCCTGAGGGTACCAAACTCCATCAACCCAAGGTAGACACGAGCAGAGTGCGAGCCAACAGTTCAACCGATCGTTCTTCGCGGTCATGCGAGCCGTCTTGGGAAGAAACCGGGACCGTGCCTATCCTTTTACCCAAGAACCAGTTTCCAAGGCCTCGCCTCCCCATGCTACTTACCCAATATGCTCTAAACCTCCGGGGAACCAGACCCTGAACCCCCAGGGCCGCCCTGCCCCGTCTTCGCCTAGAGGACCACCCCTGGGAAAGTCTCGGATCGGATGGTTTTCTGGTATGGTATTGGGGGTTGTCTGCCTTATCTGAACTTTGATGGCAACGCTAGGATCTACGGCGGCGGGAACACCGCTGTTCGTGAGGGGGGTGGGAAGATCATTGCAGCGGTCATCTGTATCAGACGATGAACTGAGAAATAAGGTTTACCCATCACCTACACACTAGACCACAAGTTGTTGATACGCTCACGCGTATCTGGCTCTAATGCTATAGGGCGGCAACCCCGAGCATCACTTGTGACCAACGTCTCAAACGTGATGGCGGAAAGGTTCGCCGCCCTTCCCTGTTAGTAAGCAGCGTGGATTTTGCGCTGTCCACCACGGGCAGATATTGCTGTTGTACGCGTGTATAAATGTGACCGAAACGCAATTGAAACATTATTTCTATCATGCCCGTAAACATCACGGCATATTCGTTGAGTATATATGCATGGCCGGTGCGCTGAAGCAGTGGCTACTCGTACAGATGAGGCTATAAGTTCATAGCTTTTAAGGTTTTGTAGGCCCTATATAGCCAGGCACTCTACATATACATCCTATAGAAGGGGCCATCCTTATGCATACGAAGTGAAGAACTATAACTTAATCCATATGTATAAAGATGCTTGCCTTAACTTCATCCTATCCATTGGAAAGACCCTGCTCAAAATCCTTAGACTCGGGATTGTTTGCCTCAGGCCCATTCCACGCATATCGCGATGCTTGGCTCAACCTTTCGTCGGAAAGAAGATCATCCACTCTCTAGTTGTCTCACGAACCCGATGGATAGCATGAAATGTATTTGTGAGGTCTAGCTTTGCGAGGAGCCTGACGCTGTTCTTCAACATGGTAACGTTGTGTCTCGTTGAAAACAGTGTCTGGATCCTTCCCACTCGCCCTCCAACCGGATTCCTACCCAGCTGTCAAATTGGTCCCGCCGGCAGCAGGCTAGGAGAAGTTTCTTTACAGTTGATGTGAAAAGAGTCCCATCATTTTTGACACCTCACATGGACAGGAACAACGGGGGCTGGCACATCTGAGTGTGAGATTGGACGAACGGTTACTGGATAGAGTTGTCAAAAGGCATCAGCAGCTCAATGTCCCGCTGCCGACCAGCCGCAGCTTGAGGTTCATTCCATAGTACCGGAGATAAATCACCGGCCAGGGAACGAGTAAGAGTGGCACTGAGGGTGATTCACTACTATTCCGCCAGCCCATCATGGCCATTGAACTATCGTCACATACGGAACTCTGATCCTCCATCCGCTTAGAGATCAGTTGAATTACGGAACCCCACTGGAGACCCTCGAAGACTGTCTGGTACTAGTTGGGTAGCTTGGGGGGAATGTTGCTTCCAACTCACTGCCTGCCCAACTTGCCGACAGACTTCCAAACATGTCACACCGAGCAGTGACTAGCTACGTAAGGACAAGCCACAGACAATCTGCCAGATGTCAACGCCCACCTGGTCTGTTCGAACATTTCAAGGTTCCAGTGAACGTTTACCGCTAACCGTTAACACTGTGTGGTCGTGCAGGGTTGACGTTTAGACTACGGCATAGCGGGAGGGGCTGAGTTCAACCCGGGTACTCTTTTGTTTCCTTTATTCATTTCTTTTCCATTCTCGACCATTTCCCTCACCCAGGCTTCTGAGAACCCTTTTCCACTCAGTGAGATCCCTGACCAACTATCTAATTCACTTGTTAAATGTATCTGTATTATCTTGGTTTTGGCCTCCCTGAGTTCAAGGTGAGCGTACTATTTGGCCAATTCCTGTGTGCCGTATCCTCGCTGTTTGATGTAAGTGAAGATGGGATGGTTTCCTTCGGGACGAGAAATCGTATTACGAAGTTGAAGTTGTTTCAAGCATGTGTGTTATGGTACTTTCATGAGACGGTCTCGTGGATCGTGGTGTGCTTTCAAGGCAGATAAGCAGCCAGGCTCCGCGAGCAGCTCTTCTGAGTCTACATTATGCCACATGTCTTGTCATCTCGGTCATTTTCTCGTCGTTCCCAGGGGTTGAAATCTCTGTAAGAAAACGATTCTATCCAAAACCACATCTCTCATCGCACGTGAAAGAGTGAGTCCAGGCTTGTCTGCCGAACGCTGAGAGACGTTGGTGCCGTATCATTGTTGTTGGACTTGCATCTTGAGGCTGTGGTTCCCAAAACTGGTGCCTGAGATGAAGATGAGGGTATTCATAGTTTTTCAGTCTAGATGAGTGGACATGGCTCACGAACAAGTTGGTCATGTCCTATGCATTCTGACCACATGAACTGTCGTCGTTGTATAAGTCGACTTATACCTGAAGTGGGCCCTGTACCTGTTGGTCGACCCCTGTACCCTGCACCCCTGCACCCCGCCCTCAGTGGCTGATGGCTGGCGGCTCAAGCTCTGGGCACCTCCGGGAGCGACCCCCGGCCCCGGTTGCTGTCTAGGAGCCGGCCACGTCTGTGCGACTCGACCGAATCAAATCAAAACAAACCGGATGAGCGTGGTCAAGGGACGTTGCCAGGGTGGTACACGGACATACTCGTCTGGCATTTGACTTTGTGAAGGAGACAATGTCGTCTTCCTCCTCGGCGTCAGCACTCAACCGCTCGCGGTCGCTGAGACAGCCCACTGCAGGCCTCGGCAGGGGCCTGAAGAAGGACGAAACCACAAACAACGTCAACACCACCACCGCCGCCACCAATGTCGCCGCCACCAACAAAGGCGTCCCCGCCGCCGCAGGAAGGACATCCCCGAGCAGGCTCCCGAAGCCCCCCGGCGGCACTTCGATAGCGACACGAACACGCGCAGCCACCGCTGGCAAAGCGAGCGGCATCCCGTCAGCTGTTGCTTCAGGGACCAGGAGCAGGCCGACGTCAGGCATATTCGGCCGGTCTGACAGCCTCGCCGCCCGGAAGCCAACAACACAGGCTACCGCGCCCGAACAAGCAGAACCTTCAAAGAGTACCAGGCCGGCCCCCATAACAGCCAGCAGGTTAATCCGTCCACCAACCAAATCGATATCAACCTCCTCTAGGCCTGCGCCAACTTCCTCAGAGCCATCGCCGACCACTCCCTCCCGGCCCTCGCCCTCGAGGGTGACACCACCGAATACGACCACATCCCCCTCCCCTGCGCGCATAGCATCACAGCGCACAACAACACACATACGCGCAAAGTCATCCGCGACAGCCCTGAACTCAGCCACCGTCCTGCGCCCTCCACGACCGCCATCAGCCGGCTCCGTGACCTCGACCTCCACGACCAATACCACGGCAACCGCCGCGAGCAAGAAGCCCATAGGCCGGGCCAAAACGATAGCAGCAGCCCGGTCAGGCCATCTCCGCCAAGAATCCGCGCCGACATCCAACACCTCAGCCCTCGGCAGGACCGCCTCGACAAATGCGACCAGGTCCGTCAAGCCTACGACCACAACCACCGGCGCGGCAGGCGACGCCCCGCGCCTCAAGCCCGCCTTCAACACCCTCCAGCAGCACTACAGCCCCGCCCGCAACCTCGCCCCGAAGCCCCTAACCTCGTCCTACCTCGTGCCCCCTTCGCCCTCCAAGCTCCCCGCGAATGTCGCGATTTCGTCCGAGACCGCCAGGCTGCAGACCGAGCTGCTGCAGCTCCACCTACTCCATCGCGACGCGGACGCCGTGGCTGCTTCATGGCATGCGAGCGCGAAGCGGAGGCTGGGCTCGAGGTTCGCCGAGCTGGCTCATGCGGACGAGGCGGCTCGCAAGGGGGAGGCAGAGGTCGAGGAGGCCAGGAACCTGGCTGCGCTGATGGCCTGGGGCGGAGGGAGTAGGGGGTTGGATGGGAAGATCCAGGTGCTAGATGCTGTGCTGTCCGGGGTCTGGAGCCTGGGTGAGCCGAATGGGCGGTATACGCGCGCGGTGAGGAAGTTTGAGAAGTGGGTCGACCAGACAAGGCGGGCCGTGGAAGCGCGACGGGTCGCCGGCGGGCTCGGTGCCCTCATGGACGACGACGAGGTCGGCTTCATCAGTGAGCTGGACCCAGCCTGGAAGGACGAGGTGTCGTCCATGGCGCGGAAGCTAGATTCTTGGCGCAGGCAGTTGGGACAGCTTGAGAGCGGTGTGTTTGATGGCGACCAGGGCGAGGAATTAAAGTCCTGCAGCTTGGCGAGAATCCTGTCGGGGTGCCGAAGTCAGGTACACGGCATGCTTGCTGAGCTGGACTTGATGGAACAGATCGAGCGGGACGCCCTCGCACAGGAGACGGCTTGGATCAGGAATATGAATCGTGGTGATGATGAGAGTGATACCCCGAGGGCTGGAGCGATCTGGCGAGCATTTTGAGGGACTTTTTGGCATGGATGGCATTGAGCACAGCATGGAGTTCAAGGGGCTTGAGTTGAGGTTATGGCAAGGGCAAGCCCTCAAGGATACGAGTGTAATTTTCACTGCTTCTGCTATTACCACAAATGAGAGGGCAACTCGGTACGGTAGAGCATTTGTTGAGAAAACTTGACAAGTCGTTGCTCCCACTGGGAAGTCAATTATCTCCCCCCCCCCTTCAGATCACTCAACCACCTCACCCTATTGAAGCCCACACTGCATCAAAGGACTGATCACAAACGTCATCATAGTTGTACCTTTTAACTCACAGGGGGGGGTCTCAAAGAGGTTATCCTAGAGGGGATTTTCCAACAGTCCCATAGGAGGTTGACCCATAGGACAACATCCTATAGTCCCATAATAGTCTATACTCGAGGTCATTGCTACGGAAGGTCAGGAATATGTGTAATGAGGACCGCCCAGGCAGTCTACTAGTGGACACCAGCCGGGGAAACAGCCTTCCAGAGTCCCCATTCCGGTGATGACTGTGACATGTTACCTAGCAATTCTCCTGGCCTGGAGCTTGCGGTACCAGGACTATTGCGCTTACAGCTGGCTGTCGTCCTAGTCCCGGTCCGGGAATGTCATGACCGCCGCTGTGAAATGAGCACCGTCGCTGCGATCGACGAAGTGCGCAGCGTGTGGAATAGCCGGACACATTGGCATCTTGAAGGACGTGTAGTTTTCATGGGATCCTCCAGACTAATGTCAGACAGTTTGAAAGACCAGATGCCGTTTCACTTCTACTTACCGTCCCGCTGAACGGCCTCTCCAGATTTGACCTGTCTCATTTTGTGAGGCACGACAGCAGCACCACCTATTTGTAATTGTGAGATCGGGTCGTGGAGATGGGAGTAGGATACTCACGGATCTTCATGGCCGGACCAGGATTTGTCTGCACGGCGGCCTTGGGCTCCTCGTCATCTACAGCGTTGCTCAACGCATTCTAGTTGTCAAGGAGTTGAACAGATGTGCAAAACTGTTGACGGACGTGTATGTATTTAACTCCGGATAGAATTGATGTCACTCAGACTGCACCACCAGATTCGATTAGTATCAATTTTGAATGATCAATGGCATACCTTCACCCCGTCTTGTCGCAGGAACCGGCAATCAGGGATGATACTGGTCGAGCACTTGCTGTCGCCCTAGGATTGTCGTGAGTCCGAGGAGCTTGTTCTGAAGGAACTTATCCAATTGAGAATATAACAAAGGAGAGCACCCCATGGGACAGCATCCCATACGAGATTACCCCAGAGCTGGCTGCCCCGGAGAAGGCTGTCATATAGGAGTTCATCATATATGAGGTCATTGCATAGAGACTTGTCTCGTTGTAGGACGTTCCTTGGAGGATTGTCTTTTGAAATTTTATATTGAATGATGTTCAGGAAGTCTCTTCGCCTAAGTAGGCTATTGTTCACTGCGTGGATGCTGTGGCTGCGTGGTAGACATCTCTTCTTTCCACAATTTCTCCAGTTGGGATTGACCGTTCATATCAAGTTGAAATGAGATCGGAAGCCACAGATTAAGGTGCGCAGGCGTATTCGTTACGAAGTCTGGCTGAGACTACTTGTGGTCCTGGCAAACAATAAATATAAGCCATTGAATTGGCCGTGGTAGCAGCCCAATGTAACAATATCCCATGAGCGCTCGTATAAGGTATAAGGGGTACAATATGAGAAATTGAGTAATGCACAATTTCTAACGGCCCGGGTTGCACTGAAAGCGTGTCACAGTAACTGCAAGCACGAGCTAGCCGCAATTTGAGAGGGAACAGGCTGGGTGAAAATGCCATTGCGGATCCTCTGTAGCCTGTATAATTCCTGGCTAGTTTTTTTTTAGCAGGTCATTTCCAAGGATGTTTTCACGACAGCAGTCGAGGTTATTCCATAAGCGGTTAATACCATACGAAGCTCAACAGCAAGCACTGCCCAGTTGCTCCACTATATAAATGATATGGCTAGGTACTGGACTCGAGCAAAGCTCCCGCGAGTGTGAGCAAGGTGTAGGGGCCTCAATGTAAGTATTTGCCTCCCAATAAGACAGATAGTTTGGACTTGTTTGCATATAGAAGCACATTGATATAAGGCATGCCCAGTATTTCAACCCATTATACATGAATCCTACTCGTTCGGCCACACCTTTCGGTCAACAGTGCGGCTGGGCCGGGGAACTCGGAGCGGTGAGCGGGAAACACGCAAGCTGCCTTGACGCTTGTGAAGTGCACTAGATTAAAAGCATGTATGTGCCTCCATGAGAACTTTGCAGAAGGATGCAAGGCCACGAGTCAATACCATGTTCATGGTGCCATAGGCGAATCTTAGGCTGACGGCCGATAAAGTTTAAATGCTAACATGCTTAACATGGTTGGTTCGTGGGCGTCGGTGCTCCCGTCGTGCTCCCGTTGGGCAAGGTGGGACTGAAGCGCATAGATTTGGACAAATACCTGTTCCGAATGAATACGCATGGTGAGAAGTCCGTCTCTTATCTCAAACTATTCGGTACCAGATTCAGATGCAAAACTCAACAACGAATATGCCGCCGTGATCTGACGATCTCACCACGTGCTACGAGCGCACCGGACGCAGAAGTGACTAAGACACTGTCTACAAGTCGCTGTCTCTAGGCTGCCTACTATGCCCGCATCGACGGCATATCTTGAGCCCGATGAGCGACGCCAGATTGCCACAGCACGAGGTGCTATCCTAGGGGTTTACCTGTTCGCCCTGCTTATATGCTCCTGTCGTGTGAGTGCTTGATTCATCATTCATATATCATCCGTCCCTTTCTTTTGAATGTGGCAGATACTAATGGCCGCCCTGCATTCAAGCTCTACGTGCGCAAGTGCATACTACACGCCTTCCAGGCCGATGACCTGGCCTGCGTCGTGGCTATTTTCTCAACAACCGGATTTGCCGCGCTATCCCTGGCTGTCATCGAGTATGGCGCTGGACGCCACCTGGCCAACATTGCCCTGAGTGACGCGAGGGTCTTTTACTACGTGCGTTTCCGTGTTTCTTATGAAGTACGCTTATTTAGCCAAGTACGCTTTTATGCTGACTATCAGAGATTTAGTTTTACTGTAAGCATCGGTTTTCTCTACGGCTCGTCTTTCGTATTTTTGGAATGCTCTGGAATACAGCCCTTTAGCATCCGTAGCAGAATTAACGCCATACTCAGATGCGATGACCGTCTCCTTCGTAGGTTTTGCCCTCCCGATCAAGACAAGCCTCCTTCTTTACATACGACGTGTGGTTCCTGTTCGTGAGTCCACCCCTCTAGCGCACCACATATGCACAAGCAATACAAACTGACCTGGAGGAAGCCTATGTCAGGAAACTGTCTCTCGGGATATGGTGCTTTCTGTTGGTCTTCACAGTCAGTGCCTGCATAGTGGACGCCTTTTTCTGCAACCCGCCACGGTATGTCTACGACGTTGAATGGGTCTCGCGGCCTGATCGCTCCGAGCACTGTCTCTCAGACAACATCTCTTACGGGTTGCTGGTTTACCAAGGCGCACTGTCTTTCGTGACCGACTTGGCTATTTTCATGCTTCCCATACCAGCATTATACAAGATGACCACGGTGTCAAAGGGCAAGTATATTGCATTATTTACTATCTTTGCGAGCGGTAAGTAACTGGTGACAGAGGCAATTTTATGTCCAACGCTGACTTCCCGCGCGGGTGAAGCCGCTGTCGCGAGCATTACTCCCATCATCAGGCTTCAGAATGCCAAGTTCCAAAGAGACACCGGCGTAACAGACCTAACATGTAAGTAACCCGAGTCTAGGCTCCAAGGGCGCTAATTAAGAACAAACCACAGTCTACTCGCTGCCACTACTCTACTGGACCAATGTCGAGTACAGCATGGGAATGGTGGCGGGATCGATGGGCTCCTTGCGACCCCTTATTGTCAAACTCGTCGGGCACCTATCCTCCATATCTCACCACACATCTACATCCGCCCCTAACAGTGGCCAGGACGGAAGCGAGGACGCTCAAAAACAATTTCCATGGCGTGCTCGTGGGGCAGCAAGTCGTGTGCAGGGCGACAGTGTGTTGCAGACGAGAATGCACGAGGATGTGCAAATACATGTGATAACAGTCGCGCCCTCGGAACCACCCGAAACCAAGGGAGGACACGAGACAATATCAAGCTGTTGATAGCTTAGAAATTATGGGCCTGAACTCCTGCATTTCGTAATAATTCTCGATTCAGCGGTTTTATAAAATGTTGCCCACTGTACTAATCCTGTTAAGATGCACGTCGAGTCTGGTCTCAGCGTGGTGGGAGACGCCTTCAGGAAGAGGAGACTCTTGCTAGCGTTGCCATTGTTGCTTCACATCTGAGTGACATCTGTCCATGATATACATGACTGACTATCTCTGCTATCCTACGAGGGATCAATGTCCTACAGATGGTTGCACTGAAGGCACCTGTTAATGTAACTTGATCCACTAGCCCACAAGGGTTTACCGCATGGTAGGTCAATCTACAGGAATGAAGTAGCATGTCCCATAGGAGACTGCCCAATCACGAGACTGCCCTGTAGGAGAAGGTCCCATAGGAGGCTGTTGTATGGGAGGCTGTCATAGAGGAGGTTATCATGGAGGTGTCTGTGCTGGGGGATGTTATGCCATGAAGCAAAGTGGACCACCCCATATGGGACCGTCTCATAAGAAGTACCACGTAAATAACCAGAGGCTGTATAATAGGCCATAGGTTGAACTGGGGGCTGTAGCCGGCTGTTCCACGAGAGGCCATCCTATATCAGGTTCCAAGATTGTTCCACTGTGGGTTGTCCCAACGGAAATTGTCCTATATGCATTGATAGACTAGTCCACAGTAGCTACCAGATTGAAGCATTTGAGGTAGCCTACCGTCTAGTCTTCATCCTCATCCCTGATCGACTTGAGATCCTCCCCGTCAGCAAGGCGGATCCACTCCCGGCTCAACATTTCCCGGTCCGCTCTGTCCTTGTCCGTCAGCCCCTCCCTCTCCGCTGCCATCTTCTCGAGCGCGCCCATCTCCCGGCACGCCTCCTGCACGCCCGTTATGGCCGCCTTGAGCAGGTACGTCCTCCTCTCCGGCGAGTCCCGCGGCCCATCCATGAGGCGCGCGAGGTTCCAGAAGCCCTGCGGGTTGTCCAGCTCCAGCGCGGCAACGCGGTACATGTCCATGGCTTCGCTGGTGCGTTTCTGCGTCTCCAGTATCCGCGCTTGCTCCAGTGCCCAGGTGACCTCCCAGTCCCATCTCGGCTCACGCGGCTCAGGCAGGCTCACGTAGTCTGGGTCAGGGCCTTCCTTGATGTCGAAGCTTGGTCTCTCGCTGGCTTTTGGTGGTTCGCCAGACTTGGCCTTCGCCTCCCAAGCCTTCTCTGCCCTGCGGAACGAATCCAAAGCCTGCCTGTCATAGGCCTGGGTCCCTTTTTTTGCAAAGTTTCTACCCTCTAGAGTAAGCGCATTGGGGTCGGTACCCCTCTGTAACAATCTCTGGAAGCGGGTGTTCGCGTCGATGAACATTTTGGACGCGGATGCCTTCTTCTGCATGGCTGGTGGCATGCTGGTCAAGATGCGCATAAGCGTCAGGGTGGAGGGGTTATATCCCAATTCAGACGCCGACCGCAGCATGTGCGTTCCGAGTTTCCATCGCGTGGCGGAGGTGTCAGAGATCAGAAGAATTGCTACCCAGTGCAGGAGAAAGACGGGCAGGTCAAAGTCTAGAGAGCGTGTCAGCCCAGGATTCATTTGGTGGGACTTAATTTAGGGTGTGAAAATTTGAGGATCGCAGAAATAATCGGAGTGAGCCTACCTTTTTCAAGTCTGGGCCGCCAGGAGCTCTCATATTGTGTGGCTGCAGACACGTAGCGCTGGGCGGCGTCCATACACTGCAGAGGAGTCAGGTGCTTGACTCCTAGGCCCTCGATTCCGCCTGTCCAGTCCTTGATAGATGGCACGTCGGATGGTGAGAATATCCATCTCGGCGGCTCATCACCCTTTGCAGATAATCTCGGCGATAGTGATGGAGAAGGGGTTGAGCGGGTTGCCGGACGGGCCACACGGACTTTTTGGGCAAAGTGCCGTCGTGTTGGCCTATGTACAGTTTGAGGCAATGGAATATGTGCTGGTTGAGTAGAAGTGAGATATGAAGCTGTGCAACGAGAAGAGAGTGAATAGAAGCATCTCCTGGCCGGTTGGCCGGGAGTGATGAGTGAGCTCATGGGGTCATGGGCTTGTTTTTGAAGGCCCGATTCTGTCGAATTTTGAAGCGGCTGCCACGGATTCTCATGAGGTGAGCAAAAGACTGAATACTCCTACAGACCATCAGCCCTCAGAGGTGAAGTTGCAGGTTCTCAAGCGCATCTCAATGTGGTCCGTTCTCTCACTGAGAGCACACACGTGTGGGTGATTTGAAGTCGGGTCTGGAACGGGAGTGCTAACCCAGGGAGGTGGGTCCGCAACACCCACTAGGCCAATCAAGCCTGCAGCACTTAGGCCACTATCGATAAGGACCCTGGCAGAAAAGTTGAATGGATTCCAATCTCATCGCATCTTTCAATGCTCTCTGCAACCAAACTCACTGGCAGATCCGAGGAGCACTTCCCGCAAGTAACCCAGGAAATTTCAAGACCAAGCATATCCCGGACCAAACCAATTAGTCAGACTTCTCATTCAAAGGACAACATGCCTCCAAAGAAGGCTACGGCCAAGTCACCAAAACCCAAAACCACACCAGCACGCAAGGCGAAGGCACAGGTTGCAGAGGTCACATCAGAAGCAGGCTCAGATCACAACGACCTGGAAGCAGAGCCAGCAAAGGATGGCGCAGGGTCAGGCGACGACTCCGGGCCGGAGACAGAGGTAGTAGCGACACCAGCAAGGAAAGGCGGCAAGCGCAAGGCAAGCAAGGATGAGGGCGATGAGGTCGAGAGCCCGGGGGCGAAGAAGCCAAAAGTGTCCTCCGTCAAGCTCACCGAGACTGTGACGGAGTCGGGCAAGAAGAAGCACGCGCACAGGAACGTCAAGGTGGAGATCCCCGTGTCGACGCCGGTCACGAAGCCATCTGGGAAGCACATCGTCTTCAACGACGACGACGGGCCTGCCGAGTTCTTCACGCCGCAAGAGGCACCCGCCCGGGAGTTGCTGGATGCGCAGCTCTCTGAGGCGGCCGGGGCGGGAGGTCGGGCCGAGGAGGACGAGGAGGGTAGCGACAGTGACGACGATGCCCCGGAGGCCGTCTCGACACAGGCGGCGGCGGCGCAGGCTGCCAAGTCCGCACAGGCGGCCACAAGGGCTGCAGAGAAGTAAGCCAGCCCATGACAGTGCACATTACCAGGCGAGAGATGTTTTCTTGCTAACATAGAAACTAGACAATTAGAGCAGCAGAAGCGCAAACGGCAAGAGCGTGACGCCCGGCTCAAGCAGCAGGCCGAGACGCGCAAGAAGCACCAGGCAGCGTCCGAAAAGAAGGCCGCCGCCGCGGCGATAGCAGATGCAGAGGCTGAGGCTGAGGAGTCCCCGGAGCAAGCCCTAGGCGGGCGCAACCACCTTCCCCGCGTGTCCGCAGCCCCGACACGCAAGCGGCTAGACAAGCGGGCGCTGCCGGACGTGCTTCCGGACGACTTCCTCGAGGCGGCCTCGGACGAGGACGAGGAGGACAGCGACCAGGACGACGAGCAGGACGCCCGCAGGCCCAGGAAGCCCAAGTCCAGCACCCTCGCGAAGCAGATGGCCAAGGCCGAGTCGCGGCAGCCGCAGGACCAGCGCGTCGGGTCGACCGTGTACCGCGTGGCGCGGCGGAAGGAGGACCCGAGCCTCGCGCCCAAGTTGCACAGGCACTCGCAGAACGCGAAGAAGGTGCTGCTGCAGAGGCAGCGGCCGGTGTCGAGGAAGGGCGGCTTCCTGGTCAAGAAGCGGAAGTAGAAACGGAACTCCAAGAGGGCGGACGGGTTCGATAGGCTAATCACTACATAATTGCATGGTCATCTGTGCCCCCCCCCCTCCTCAAAGCTCATGTCGACGTGTCTCGTCATCGAATTGTCTATGTGGAGTAATGGCCCAGCTGATCGTAAGAGCCAACCGGCGACTCTCGAATTCGTGTCTGGCGACGCAACAAGGAGTTGACCCACGAGGAGGATATGTAGGCCCCGATTGGCGGGTGCAGAGAAACTGAGAATTGGTCACAGGAGAAGAGGGAAATCTTCACCACCTGGACCGCGCATTTTGGCAACAGCGTATATTTCTGTCCGGGCCAGATGAAGCAATGAGATGGCGACAAGGTTAGTGCGGCCCTGGCACATGCGGCCCAGCCGTATGGCACGCTTAGCCAACAAGCCGGACAGCCCTTGTTCAATGTACAGGTGGTCACAGAATTGTCTAAGGTTAACTTTCACCATTGAATGGGAAAATGAGCCATGAGGTATTGTTGAGATCCATGAATCATGGATGTGTTCATTCTTATTTATCTAGCAATTATCAATAAACCATGAGAGCATAAGTAGCATATAGTGTGTCCCGAAGAACATCAATATGTCCAGTAAGGACCATGCCCAGGGATACATCTGGACAGGTCATGAGTGAAGCCCAAGTGGGTGAGTAGGCAATTTTCCAAAACGCCATATCCGTGCGAGGTGACCAGAGCCTTGGTCTACCTGCGCAGACCAGTATCGATTGGTCCCGAGAACCCCCCTACCAGCCTTCTGAAAGTCCCAAGCACGAGCCGTTAGCCAAAGCCCAAGCCTTTTACGTCTCTCAAACAAACCAGAGAGCCGACCCAAAATCGAAACGCCGTCCAAGAGCTGGAACCTCCAAAGTGACGAAGGTTCCCAGGAGAATAGAATGTAAACAGTAGCATGTATAGTATGAGGGGTATCAAATCGCTTAGATGTCCAAGTATAGTCGTTGAGTAAATTCAAAAGTATGGTAGTCACGCCAACATAATGAAGCAAAGAGCCGCGGCGACCAATGCAGCGGGTGCGGCTAGGTTATCACAGGAGCCAAGTCGCAGCCATGATCAACATTGTCGAGGGGAGCAGCCATGACGGCCCTCGGCTTAGAGTCGAAAGCCCGGCGCCGGACACGATGGCCTCAGGCATGGTGGTATTTGCGAAATTGGGGCCGCACAAAGTGTTGACCTGTTCGGCAGCCGAATCATAGGTGTCGGCAATCGGCTGCCTTCGATTTGCCGTGGCCACTTGATAAATCTCCATAGTTTGCTGTAGGCACGGTGCGCAGATGGGCACAGTACCGCCGGGGAGGGTGGAGTTCAGAGGTAAATAGTAGAAATATGTTTCTGTCGGGTTCGTTTGATTCGTCACCGAGTTTCCGAAGCAATAGACAGCCGTGTCCGGGTCCTTCAGACAGGTGGCACTGTACACGACCTGGTAGGAGATGAGGCCCAGGTAAGCTTCCCTGATCATCGGGTTGTTGGCCTGATAGTCCTGGCCACAATTGCTCGAGTCGGTCAAATTCCTAGCCACTGATGCGAGATAGTCGGTGCAGCGGATGCGATCTGCCGCACACGCATGATCGAGCACTGTGGATATGCTGACAAGCGACTTCTCAGCCTCAAAGAATGACTGCGAGCTCTGTATCAGGTTGTCAGCATCGGGTAATTGGGCCAGCAAATGCAGCGACGGCGTAGTTGGAGTCTTACCTGAAGCATCAGAGACACCGGATAGCATTCCTGCAGTTCGGGATCGGCAAGCATGTTGTCAAAAAAGGTTGGGCAGGTGGTGGAGGTGAAGTTGCTTGTTATGCCACCATCAAAGGGGCTGGGTAGTGGGCTGGCCGATGTCGTCGAGGTGGTCGATGTCGACTGTGATATTGTGATCTCGAATGTGGTGGTCACAGAAGGCGCAGCCGTCGCCCTCCTCCGAAGCTCATTCTCTGCCGGATCCATGGTCGTCCACCGTCCCTGGTCCAAGACTGGTATGTGTGTGTCCAGCAAGAGTGCCTCGGCCAGGTATGGGGCCTTTGTTGGCTCTGGTAGCTCATCAATTGTGGTATGGGCCTTGTATGCCAGCGCAGGCGAAGCCAGCGACAGCACAAGACCCAAGGCCATGGGCCATTGTATCCGTGGCCTGTGGTGCCGGGCTGTGGATGAAGGCGCCGTGTTGGCATGAGTAAGGTGGTCAACGAGAGGACTGTTGAAGATAGCCATGGTTATATCGTGGCTGCACAACACATTTGATTCATGTGAAACATAATCCGGTGACACAGGCGGCCCCAAGGTTCCCCAACGAGTGACTGATGGCCGACGGTAGTGGTCACCGAGGGAGGTGTATGAAAGATCGACGTCGGGACGCTGATCTCGTGGTGGTAAAAATGCAGACGATCGTCGCGCGGTTACCCGAATTCGCTCGTCTTCACCTCGTGGCGCGGGTTCGGCCCATGCCCTTTTAACGTAGCGCCAAGGTAGCGATAGCCCTCAGGTAGGGCCGGGAACGAAGACGGCTAGCAGGGCTGACCAAGGCAAAAGGGGAAGAGGGAAGGGAGGGAAAGGCTAATCTTAAGAAGCTTGGTAGGGCGAGGTGGCAGTAGGACAGGATTTATTATCAGGGCGACCAGAGCGGCGGGCTTGCTCGAGGGCGAGAATAGCCTAGGCGCGGACGGGTAAAATTAAGTCGCTTCCCGCAGAGCGGAAGGCCAAGCCAATAGGACACGCCAGACCGAAGCCTACTCGTAGACGAAGAGACGCGGTGTAATCTGCAAAAAGGCAAGCTTGCGCAAGCAGCTGGAGGGCTAGTGTGAAGACGCTGAGAGGAGAAAGCGTCTTTGTTTTCCAGCGAGAGGAAGGGCGAGGCGCGGGAAAACAAACTGCGGGGGCGTGAGAGGGAAGCTCGAGGTCTGGGCCCAAGGTCGATATTCTGACTGAGCAATGGCAGGGGGAGGGTGTGGTGACAGCAGCGTTATCGAATGTCGGGCCGTTGAAAGGTTGGGAGAACCTTGACTGTAGGATTCCTCTGGGAGTTAAATTTGGATGCGGCCGGGCGTGAAGGCGTGAGGCGTGGGCACCTGGCTCTGGGGCCGCGCTACCAAAATCGGCCGTGGAGGAGGGCGACGAGGCTCGAACGGGTAAGAGGAGGCAAGAGGACGGCTCCTAGCCTGGCCCAGAGCGGGCAGAGCACGATCGTATACGGACGGGGTCTGACCTTGTTTGCTAGGCGACCCAGAGAAAAAGTCAAGTCGATGGCAGACAGGCGGTTGGTGGGGATGGGGAATTGGCAATGCAGAAACAAGAAGAAACAAAACAAGAAGAAAGCCAACAAGCTCAAGGACACGAGGAAGGGACAGACAGACAGGGCAGGGCAGGGCAGGGGAGGGTACTCGGAGAGCAAGGTACGAGGTACAGAGCACCGTCTAAGGTAATTAATTCGGTAAGGACTGGAAGGGCCCCGGAAGGGGAAGGTGTGTGCGTGAGTGCGTGAGTATGTACTCTGGTATAGCTAACAGTATGTGCAGGGTAGGGAAAGAATAGGCCAGGACTGGAATGAGTACGTATACTTGGAGGGAGAGGGTGGGTTGGGTGTGGGTGACCCTGTGGGTGGGGGTGGGAGAGGAGAGCGCCTGACCCCGGCCCTGGCCCCGGCGGAGCTTGGCCCATGGATGAACAGGTAGGTGTGAACAATCCGAGCTTCTGGAGCCTGGGCGACCTTGGACAGGAGGTGGGGCCCGGCAGAGATGGGATGAGAGCGGGATTAGAGTGCATCACAGAATTCAATAACTCGTCAAGCCATTCCACTTGCAGAGGGCTGGCCTGGGCAGGTGGGCTGAGATCCAAGCAGACCGCCACTGAAGTGTCCAATCTATCTTACTACGTACCTGTTGGACCCCCAAGAGGCGTTGCAGGGAAAAAGAAACGAGCTACCTGGGTAACGCGTGGTCGGGCGGTTAGGTGTGGATGGATGGCGGAGGGCGGATACCCCCCAGGCCAGCGAATCGACCTGCAGCACCAAACGTCGCGTGAGTGAGTGAGTGAGCGACTGAGTGAACGGGCGAGTGAGCGTGCAAGCGTGTAAGTGAGACGATTGCCGATCTCTGCAAGAAATATGCACAAACCAGAGACTGTCGATCGTTTCTTCTAGACCTCCAAAGCCACTTCATTCCTCTGCCGAACGAGCACCAGATGTCTGGGAAAGGCCCCCACAAACCCCCCCAGCCCAGTCACCTCGCCCGCCGCCTGTTGTTGTTGGCTGCCCAGCTGGCTGCCCAGGCGGCCCGTCTCCATGGGCCTAACATAATAGAGTGACAGGTGCCGTGCAGGCCTTGCGTAGGTGTGTGTGTGTGTATGTGTGTGTGTAGTAGGTAGGTATAATTAGGACTAGGAATTCGCAGCCCATAGCAGAGCCCATCCTCTCACCGCAGGATCCAGGAACCACTGACTGACCGATCGATTCCCAGTTTCCCGCCAGGCTCATTTCGGCATGGCGGACGGATTCGGCCCCGTGTCCGGATTTTCCATCCCATCTTGCCCAGCTCTCCACAAAGGGACCCTCCGGATCGACGAGCCGAGATCGTCGACCGAGGCCGGTCCATGCCAGAGCTTGAGCCTGCCCTGCAAATGCCTGGACAACCCTGACAGCACCGACGCGACCGAGAGGTCCAAAGGTCCTCAGGCCCTGCGGCCCTGCGCGAGAGCTGTCTGGTTCCTGCGTGCATTTTGCTCAGCCACATGGTTGTTGGGTTCATGTGGGGCCCCCAATTACCGCGCCTGGAGATTGCATTCCCGGCCTGCCAGCACTGGATGTCTTTTTTTCCTCATTATTCGTATACCTGCATTCTGGGTGAAAAAATTGACTCATCACACAGCCTGCTTCTGGTCGGTATTCCAGAAGGGCATCAAGTGCCTTGGCCCCCTGAGCACGGCAGGCCATGGTGAGGATCAACCGAGCGCAAGGACCGTCGCACCACAACAGTTTTTCTTTGTCTGTAATCTGCTCCAGAATGCCCCCGGCCCGCCGGGCTGACAGTCATTAACGAAGGATCCAAGGAAGCCCAGGAACCGCCGCCGCCCATCCTTACACCACCGCGAGATTCCCACATTGGTGCCACCGGGGCTTATGCAGCCTCATCCGGATGTGGTGTGCTTGTGTGCCCTTCTGGCCCTGTGCCTGTTGCTGCGCCTGCTCGCTGTTATTCCCGTCGCTGCTTTGCTTATTTGCCCTGCCCTGTCGCCCATCTGCCCTGTCAGATTGCTTCCCGCCGAGAGCAAGCCACTCCACGCCGTCCTCTCGCAGCCCTGTCTCACTTGAAGGAATTCACGCCGCTCTCTGGGGAAATCCTCCAAGTCAATAGTTGTCTTGTCGGGTCTGGGCCCTCAGCGGCCCTTGACTAACTGCTGACCTACCTACGTCTATGTTTGTTTGCCGACAAGGTCCTGGAACAGAAGCCCGACATCATCATCATCATCAGGCCATACCTGTCGCCCGTGGCCATGGCGGATGCGGCCCTAGTCGGTCCCAGAAGGGCGGAACAGAATCTCAACCATGACCTTTGCATGTGGTGACTTGTTGTGGATGCGCAGTACGTGTCCATAATGTCCGTGGGCTCGTGTGTGTTGACGTGTGTGCGCGTGCACACCCGTTACCGGGACTCCACGCCCCAACGGCTCGCCCCAGGTGTCACTCGCCAACGAAACCTCCTGATTTGCTGCCTGCGCCGAGTTATCCAGGCAAGGGAGCCGAACAAAAAACACAACGACCGTGCAGCCGGGAAATCGACACCCAGATATTGTAGTCAAGCCCCACGATCGAGTGATCGTGTGCCGTTCTCGGGAGGAAAGCAACCGCACGTCTCGGACACACGAAATCTCAGGCCGTCCCCCATAGCACCGCATGCGCGACCCGTCTCACTCTGATGCGAGACACCCCAGTATATTGCTTTCTCGGAATGGACCGAGGGCTCGGTCGAGGGCGCGCGCTCAAATTCCACACGCTCAAACATTGCGCAACAATTCCCCCAATCGCGGACGACCTGATGGTTCCACCAATGGGTGGGCAATTCTTAAAGGCACGCACTTCGGCATGGAATCTGGTCGATGTCAGATCGCCTGGGACAGCTTATCAAGAAACTTCTGCTACTGTATTGCAAGCTCAAGTCGAGTGTCCACCACACAGCTACAACATTCACAGCAGAATACTGGGGCTCACATCAAATCTGTTGGGCAAACCTCTCTACAGGAGGCCATCCATAGTAGGCTCCCCATCAGAAGGGTATCCCATATGAGGGCATCCCGTAGGATAGCACTCCATATGCCTACAAAGAGTTATTCCCAATAAGAGTTATTCCCAATCAAACTGTTCTATGGGATACCCTCCTATGGGATACCCTTCTGATGGGGACCCTACTACGGATGACCTCCTGTAGAGATATGTGAGAAGGTAAACTTTACACAGGTGCTTCCCAATGACGTTTGGAAGTTTTGCACATGTGAAGTTAGTACCGTATGACTGTACGTGATTTGGTAATTGATCTCTTCCGAATGCTTTTTGTGTTTTGTGATATCCTTGTAGAGTATACTTCCAGTCATGGGATGACGGGCTTGGATAGCGTTCAAGAGATGCATACGTTCCGGATGAACCTTCCATGGACAAGGCGGCCTTGCTTCTCAGATATGTGCGACAGAGTAAACCTTCGCGCTTCGTTGGATGCACTCCCCCAACATCCGTCGTCCCTGACGAAGAGGTCTTCTCCCATGAGGCATGACTGGATCACAGTACTTGGGTGATGGAGCTTACTGTACCAATTCAGGTACTTCTCAGCTATGAATACCGTCATGACGCAATGCATTAAGCTTTCAAACAGAGTTGCTCATAGTTACCCATAGTTACTCATCTACCGTCAGTCCCGTCCCGTACCTTCCGAGACGAGATGAGAAGAATGCAACCGCCATATCAATTCCCAACGCCGTTTCTATGCAAGAAGCCTCTGACCCAAGGCCTACCCATACCATGCAGCAACGGCCGAACATGTCCGCGCTCTACAAAATGCAACTCGCTTTTTTCAAGGTATACAGAATCCTTGTATGCAGGGCATAACAACGAACGAACACAAATCAGAGATCATCAGCCACCTCGCCCACTCAGCTCTTCTCCAAGCTCTGCAGCCGCACGAGCTCGGCGTACCTCCCGTTGGCGCGCATGAGGTCCTGGTGCGTGCCCTCCTCGACGACGACGCCCTTCTCAAACACATAGATGCAGTCCGCCTTGGCGATGGTGGACAGCCTGTGCGCAACAGCGATGGTGGTGCGGCCCTTGGCGGCACGGTCCAGCGCCGCCTGCACGACGTGCTCCGACTCCGAGTCGAGGGCAGAGGTCGCCTCGTCCAGCAGGAGGATCTTGGGGTCGCGGATGAGGGCGCGCGCGATGGCGAGACGCTGCTTCTGACCACCTGACAGCAGCGTGCCCTTGGACCCGACGAGGGTGCCGAAGCCGTCGGGCAGCGACATGATGAACTCGTAGATGTTGGCCTCGCGGCACACGGCCTCGATCTGCTCGTCCGTGATGGTGTCTGGGTTCGTGGCGCCTAGCAGGATGTTCTCGCGGATTGTCCCCGCGTACAGTGTCGGCTCCTGGCTGACGAGCGCGATGAAGCTGCGGTAGTCGTTGACGTTGAGCGATGAGATCTCGCGCCCGTCCACGAAGACGCCGCCCGCGAGAGGGTTGTAGAACCGCTCCAGCAGCGCGATCGTCGTGCTCTTTCCGCAGCCACTGGGCCCCACAAGCGCGATATACTGGCCGGGTTGGACCTGAAGGTTGAGGCCCCTCAGGACAGGCACGTCGGGTCGAGTGGGATACCGGAAGTGTACGTCGCGGAACTCAATCGTGCCCTGGATGCTGTTCTTCTCGCTGCGCGAGACCCGGTCGCCGTCCTCGGACCACGTGTCGATCTGGGGCTTCCGGTCCGCGAGTTTCTTCAGCTCGCCAGTGGCCGTTTGGGCCTTCCCCATATCGGGGGCAAAGGAGAAGATGGTGCCTGCAGACTGGGCTCCGAAAATGACCTGAGAAAAGACCAGGAAGAACTGGAAGAGCCCGTACTCCCTCTTGGCGATCAGGGTACCACCGTACCAGAAACCCAGGGCGAAGCACAGGAACATGAACGATTGGCTGGCGGCGTACAGGGACGAGGATCTCAGCACCGACTTTGTACTTGTCTTCAGCTGGCTGGCGATACTCTCACGGTACTTGGCCAGCACGTCTTCCTCACGGGTGAGGGACGCGACAGTCCTGATAGCTGTGACAGCCTCAGAGGCATAGCTGGCAGAAGAGGCGTACGCCTTCTTGGAGCGGGTTTGGAATCGCGACAGCATCCAGACTCGGAGGAAACCACAAGCGAGCAGCACGGGCACTGTTGAGATACAAACAAGGGCGAGCTTCCACCCTATGGCAAGTGCGACGACGATGCAGGTGACGAGGGTCGAGACGGTCATGAGGATGGTTCCGAGGGTAGCACCCGAAAGTCCTGCCATATGTGTCGTCTCTGTGCTGAGGAAAGAGGTGAGGGCGCCCGCAGTGTTCTCGTCGCGGTCGAAGAACTCGACATCCTGACGGAGCATGGCCCGGAAAGCCCTGTCGCGTGCCCTGTGGATCATGCGCTCCGAGCCGAGGGCGAAGATGACACCCTGGACCGAGAAACAGATGAGCATGGCCAGACCCAACATCAGGTACATCAAGCACCAGAAATGAGCGCTGGACTGGATCCCAGGAATAGTCTGCGGGTTGACAGGCACACTCAATTCGGTGATGATGTTGGCGAAGATGAGAGACATGACGGGGTTGCCGCCTCCAGAAAGCGCAGCGAAGAACAGACCGACAACCATCAATTTCCACTCTTCCTTGTTGAAGGAAGCAATGGTCTTGATGAGTGTCCACGTGGAGTACTTCTTCTGTTCCTCGGGCTTGCGTCCCTGAAGGGCAAGGCTCGAGAGTGACTTGGATGTAGCCTGGCGGTTCAGCCTCGAGGCGATGTTCGCGTCATCTGGGTCCACTTCATGCTCAACTGCGGTCTCTCCGTTCGAAACCTTCTTCTCGGCCACGTTCTCATGCTCGGATGTTCCGTCCTCCTCATCCGTCTCTTCAACCCTAGCGATCTCCTGGGCGGTAACCAGCGAGTGGTATGCACCCTGTTTTGCGAGTAGGTCATTGTGGGTACCCTGCTCGACAATGCGACCTTGGCTCATAACGACGATGTTGTGAGCGTCTCGGATGGTGGAAAGACGGTGAGCGATGGCAATGGTGGTTCGTCCTTCGGCGGCCTGCTCCAGAGCTGCTTGCACGACACCTTCACTGCGCGAGTCCACTGCACACAGAAAGTCAGCATTATTCACAGGCAGACACCAGGTATGTGGTATTCCATATCCTCGTCCAGGCAGACTTACAGGCTGATGTCGCCTCATCCAGCAACAAGATCTTGGGGTCGGACACAATGGCTCGTGAAATGGCGATTCTCTGCTTCTGGCCACCCGAGAGCAGGAAACCACGCTCTCCAACATTTGTCTGGTAGCCTTCCGGAAGGGCGGAGATGAAGTCGTGGGCATATGCCTTCACAGCGGCAGCCTCGATGAGCTCCTTCTGCCTCTCAGGGCTCTCGTGCTCGTGCTTGGTGCCGACCAGACCATGGCGGATGTTTTCGTAGATGGTGGTACCGAAAAGCGTGGGTTCCTGGCTGACCAGCGAGATTTGCTGCCGTAACCACCGCAGGTTGAGAGTTGAGATATCGTGGCCATCGAGATACACCTTGCCCTTGACTGGAGTATAGAAACGCTCGATCAGGCCCACGATTGTCGACTTGCCGGAGCCTGAAGCACCGACAAGGGCAGTGGTCTTGCCGGCAGGTAGCTCGAGGGTCACGTCGTCCATGACTACGACATCGGGCCGGGAAGGGTAGATCATCTTGACGTTCTCGAGCTTGATGCTTCCATCTACCTTCTCGAGCTTCTCACCCTCGTCGGATGAGCTGTCGAGGGCTGAGTTTCGGTCGATGGTGGTGTAGATCTTCGCAGCAGCACCGAGGGCGGTCGTGAAAGCCTGTACATTGGGTGTGACGTTACCCAGTGCGAATGAACCGATCATAACGGCCATGGCAATGGTGAGCACCTTCTGCAGGGGGATGACGCCGTCAACCAGATATCTGGAACCCATCCAGAAGGCCAGACCATAACACCAGTTCATCACGAGCATGAGGAATCCGATCATGATGGCTATGGCAGACTTTAGGCGAATGCCGTAGAACTCCGCCTTGACGAGGTGGGCATCATACAGCTTGGCCAGCCTGTCCTGGGTCCCGAAAGCAACCGCGTTGCGGACGGAGCTCAGAGTCTCCTCGGCAACGGTACCGCCGAGCGCATACGAGTTGATGTTCTTTTTGCTGAATTTGACAATGAACTGCGCACCAGTTCCCATGATTGTCACAATCGCCACGACGACCGAGCAGAGAATCAAGGTCAGTTTCCAGTACATGACGAATCCGATGATGAAGGCGGCGAGGAAAGAAGCCAGGGCGGCCAGGGTCAGGGAGATCTTCTCGCTGATTCCATCCTGGATCAAGTTCGTATCGGCTGTGATGCGGGTGACGACCTCGCCGGAGCCAAGGTTGTCGAAGAAGCCAATGTTCTGTCTCAGACAGCTCTCGAGGTAGTGCTCCCGGATCTTGCCAGCGATGTGCTCGCCGGTGTAGATGTAGACCACGGTGGCGATATAGGTGGTGACGAACTCGCCGATGCCGAGGTAGACGAAGATGAGAACGAGGTCAGTCATGCCACTCATGAACTCGTCGTAAGTCTTGGTCCCGTTGAAGAAGCCGGCGAAGGTCCCTTGAAGGGAACCGAAGATGACAGTCATCACAGGCAGAATGGCTCCGGAGGCGATGGCGCAGATGGATCCAACGACGAGAAGCATCAGATCGACCCGTGTGGCATATCGATACAGCATGGCTATGCCCACCTTGACATCCGGGGTCTCGACCTGGCGCCGTAATATCTCGGCCTGCTCAGGTGGCATGCCCGCGTAAGGATCCGACTTCTTGTCATCTTGGGGCTTAATGACCTTGGAATCCAGCTTCTGTAGGTCGACATGATCCTCGCTGTCGTTGCCTGGCACCTTCTCAGACAGCTTCTCTGGATCCGCCTTGGCTTTGTCCGTCCTGACTTCGCTGTCATTCACTGGTGTCCGGTTGCGGCTTGACGATTCGCTACTCCCCGAACCGGGTCGCTTGTCTGAAGATTCCTCAGCCATGCTGGCTTGGTTGTGTGCTCGGCGCACACCAGGTAAGCGTGAAGGCCAGCAAGGTTTCGGTTAGTGCCGAGGAAGCCCACAATATGTCCGGTGAGGGGGGTGGTGAGGTTGGCGAGCCGGAGACAATAGGTATATCGAGCCGCTAACCTTAGATCCTCCCTTCTATACTAATAACGAGCTCAACGAGTAGAGAGGAAGACAAAGAAGGAGAGTGAGGACAATTAGTACCTGAGGCGAAATGCAGGTAGGTCCTACTCATGGTATTAAGAAGGTGGGTGGATAGCTAGACACGACTAGGCTTGAAGTAGCAGGGGGCGACTTGGGCGTTGAAATATGTACAAAAACCCGCCCGGGAGTGGTAGATACCGAATTGTAGCTGCACAACTGGCCCCTCCAGGACAAGGGAAACAAGGCTTGTGAGCCAGCCAGCATTGACGTGCACACGAATAAGAAAGCGACGGGGGTGGAGGTGGTAGAGTGGCCATCAGACTATTCAGCGGAGTTCGGACTGTCAAAGTGCGAAATGTAGGCCTGCCGTCCCCACCCACCCCTGTCCCAGTCCCTGTCGGCCGTCCTTCTAGAATTATTGCTGCATGTTGTGACTCCACCGCTGACCCGGTTTTCCTCGCATTCGGTCGAAAACGAATGGTGGACTGCGGAATACGCCTGCACGCAGAGAGTAAACAAGGCCGCCAGCCATTCCCAGCCCGGCCAAAGAGTCACTGGCCTGACCACCATGGTGGCTGCAGCAGGTCCGTTGCGAGAGCTGATTACTGAGACTGGATGAACACGGGACTCGGCAATCCCATGGGATGGATGATGGTGTTGATGACCTCGTCCAGCATTGAGGACCATATTGCGACGGCTCTCAGTATGATTCACACCGACTTGCATTGCCCCCTTCGCAGTCGTAATCGCTTTTGTAGTACACTCCTCTTCCCCTGCACCGGTATTTCACCGTGACGACGGTGTCGCCGTGAACAGCAGCGGACGACGGATGGGGGGAGCCGGCAGGAACAGTGCCGTGCTTGGGCTACATGCACTAGTAACCTCCGGCTGTGGCTCAACGGCGACTGTTTCTGGCTCGCCGTTGGGCGACACCATGGCCACGGTATTCGGATGTCGCTTGGCGGGTCCCGGTCAGCGGCCAGATTCTATCTCATCTCCGACGCTGATAACGGCTAGGGACACCGAGCTGCTGCTTGTCAAGGTGCCGTGGCTGCAATGAATCAGGATAATTAAGATCGCTTGTCAGGTGTCATGGCCACACAGATGAGCGTGCGTTCAGGTGGTCGGCCTGCCTCCACTTGATCGAGTGCAGGGCTCTCAAGATTCTTCTACAAAATATATATATATATGCCCATCGCCGCCGCCATCAGCGGCGAGGGCAGCTCTCAAAGCGACGGCCGACCCCTTTACGCGGACTCGCATTCGCACTGACCGTGTGTTTGGACGGCTGCGGTCCACTTTCATGCTCGTGGGCAGGCCCACCTGCCTGTGGAATCCTGGTCATTGCAGAGCCATGCGTCGAGTAGGCAAGGGACATTGCGCGCGGTCGGAGTTCGGTTGGGCAGCCAGCTCCCCAATCCCGCACCCGCAGCCTAGTGATTTGTCTCCTTAAAACACTGCTCCCGCTCGGGGTGTTCATAGAGGCCGAATAGGCTCGCAAGTGCATATAGACATGTTTCGAAAACAATCCACGGCCATGGGTAAATTCCGGGAGGGTGAGAGGATGACTGTGTCGACAAAAGCGAGAGTGAACACGCAAGCACATGCATGCCTCCGACGTCGCGGAATACTAGCGACAATCCACCAAGTAAGACGATTCATCCATGAAATCGATGCGGACAGGCGTAAGACGGGGGCATCGTCCGTCCCGAGCCCGTGGGATATTACCTCGCAGAGGTCTCACGACAGGATTAGAGGTATCACATTCTCAATAGACTCGTTATGTATTCCATGCACTCATCACCATGCCGGGGGGTGACTCATCATGCCGTAAATCAGCCATGGGAAGAGTTATTCTTGTTCAGAAGCATTTACACCTTGTGTCTGGTTGGCCCGGCCCGTATATTCTTACTGCACGTAGGGTTTTCCCACAAGAGGTCTTCCATAGGGCGGGTGCCCAATAGGAGGGCGTCTAACCGGAGATTGTCTAATAGGAGATTGTCTGGTAGAAGGTTGTCTAACATGAGGCTGTCTAATAGGAGGCTTGTCAAATATGAGGTTTGGTGGTGAACACTGTCCAGATGCCCAGGTGGTCTATAGATGCCGTCGTGTAGCGGATACCAAAGCCACGTAGTCCACAGTCTGAATAGGCCGGGCTACATCCTAAACTCAGCCCTGCGACTAGGCTAGGACTTTATTCGGGTCCGTGACATCGGTGCGGTTTCTTAATGGATATAAGATTTCGTCAGAACTCTGGCCAAACCAACCAACAGCTTACCCACCCCTGCATGTACCACGCCTGGGCCGCGGTGGGACGGAAGGATGACAGCCCTGGAGTCAGAAAACGTGGGAACCCAATCAACATCGTCTGCCCAACTCAGCGAATACAGATTGCGAGCCGGAAGAGTTGTGGCTAACTAGGTCCTGCCAACCTTGGGGTAATTCTTGGGTACATACAAATTGTATCTCCCAGGCCCAAGCAGTTGGGTCAGTCTAGAGATGACTGGACAGGTTCAGGCTCCAAATTTTAAGTGACTGACGGAAGGCAACCGACGCCTCAGAGTACTTGGTTACCTGAGTGGCGAGCCACTTGAACCACGATCTGGCCGCCGGCGGTTATAAGCTTGTCCTCGTCAAAAAGGTGGGTACAAGCACCAAGCTGTCCATATTTGCAGCTGCACATAGCCAATCCGCCACCCACCGATATACCATTACAAGGGTGCACAACTCGGCGGCACAACCAGGCAAGGGTCCCCCGCATACGTCACTCTCCCTCGCCTAGAGCTTTCTCAGCCTCGTCACTGTCCACACAAGTAGCGTCGTCTGGATCCCCAGCCTGCTTGGACAACGAGAGGTGTCCTTTTCTGATCGAGCTGAGACCAAGACCAAATCCCTGACCTGATAGGTTGCTTGACTTCTTTTTATATTTTTTCTATTCTATGACTTAGCTGCCTCCCTAGTTTCCTAGGAATACTGTATCAAGATCGCACCTCATAACGGCCCTCCCGACATAGCGCTACCTGGAGCTCGACTCTAGACCTTGACCACCACAACGAGCATCCCGCCCACCATGCGCGCTCTCACTCCCACCGCAGCGGCCCTCGCCCTCCTGGCCACCTCGGCGGGAGCCGCCAAGGCCAAACCCCGCGACGCCATCCTGCTCTCCCAGGTCGAGTCCCTGACCCTCCGCGCCGACAAGCAGACCGCCCACCGCCGCGTCCCGGCCGTGCCCCAGCTCAAGTGCGTGTCGCCCCAGGCCGTCTGCTCAAAGTACAAGATCGACGTCATGCGCTGCGAGAACAAGGGCTCCGGATACGACGACGAGGACGTCCAGTGGAGCTGCTCCGCCTCGCTGCCCCCCGAGCTGAAGCTGGGGTCTACCGATGTGGTGCGTAACGGATTCGCCACCACCCGCTTTGTCTAGGAGGAGACCCGGCGAACTTAGACTGACAACGTGACATCTAGATCTGCGAGGGCTATTCCTCACCAGGTGACCCGTACGTCCTAAAGGGCAGCTGTGCCGTAGAGTATCGCATGTCCCTGACGCGCGAGGGCGAGGAGAAGTGGCCTGACCTCGGCGGCGGGGACGGGTACGACAGCGGCGGGACAGGCCTGGCAGGCTGGGTGTTCTGGGCCATCTTTTTTTCTGTCCTGGCGTTCATCGTCTACAACGCCTTTATCAACTCGCGGCGCGGCGGCGGCGGCAATGCACCGAGGCGGAACAACGGTGGCGGTTACTGGGGAGGCGGTGGAGGTGGAGGTGGCGGCGGCTTCGACGATTTTGGCAATGACGACCCCCCGCCGCCTTACCCGGGAACGAACAACAACAGCAATAAGTCTAGGCGTTCTGGCGGGAGCAGTGCACAGCGTGGCGGTAATGCGCAGCAGGGCTGGCGCCCGGATTGGTGGAGTGCCGCCGGAGGAGCTGCCGCCGGAGCAGCAGCGGGTTACGGTGCTGGGAGGCTGGGTAGGAACAACAACAATAACAACAATCGCGGGTATGGGAATTACGGGAGCACCTGGGGCAGTGGAGGGGGCCCGTCGAGGTCCGGCTCATCAGGCTCGAGTAGCGGCTCTGCTGTCAGCAATTCTCGCTACGAGAGTACGGGCTTTGGCTCGACCAGTCGTCGCTAGGTCGCTTATGTGCTTTCGATAATCGATTGAATTCAGCGCGTTGTCGCCATGCCTATGGAATTCCACCCTGTACAAACGAGACCTGTGCGCTTGCTGTCATAGGCTCCCAGACACATGAATACCCGTGAACCACGTTCGAGAGCGCCAGGAGGGAGGTGACCTTGTCAATTAGTCTATGTGCAAGTGCATGGCGACATGCAAACCGCAAGGACCTCAGAGCATCTAGTAGGATCTCGCCCGCCCGATATCCATCTACGTACCCTGAACAGTAAGTTTCTGACTCGGAACGCCTCGTGGTTTCTGCTCCCTGACTCTTCCTGGGTATTGTTTCTCTGTACAATAGTGCCTCATCAATCCAAACATCACGTTTTAATCGTGCGAGTTGCAAATGTACAGCGCAGCTTTGAATCGAAAAAGAGCCACAGCAAAGTCCGTGACACGCCCATGCGCAGAGCGTCCTCCCAATCAGGTCAGGTAGATGGGCATGATATCTGGCCGGTCATATGGCTTGCTGCAGTTGGGGCATTTCCTCAACCGGTTGGTAAGACGTGCCTCCGCGCATTCCTTGCAGAAGATATGGTTGCAAGTCCTGAGCATGGAGTTCTTGGGGTTGAGTTGGCAGATAGAACATAGAGCGATTTGCTGGAACACTTGTCAGTACTAGATCCAACAGGACACTCATTCTGGGCCACTTACTCTCAAATCGTTCAGCTCGCTCGACGACTTGCCGAAAGCCTTCTTCTTCCACGTCTCTAGGTCTTTTTCGGCATGCTCAAGCCGTACCTTGAGTCTCTCGGACTCGGTCTCGTGGCTGTTTGCCTTTTCCTTCTCTGCGACTGCCACGGCGTCCTTTGACTTGACCAAGTTCTGCAACTCGGCGATTTGTGATTTGACGCTGTCGGCCCGTCGGATTGCGTCCGCGCTCGAAGATTTCATATTCCGACTCTCTTCGAGTACAGCCACATTGGACTGCTTCAGATCCGTAAGTTGCTTCTCCAGATTGCTGATCAACGTGCGCGCCTGTGTATCGTGTTCCTTGAGCGCCGCAATGATCTCGGAACTCTTGCCGTTTTGTTGTCGAAGGGTTCTTATTTCGTTGTTGCGTATGTCCGCGTCTTTCCGGGCAGCAAAATATTTCTGATCGGCTTTGCTCTTCTCCTGTATGAGAACCGCCATTCGCTCTTCCGTTAAGTGCTGATCCATAACCTTCTTCTTGGAAATGGCCATAGAGCGCTTGTACGCCTTCTCCATGGACGGCAATTCCTGGTTGATCGACTGGAAGTCCTTCTCCAATTTCAGGAATTTCTCCCGCAACTCCTCCACGGTGATCGATTCGAGGTCGGGGCGAGGCTCGGAAGCCGGCGCATCCGGGCTTGGGCGAAGCCGCTCCAGCTCCATTTCTAGGGCAGCAATGCGCTCCTCCTTGGCGCCTACCAATTCCTTGAAGTTCTCCAAAGATGTTCGTTCCTGCTCCTGCTGGGCTTGGCGGATGCCCTTATCAGCAAGGAGTTCGTCCCTCTGCGACCGGACGCGGGTAAGATCCGTTTCCCGGATTTGAATTTGCTCTTCAAGATCTGCCGTGACGTTCTGTGCCTCGCGTTCCAGTTGGCTTCGGAAAGATGTCCTCTCGGCTTGTAACTTCTCAGCCTCGAGGCGGAGCTGCTTATTGGTGGCCTCCAAATCGTTGACTCGCTTGATGAGATCCTCGTTCTGAGACTTGAAAGCCTTGAAAACGTCCGTACGCACAAACTCTTCGTCTGTCACGCTCTCGCGCTTGATTCTCAATGTCGAATTCTCATCCTTCAGGGCCTTGATCTCCGAGATTGCAGACTCCAGCTGTTCCTTTTGCTTAGACATTGCCGCGACAGCTTCCTGGTATTTCATGTGCAGATTCTCGTCATGACCGTTGCTGTCGCCATTGTCGTCGCCATTCTCTGCCGTGGTGGGGACGGCTCGACTAGTCGAGGAGGCAAGAGCGGCTTGCTCGAGCTTCTGAACTTGTGCACTCTTTGCGCGATCTAACTTCTTCTCGGCCTTAACAACGCGGAGCATGGCGGCATCCAGGTTTGCCGAAAGCTCCTCCTTCTTATGGGCGAGCCTTTCCAGCTGTACCTTGTACTCCTTCTGCTCGGCTAGAAGAGATTTGATCTTGGTCTCCATTTCAGCAATTTCGGGCTTCACGTCACCACGATGGGTGGCCAGGCGATTGAATAGGGATTCTAAGATCGACTTGATGGCCTTGCCGTTCTCGGCAAGGTGTCTCTGGAAGAGCTGAACATCTTGAGACCCAAGCCCTATGGACGGGGATAGGTCTGCGAAACGAGTCTGGTCAGGAGTGTCCAACATGCATAAATTCGGCTGGTGAGCTTACCGTGGCTTTCGGATTTCTCGGTAAATGTGCCTTCGGCGACCAGCTCCACCTCTTGCAATAGCTTCAACGTGTCAGCTGAGCCTCGTGATGGCGGGGTCTGAAAGGGAGTCTCACCTGCAGCCACCACGCGTCGATAGTTCTGAGATGCACATCATAGTACTCGTACTGCTTCCCAAGCTCCTCAAGACGGGCTTCTAGTTGTGATTTCTCTCTCTTGTACTCGAGCATCTGCCGATATATGGCATCTTTTTGAAATGCCTGGTAGCCCAACAGTCAGCATATATCCCTTCGATAGATAGCGTCGAGCGGATGGGGAGTGTAGCGACCATTCAGGGTAGGGTAGGAGAGGATGCCAGCGGATGGTTGAGAGGCATTTGAGGACCTGAGCGCTCGGCATGCTGCAGCCAGCAAGCCATGCATTAGCACTGAACCAGTGGGCAAATCCTCACGGTATGTTGAACCCTGAGAGACAGATACCGAAGATCAAAGCCTCCACCTGTGTGTCTGTGGTGGTGCACGGCGCGTTTGGAAGGGTTTTGTTGGGCCGCGATGATGAGGGGGTGTTGCTGGTGTTGTTGTGATGGATAAACGGAGACCAACGTCACTTACCTCAATCCAAGCCTCGTCCTTCATGTCGAGGGTGTCGTCACGAGACTTGCTACTGCCATTGACCTGATGTCGTTTGCTAGGAGGAGCGAGATCATCGGCATTGTGGTTGACAGGTCTCTTCCTGTCCTCCATCTTGACGACGGGAGATGCAGGGAGAATGGCCGAGGGAGAAGTGGCAACAGGCATGAGAGACGTCGGTGAGCAGGCTGCAGGCTAGGGAAGGGGGCGCGCTGCAGGAAATCAGGTGTTGACTGGAGATGAAGAAGGCATGGACTCCAGATGGATCCTAGAGCCAGGCGATGACCTGGGTCGAGCTGTTGTCGTGATGATCATCAAAGGGCGTGCACAGGCGGATGGGAGGTGGACGGGTGGAAGTTGAGGACATTGATTAAAGATGGAGTTTTCACGAGTCACCAAGTGCCAGTAGTCCTTTCTTGTTGCAGGTCCAGAGGCGTGTCGGAACTGCGCTAAGAGGGAGGGGGACTAGTACCAATCGAGGGTACGAGGGTACAGCATCCCACTAAAAGTTACCGTTAGTCAATCATCTGTCGCCTGCATCTTACTTTTCGATTCCAACCCCTCGTTGCCAACCCCAAGACTACCACAACCTCGCCCACTTGGCTTTGACGCCTTGCTTTCTCTTGGAGTATCTTCTTGACTGCAATGACGAGGCAGCCACTAAAGGAAAGCGCACAAAGAGGCCTCCACGACGGAGGCTAAGGAAAAGATCGCAGGATGAGTTCGATGCTGAAGAAAGGCACGGGTGCCTTCAAACCCAAGGCGCCGATTGCGAGAAGACGGCCTGCTCCAGCTGCCCCGGCTGCTGCGGCTGTTACTGAACCGCAAACTGGGACATCATCAGGCCAGGAAAACGCCCCTGATGCTGGTCGTGACGATGCCAGCTCGTCTAATGTTGTCGAGTCGAGAATCGAACCACCGAGCCAACCCACCGTCCCGACTGCCCCGACCGAATCCCCAGCCTCATCCAGTCAACCTCATGCTTCGGCTACAAGCAATCGGAGAACAAGAAGCCCTGAAGCCAGAAGGACCAGAAGTCCTGAGGCCAGACGAACTAGGAGTCCTGAAGTCAGGCGCGACGCGACTACTAAGAAGAGTTCCGCGGTCGCTCAACCTCAGAATTCCACTGCTCCCACCACCGCAGATACAACAAGCCTCGCCCCAAACGACGCGTCTCGTTCAGAGTCCTTGGCTGGGACAGCGACGACTACTACAGCCATTTCGGAGCAGGCCGAGAGTGGGCCTGATCAAGTACAGGGCCCTTCAGAGCCACCCAGGCCTCCGTCTGGTCAAGGAGACGCGGCGGCGAAGACTAAGACCACACCGCGCAAAGGAGGCCCATCTGCGCTCAAACCTGCTGGACCCACACCTGCGAAGAAGACTAAGTCTACCGCCGAGCTTACAGTGCCATCTCCCGCCCCAACCCCAGAGGTCACGTCGACATCTTCTACAAGCACATCAGTCGCACCATCAGTCGACAATGGCGAGGGATCCTCAACCGCGGCTGCAGCCACTACTAAGGCCAAGAAGCCAGCGGCAAGGCAACCCAGGAAACGAAAAGCTCCTACTGGGGCGGCTGAGAGCGAGGCGGAAACCGGTACAGAAACCGCAGGCCCACCCAAGAAGAGAGCACCACGGAAGAAGAAGGCTGCTGCAAACGGCGGAGAAACCCAGGCAAGCGGTGCAGAGAATGGCGAGGCTGCGGCACCCAAGAAGAGGGCGCCCCGAAAGAAGAAGACGGCAGCCCCTGCTGGTAGTGGGGAGGGTGGAGAGGGAACTAATGGAGTCACCCCGACCGAGACCGAAGGCGAAGAGACGGAGGGGGCCAAGAAGGCCCGAAGAAAGAGATCCGTGACGCCCGAGGACGCTGAGCAGCAAAAGGTCGACCACGAGCAGATGGTTATGAGCGAATTAACGAGGGACCTCAGGATTGGTGCCAAGTTCAGCAAGTACGATGAGCTGCGTGAGAGGATGCGCAAGAAGCGCGCGCGCCAGCGACTCATCAAGCTGGGTAAGCTCCCTCCAGGCGAGGAGCAGGCTGACGAGAACGCGTCCGAGTCGGGAACGCCGGCTCCGGATGCGTCCAACAAGCCCGCGCCGGCGGCGCCGCGACTGATAGTGCAAGAGAACCCCGCGGACTCGGTCCCGCAGCTCGAAATCGTGGACGGGCATATCCGAATCAACGAGGCCTCGATGCAATACGACCGACACGCGGCGGCGGATCAGGCACGAGGCGTGGTGTTCGAGCAGGAAGAAGACGACTTCACGACCCCCGTGACGCAGCGGACGTACATGCGGCGGCAGCCGCAGGGCAACTTCTGGACCGACGAGGAGACGATCAAGTTCTATCACGGGCTGCGCATGTTCGGCACGGACTTCAACATGATCTCCAAGATGTTCGGCGGCGCCAAGAACCGGCGGCAGGTGAAACTCAAGTTCAACCGCGAGGAGCGAGCCAATCCCGTCGCCGTCAACAAGTGCATCATCGGCGAGAAGGACGTGCCCATGGCGCTGGACGCCGTCGACGGCGCCGACGCTCTCGAGGACTCCCAGGCCATCAACGACGAGCTGGCCCGCCTCAAGGCCGAGCAGGAGGCCGAGACCAGGAGGCAGGAGGAGGAGGAGGCCGCCACCAACCGCCGCAAGAAGGACGAGCTCTTCGGGCGGAGGAAGGGCGACAAGGTTCCCAAGTCCGGCCACGGGGCGTCGTCGCACGATGCCGACGTGGACCTCGCCAGCGATCCCTTTGGCGGCGCCGCAAACAACAACAGCGTCCCTGGGGCGGCGTACGGCGTCGGCACCGACCCGGACGTCATCGACGAGACAGACCTGGCCCCGGCGGCGACCGCACGCAAGGGGCGTGGAAGCCGCAAGGCACCGCAGACGTTTGCGGGCGGCATTGGTGGCTGATGGGGTTTTTTTTTCAGCCTTTTCTCTTTTTTACGGCGTACATGGGCGTTCATGAAATGCGGTTTGGTAGATACCCGCGCCGTCTCGTCAATTCTCTGGAGGGCGTTGGTAAAAGTGATAAAATAGGGGTTACAATTGTTCGTATTGGAGAAAAGGAAGGGCCCGGCACAGCTGGTTGGTACAAGTAAATTAGGATGATTACATATGCAAAAGAATGGGCCCAATGCCTCGAGGCGCGGAGGAAGTTCGGTGATGGTTACCAAGGTTGGATTCTTCTTCGCAATTCTACAATGAGGCCAGCTAGGTCACTTAGAATCAAAAGGATCGAAAGTCCTACAATACACAAAATTTGGATCTGAGTCTTCTGTGTTTTATTTCCGTCGACTACCGAAAAAAAAACAACCATGGTCACAGCTTTCCTCATCCTTGCTGCCTGCCGTCGCCCAACACGTGCGAGGATCTCTCCCACTCAAAAGTGCTAAGGTCTGAGGGCTTAAGCAAATCACCATAGATTTGCATTTTTGTAGTGACAACTGTAAGCATGTAGCCGCGTCGATAGGCGCCGATGAAGCCTACGGGCCACGGCCATCGCTTGCGAGGATACGCCTCCCTCCTTCTCGGAGCATCTGCTCCTCATCATATAAATTCGCGGGACCCATTACCCCGATATCAGCTCCCAAAGCTCACAACGCCATCGGTGCCCGGTTGCCCTAGCTTACTTAATCTCATTCCAATAACCGATTCTGAAGCATAAAATCTGCCAAATAGCGGGAGCCGATTACTGGGCATTAGGAGGCTCGTCATCATCAGGCTGGTCGAACAGGAAGTTGGCGGCCAGCTCCTCGTTCTTGTCGCACGCGAAATAAGCCTGGATGGCCTGGTCGCGGTCAAAGCCGAGGCGGCAAAGCTGTCTCCTGTTAGCGCTGTTTACCCAAGTAGAGAAAAAAGCAGAGATTACGCACTCGCTCGATAGCGTCCCGCTCCTCCTCGGTCACGGCGATAGCCTGAGCTCCCGGAGGCAGTGGGGCATCATCATCAGCGTCCTCGCCAAGCAAGCTGAGGAATTGCTCGGGGTTCTGGGCGATCAGCTGGGCCAGTTGAGGGTTGCTTGCTCCAAGCTGTTGCAAGATAGGCTCCAACATTTGGGGCTGCTGTTGAACAACTTGGCGAAGCTGTTGAAACTGGGGGTTGTGTCGCAGGAAGTCGAGGTTTCCGAGTCCTTGCCCGCCAGCAGCTGCGGCTGCCACGGCGGCAGCGGCTCCCGCACCAGCACCACGGGCACCAGCACCGCCGCCAGAGCCACCTCGCCCCTGTTGTGCGGCTAGGTCGAAAAGGTTCACACCACCATCATCACCACCTCCTCCGGCGGCCGGGGCAGCGGCCGGGGCAGAGGGCGCAGCTGGCTGAGCAGCTGGCGCAGGCTGCTGCTCTTGCTGCAGGTTTTCTGGGATTCCCTAGAATCTCGTCAGCCACGTGTATCCCGCCACCTTGTTTGCACGGCTTTGCTTACGTTCAAGAGGTACTCGACGGCACGATCTGGGTTGTTAAAAGCGGCGCGCATGGCAGCATCGATCTGGGAGCGCTCAAAACCCATCGCCTCCATGTTCGCGATGGCCTCGGCCCGCTGACCACCCAAAGCCAAGGCATTGGGGTCGTTGTAGGCGGCTTCCGAGCCACGCGCCGCAGGGGTAGGCGTGGCAGGTGCGGCGGCAGCCGGGGTGGAAGTCGACGCGGCCGGGGCGGCCGGTGGTGCTGGCGTGGAGGACTGAGCAGCTGGGGCGGGGGTCGCGGGTACGTTGGAGGACGACGATGAAGCGGCGGGTTTGGGTTCGGCTTTGGGCTGCAAGTTGTCAGCACTCGAGCCTGGCAAGAGAGGGTGGCGAATGCGGCGATGGGCAAAGTTACCTTGTTCACCACGCAGACGACGAATCCTTTCTCCTCGATCTTGTAGGACTCGACCGTGTCTTCATCCTTCAAGATTTTGCCTATCGCCTGGTCAACGAGATGTTCGCGCCGGAAATGGTAACCAAGGTTTCACAAACCGGCGTGGATCAGCTTCTGCAGCTTGGGCTCCCATCCTTTCTCATCGGAGATCTTTTGCTTGACCGTGGAGATCTGTATTGGGTGCTGGTTAGCTTTGCTGGAGCTCTGTCGCATCAACGGAGGCTTCGAATGCGCCTGGGCCGGGTGCAAAGGCGCAGGCTGGAGCCTAGAGGAGTGTGCTGGCATACCAGATCAGAGGGTTCGCATTCGATGACGAACTTCTGCTGCTTGAGGTCCTACAGGATAGGTATATACGTCAGTTGGTGTTGGCCAAGCAGAAAGGGACGTGGCTGGGCGGATGCGAGCACGGCGTAGAGATCGGGACTTGTCGATTCACAAAAGTCGAGCTCTGCCCGCCCGCCGGGGCATCTGACGCACCTTGAATGTGACCTTCATGGTGGGCAAGAGTAAACCTGGTGTAGACTTCTCTTCTGTGGAGGATGCGCAATGATGTATGTCGATGAGAGAGGGACCAAAAAAGCAGGTCCTACGGGGCGGGAGAGGGTTGGAGGTTGGGAAAGGAAGGTGGACGGGTGGATGATGTCGAGGTAGAGGTCGAGTTGGGGTCCGTTCAAGTCGAAGGCAGTCACTGCTTGCTGGTGTGCTGGTTGGGTGGGGTTAGCTGCGGCGACGTGGGCGCGGGCGAGGGAGGATTTGGAAGGTCAGCGGCTGGCAGCAGAGGTCGGCCTGGCCAATGTGGGGCAGGCTAGCGCGGCTCATGGATGCCTTGAGAGCTTGTCAGTCAGTCACTTCGGTCTGGCCTCTCACCTGGGTACCTTATCCGCCACCCAGCATCTCCAACTCAGTGGTGGAGGCTCCCACAACAGCTTCTCTCAGTCTTCCGTCCCAACGTTGCCCAGCTGCGATGTTGCCCCTTCCCCCTGGGAGGTAGCATTCGCCAATATCATATCAGCGTATCATCCACGGTCAGGGTCGCACCACAATTGGAATTGGACGGTGAATGTTCTGTTTCTTGATTGATGTTTCTTTGTTTTTCTGCGTCTGCATCTAGCTCGTTCCGACTGAACCTCAAGCTTCAAGCTGGACGTGTCTCTCAACTGTTCTCACATCTACTCGTCACACTCATCTCAGATCTCACTCGGCTTCCTCCCTCCGTTTCGCTCTGCCCCTTCCGCTTCTCCGCATCCTCCGCTGCACCATCCAAGGTGCTCCAGACATTGTCTCGTCTGAAGGTGTATAAACGCCTCGCTAAAAGAAGTTGAAAAGAAATTTGGTATCAAGATGTTTTTGTATAACCCACCGCCATCCCAGCCAGGTGAACCTGCCTCCCAGAGACCCATATGTACTCTCTTTTGTTTGTTCCCTCCCTCCCCTGTTGGTGAAGTGAACGCCCATGGGGCCGTCTCTAAAAAACCAGCCCATTGAAACATTATAGTAAGGAAAGTTGTGCATCGATCATGACACATGTGGTAGAGGCCGGATCATGCAGCAGTGGAAGGGGCCGGGCTGGCTCGTTTTACCAGAGCGCCCCATCCAGCGCTGCCAGCCCCGGCCCGGAAGGGCCTTCTCTGCTCTGCGTCTTTCGTGTCTGATATGCAGGCAGGCTGGTGCTGGATCCGGCGTTGAGGATATAATCGGGGATGGGGGGCGTGACGTTTCTTTCAGGTGCTTCGCCCCCATCTCCCGAGTCGTCTGACTTGCTCCCGTCGCTCGCCATGCTGAAGCTCTTGTTCGCATCGCCAAAGGTGTCGAACGAGCCCGTCCTGGTCAGTGGGCTCGAAGCCACGGGCAGGCTATCGCTTCGCATGCGGCTCAAACTGCGGATAGACTGGCGGTCGGAAATTAAGAAGCCGGCTTGAGGTGCGGCTATTACCACGGTCCCCGGGCTCGCCAGAGGCGGCGGGGTCGGTGAGTCGGAACGGAACAGCGGGTGAATGTGCGATTCGCTCGCCGATGCCTGCTGAGTAAAGGCGCGCTGTGGTGGCTGCGGGGCTTGAGTGCGCGTGGATGCCGGGCTGAAGCTGCGGCTACGTCTCCTCAGGCGAGGGGGCTCGAGATCCAGTGGGGTTCCGGGACTCGGGCTCCGGCTGGTAGTTGGACTCGCGGGAATCGTTTCCAGGAATCGACCTGGAGTAGCAGGCGACGACGATTCAAGCACGGTCTGGCGATTTTGTGGGTCAACAGAAGACGTATCCCAAGAGTCGAAACTTTCACCAACGCCACCCACACCCGAGCGGCTGGATTCGATCGACTCGAGAGAAGGAGCACGGCGTTGGCTGCGTTGACTCCTCTGGCTGCGCATGCTTCGGCTGCCGGACAACAACTTCGTCTTCGAGGAGATCGGGCGCACGACGTTGGTCAATGAGGAAGCCACAGATGAGATGGTTCCTGTGGCAGAAAACCCTCCGCTTGACGACGGAGGGCTCTTGGAGTCGATGGATACGTTTCGGGTGGCGGGCTCAGCAGGGCTCGTGCTCGAGTATGGCACAGTCTTTACCCGGCTTGAAGGAGAACGGCGGCCGATTTCCAACATGCTGGGCGAAGTTTGAGGACCCTCCTCTGACGTGCGGCCAGCGATGAAGCGGACGACCAGGAAAAGCAACTGCGCCACAAATGACAATGCCAGCAGTGCAGAAACCCCACCAACAAATCCCAAAGTGCTGTCGCCGAGTGGTGCGCTGCTGGACAAGCAGATGAGTGTTGCGACAGTGAGTGCAGCCGCGACGACACAAACAACAACACTGGAGCCAAACAACAGACCGTTGACTGTCCTTGAGGCGTCTTTCCTGCTAGAGATGAAGAGGATCCACGATAGTAGGACCAGCACCGCCGACTCGAGTAGAGATGATACTATCGCGGTGATTCGGGTTGGTGATGTTGGGTTCGAGCGGGGCAGTGCGAGGATGATGTGAAGGACCAACAGTGCCAATGAGGTTGTCACGGCGACAACCCCGAGGGCGGCTGAGGCTAATGGGCGAGACATGCTCATAATGTTGATCTTGGTTCTGGATTCATACGTCACAAGTGACGAGTGTGGTGCGTGCCAGGGTCTGAGACAGTCTGGTGGTAGCCAGGCTGTGAGACACACGCGACGGGCCGAGTGGCGAGCAGGCGAGAACGAGCGTGGTTGATCCGTAGATCCTGCGGCGAAATAGGTAAACGAGTGGACGAAGGTCGATCGGCCTCACAGAAGCCAGAACCAAGCGAAAATCAGGCGGAGCCTCAAGAACAAGAGCCCAGCTTGTTCTTATTATTGTCCAGTCAGCGAGTGCTGCGCCCCGAGTTCCAGAACAGAACCAAGATCGTCCCCCTGAAGATCGCCCCCGTCGGCGCCGGTGGGTAAGGGCGCACCGTGGGTGCCGAAGCAAAAGGTCGGAAATGAATTTTCTAGTGGGGACTGCGAGCCGGGGTGCCAGAGGGCACAAGCGAGGTGCAAAGGCCGCCCTGGAGGTTCTAGAAACCGACCGGGCAGTTCAGTGGACCTGTTATTGTGGGTACTTGAGACTGGCGATGACGGCACCGGAGCGATGAGGCTGGAGGATGTTGGCAGGCGTTGGCAATATCGTTCGGAGGTTTGATCAGTGTGGTGAGATGACGCGGATATGTGCAGCCCAGCCGAGTTCATCACCGTAGTCTTGGGTCAAGTGGTGGGATTGGGGGAGAGAGAGTGAGAGAGTGAGAAAAAAACACGTCCTCCAGACCGTGAATAGTAGGTCCACTTCGTGGAGAGAAGCCACCAAGGAGTGAGTGAGGCTTGAAGTCAAACTCAAAAAGAGGAGAGCACTGTGCAACAATGAGCAACACAGGCCACAGATGAAAGATATGATATGTGTGAGACACGTAGCGAACAAGGTTTCTTCTCGCCTCGGGGTTGGGCTTGGGGCTTGGTCTCATCAACGGGCCGCGTGGGCGTGGGCGTCTCTGAGTTCGCACAACCAGACCAGAAGTTCGGTACGGGAGGGGTTAAGGGTAAAACAGCACAGCTTTGCAAGGAATTCCAAGGAGGAGAGGAGCCAAAGCAGAGTTGTGAGGAGATGACGAGGGGGTGCGATGGGGACTGTATATGGGTCCTCGCGGGAGCTGGGCTCTGAGTGCCGGGGGTTGGCCCCAGTGCAACGGCAGCACCGGGGAACGACGCGTTCTGTCGCGTGTGGATCAAGGATCCAGCTGAAAATGTCCGTTCTCTTTTGTTGTGCAGCAACGACAAGGGTCTCCGGTGGGGAAGCCGAGCCCTCCAGGGCTAGGCAGGTTGTGCGGGCCTGGCCTGCCTGGGTTTCGCGTGGTGGTCGCTGCCAAGCATGTGGGAATTCTCCGTATTGGCCCGTCTGCTGCCCGCCCTCATCAGAGTCAGACAGGCACTTGCTTCTCCTTGACCTGAACCGCCTGACCAATCTCGCCTTGCTGCGTCCCCAGATATTGCTGGCGCGTCGACAATTTATAGACCACGGCTGATGCCCGGCGAACTCATAACGCGGTCCTGACGAGGTCGGCGGTGCCGCTTCCGTCGATATTGGATCTCCAGATTTCTGGTGTGTGTGTCTCAAAAGTCCTGTGATGAGGGCCGTCCAGACGACGTCGTTGGTCGCACAATGGGTCCTTCTGGTCTTGGGAGGGGTAGCATAGAAACGAGAATAGCGATCGAGGATGGACGTCGACCCGGTCCTTGTATATGAGGTGGGCCTGGCCGGGAACACCAGAGTGCTTCTCCAGTGGCTGTCGCTGAGCTTGCTTGTCTGATAGTATGCTCTTCCCTGATCGATCGCCCCAGACGCATGGTGACCCTTGATTTGGGGACGGGCACCCTGACGAGCCATCGCGTGCGACCCTCGCATGTGGTGCGATATTAGGAACAGCTGGTCCCGCGCACTGCATCACCCATTGAGCGAGCCATGCCATTGAGCGAGGGGCAAGCAAATACTGTGTAGATTTGAGGAGGCTTCAGGCTGGCGACCAGACCGCTTGTCCCCTGCCCGGTGCTACGAGGTGGACTGACTTTGTGCTGACCGCGCGGTATGTGACCTTGGGAGAGTTTAGCTTTGCGGCAACCTTTTTTCCCTCTGCAGTCCGCATATTGTGGTTCACCCCGGTGGCTGGGTGACCCATGCCACAGTAGCGTTAAAAGCTGGTGTTATTGACGGTGCCGTTCTATCCAGTTCGCTAAACAAGAGGAGAAGCTGCTCGCCCCGGATCCTGTAAACAAATGCATTGACAGCTTCTCACCAGCTCTGCCCAATCAGCGGCGGCCGTGTTGTGCCTAAGCACGCCCGGCAAACCGAAAACGACGCGGTCGAAGCGGACTGCTCTTGGGGACCTGGAGACTTGGGGACTTGGGGGGCTATCATACACCAAGCAGGGCAGGTCTTGCGCGTGTACGGGCCTCCGAGATGGTGGCAAGTCACAGGATGGACCCCTTGCTGGGAAGGCAGATTGCTCGGTTGTCCTGGCATCGTGATCCATTTCGGCGCATGGCACGCAGCCTGCCAGCCTGCCAGCCATATGCAGGTACGGCCGCCCTCTGTGCGTGCCCACATCTCGCCTCGCCCTCAGTCAGTCAGTCAGTCGTTCAATCGTGTTGGGCTAGGCTGCTAGGGTTGCTGTGAGCGGGAAAAGTCTTCCGAACTCAATCCATGCCCAGGGTTGTATCGCGACCCCGGCTGGCCTCGTTTCAACGTTTCTCGACTAGGAGTGTCAACAAGGTGCGGATCTGTCCCCGGGGGCCAAAGCTGTGGGCAGGCTGGAGGGCACTGACGAGAGCCACTGGACAACAGACTGTTATTCAGTGCGCCGGGCGCAATCGGCAGCGCAATTGACCCCGTCTGCTGTGGGCTTGGGCTTGGGCTGCTCGCAAGCCTCATCAGGCCCATGGGATTTGTCTGTGCAGGCCCGAGATTTCACTGAAAATACTCGTCCGGCCGGGGGGCCCAGCCTGGCCCATTCATGCAGGCTGGACACGCGAGATTTGTGTCGCGCAGGCATTCAGGCATTCAATTTCGAGGTGTTGACCTGTCCGATTACTAAGGGGGGAGGCCACCGAATTGGATTGGTGCCCCCACCTGTCATTTGTCAGATCCCAGGGATCTGTGGGAGTGCTTCGGTAATCGTCGTCTCTTTCTCCCTATCGGATGGGCCTGTGGAGGACTGAACAGTCCCTCTTGTTACAGAACTGTCATTGCCGTCCGCCGCGCCGTGTGCACAGGCGACAAAAATACAATCACCGCGTCAAAACGTTGTCTCTGGGTCCTACTATCCTTTAATGGCCCAGGCGAAGCCCATAGCAATGTCGGTCGCCGGTCGCCGCGGGTCCAGCTATACACTGCCTGAGCCTTATTAGCATCGCAGCGAGCCCAGCATCATCTTGTTTGGGCCAGCCCGGGCCAGGCCCAGCCAAAACAGCGTCTCTCTAATACTACGTGGGCGGCCGACCGGCTACATACTCTGGATGAACCTCAGCGGTTCGCGGACTTGGAAAACGGTGGGGCCACCTGCTCATGTCCTCAGAGCTCACAGAGCCGTCAGTCCGACGGATTTCGCTCGTCAGTCACCGTCCGTTGCCCTGTTCCCCTCTGTGTTGTGATGTGAACCTTGTCCCTGAGCGTGCCATGAGGCCAAGAAAGTTTCCCCGTTCTAGGCCCAAACGGCGGGCAGGGGCACGACGGATTGACAAGTGTGCCGGTTGAGGGTTATGTCAGTGCTAATATATGTCATTTCCATCCCCTGCGGGCACTTGTGAGGGTTCTGCCAGCCCCTGATACCGGTCCTCAAGGAAGACAAGCTCCATCAACCGGGAACACATGCGGGCTCTTAGCGGCAGAAACTGGGAACAATGCTGCACCGCATGGTATCCCAATTGGCTGGCAGGGTATGCTCTCGCTTGGGAGGATTGCCATGATCAAGTTAGGCCTGGCGGCGGACCAGAAGGGCTCTTCAGGTTCAGGTCCTGGCGTGCGAGGCGGAGCCGCTTCTGAACTGGCAGGGATCAAGGAGTTCTTGCAGGCCGGAATGTCGTCAACAGTGGAGCTGCCAGCCCGGAAACGGTCTCAAACTGACTCTGAACTGGGCGGCGGGCGGGCGGGCGGGAAGCAACGGCTCCTTCGGGGCCCCAGTCTTGCCAGCACGGTGACTGTGTGGTGGACTGTATATGCGTTGTACAAGTCTCCATACCCAATGTGCCTGTGAGTGTGCTGGCCTGCCAACCACGGTGTGCTCCCACCGCAATACGAAGAGCTGTTATTTCTGAGCCTGTGTGGGCTCCACTCCTGCTCCCGCCAGGCGCTGCCTTGCTCTCTCCGCATGGGAATTGCTTTGATGGATGGAGATTTGATGTCATGGTGGCAGCTCTGGTCTGTCAGGACGGGTGAGGTGAACCTTGATAGATGAGCCGGCCGGATGGCCCCATCGATCTCGACGAGTCAGAGGACCCCTTCTCGTGCTCGTACCTGCATGACAGGGCGGGGGCTTGGAGAGGGCAAGCTGCAAGGTACGATGCCATATGCTGGGCACATGCACGTGAGCCGTGGCGCATCAAATCATACCGACTTCTGCGCTGCATCTTGCTGCGCTGCGCATCTTCCTGTGCAGCCGGTCGCACCGCAGCATTCTGGCCAAGATGCCTGCGTAGTGGGAGACCAGAAGAGGTTGGGGCTGACTCAACAAAGTTGTGGGTTCCATCCAAAGACGGAAACATTGTTCAGTCGTCATCTCAACTGCCTCCCTTCTGCCAAGACCAAACACCGATTCACGACCGATTCACTGGGTCCTGGCAGATGCCGCAGTGCGTGCACTGCCGTCGAGATGCGGGAATTAAAGACGGCATTTATTTTGCAGCAAATAATCTGTTATACATAGTAAACCACCCGTGGGTCTACATGCAAGGGGTGCAAGAAGTACGGCGAACTAACATCCAGGTTTTGTTATTCGCTGGCGGGGCTGGCTGCAGACTTGTAAACTTTTTTTTTCTTTTTTCTTTTTTACTCGCTGCAACTCGTGCGGGACTTTTGTCGCCGACTCGACTTCCTGACCCATTCTCGTCCCAACTTCGGGCACTGGAGGAAAATGCTGATGACGCAGGTGCTGCAAATGCAGTGCACTGCATATGCAGAAGCATGCAGAAACTGTCAAATGTACTGTGCTGTCCGCCTCCGCAAGGTTGGGAAAAAAGGCTCAGTCTCGCCCGGCACCCGCTCCAATCAGTCAACACTGAAGACAGGGTTGGCCCACCCACACCATGTGCCAGTCCAGAATTGATGAGGCACTCGAAACTATCCCACTTCCCCAAAACCCAATGCCCAAAGCCCAGGCGAGGTCTTCCTTGCCATCTTTCACTCGGAGCACCTTCATTGAGTTCTGCTGGTGTGGGGACTTTTCCTTCTCAATGGTTCACAGGGATTCCAAATCTTGATTATTCTTTGCAGGTGAGCATCCCGTGGATCAATCGTGGTGTGGGGCCAACTCTCACAAAAATCCCTGATGGGCAGTATCAGGTGAGAGGACCTCTTCCCCGGGAGCTCTGAAGAGCCTGCTGGAAGATGATGTATCGGGCAGTGTCCCGTGGAATACTCTCCATTAGTATAGGAAACCCTCATATAGGAGTTCTTAAGGGGACCACACCACAGGGAACAACCTCTGAGACGGCCTGCTGTGGGTTATATTCCCCTAGAGTATCCTATATCGAGAGCCCTCTACTACTGAACGTCGCGACACCCTACAGCCCACTCCTATGAAAGAACCTCGGGTGGAATAACTCACTGCCGCAAAGCTGCCTGTGTCTTGGTCTTTGGTGGATGCCCCCTCGTGGCAGAATATTGGTGGGACAGTCCGCTCCGAACAAGCTCTAGCCTGTATTGTGTATATTGAGTACAGTCTTAACACGCCGTCTGTTATATATACAACGTTTTACGCCTCAGCCCCTTCATACATATTCACTCCTATCCGTCCACCCAGGCTGCAACGCACTCCAGTCCCTCGAGAACCCATAATCAGTCTGGTACAGCCCATAGTTGACAAGCTTGACCTCATCGAGGCGGGCCCCGTCGTCCGTCTGCGCCCAGATGCTGACCGCGAAGGAGTTCGCACCCTGGTTGTTGATGATCCCAGGCGGCACGGGAAACACGGTCTGCGGGCCAATGTGGGGCTCGTACTTGCCGTACTGGTAACCTAAGGAATTATTAGCATAGGTCTGAAATAATGGTTGGTTTGTTAGTAAAGGTAAACCCACCGTTGATCCAGAACATGACCCTGGCGACGGTCCCCGCCGGCGACGAGAACGACAAGCCGAGGGGCGCGTCCAGGTCGTCGTCGATGTCCAGTGTGAAGTTGGAGACGTAGAAGCGGATGCCAGAGGTGCTCAGCCCGTCGAGCGGCGTCGAGTCGTCCCAGACGCCCAGGGAAGACGGATACGACGAAGCCGGCGAGAAGCCTGGCAAGTGCCAGCCCAGACGCTCGCCGTACAACCCGCCCTCGTTCATCGGGCCGCGGACGGCGTCGATGTTTGCGCTGCCGCCGGCGTTGCCTTGGATCTTCCAGGTTGTGAAGCCCGTGTTCGTCGTCGAAGTGCCCGGCAGCAGCTGGGCGCCGAGGATACCACGGGGGTTCTCCACGCCCTTGGCCGTGGAGGTCTGGTCGTGCCCGTGGTAGTCCACGACAACCGTCAACACATTGGTCCCGTTGCTCTTCTGGAGCGCAGACTGTGGCAAGTCTAGGACCTGCGTCGTGGTTGTGAGTGAGGCATTGCCAGGGTCACCGCCGATAAGGACGCCGTTCAGCCAGGCACTCCAGCCAAAGGCCAGGCCACCGCTTGCACTGATGTTAACGGACGTGAAATTGGACCCGGAGAAGTAACCCCGGTAGAGCTTCGCGCCAGTATAGTATCCATAGTCAGAAGAGAAGAGCACAGGAAGAGTGTAAGGCTTCACTGGGGATAGAGTAGAGGTCTTGTTGCAGACCACCCAGGCGGAATCGTCGAAGTCGGGCTGCACTTCTGGAAGGGAGTCTGCCGATTTCCACGAGTCTAGAGAAGGCAGCGAGACTGTGCGTTCTTCCGTGCCTGGGATTTCCGCAGTGTAGGTGCCGTAGGCCGTCTCGCTCGCGCTGAGCTCTTGGCCGTTCCAGACGATGGTTGTGATGGGTGTCTCACCAACAAACGCTTCGATCGTAACAGCTTTGTCATTGTCGCCAGAGATGTGAAGGGCGCCATCGCTCAGTGATGCGCTTCTTACGAGGTATGGTCCCAAGACGAAGACCTTGTTCTCAGCGGACCGGTAGACCTCAGCCACAGTTGATGGTGCCCAAAATGTCCACGCTGTTGGCTGGTCAAGAAGGTACACCAGCACGCCATTCGAGAACTTGACAAACGTTGGCCCTGACCCTTGAACGTATGTGAATGCCTGGCCAGCGGATGTGCTGTTAGAAGAGCTGAAGGAAGAGCTTCCGTGCGCGTCGTACTTGAGACCGGGCTCGCCCTTGAAGGCAAACTGGCCGGTCTGTCCTTCCTTCAGGTAGAGCACTATGGCAGATGCGTCGCCAAAGGTGGCCCAGGTTGCAACATCAGCCGAGGAGTAGAGCAGGGTATGGTCGCCAAATGCATAGTCGGTGACCAAGATTCGGCTCTGCCTGCCAAGTAACGAGACGTCTGGTACTGTGACTGCTCCTGAGCTCGTATCCAATGTAACGGAGAATGTCACATTCGCAGTAGACTTCGTGCTGCTCTGCTGGGTAACGGTGAAGGTAGCACCGGAGTCTGGGTTCTTCAAGACCCAGGTAAAAATGTCACTTGATGATACCTGCTTCACATTAGCCACCTGTCTACCGTTCAGAGGCATAATGGTGCTCACCTTGTACCCAGTGCCATTTCCCGCCATTTCCGTCTCCAGGAGGTCCGGAGACGAGCTTGAAAAGAGATTGACCAGCTTCGTCTGGAATAGCTTGTCCCATTGCTGGCGAGTCTCACGGATCGGGGCACTATGCACTTGTCGTTAATCTCCGGTGCGCCAAACTTTGAAGAGGGCAAGCTTACTGACCTATAATCGTAGCTAGTATACACAACTGGTGCGGCTGAGTGACCCCAGTTGGTGCCGCCGTAGGTCATGTAGAAGTTCTGCAGGGTGACTCTTTGGCCGATGTTGTTCTTGTAGCTGGGCACAGCCGTTAGTGCCTCAGATCACCTGGTCCAGGACATTCTGGCCGGTCTTGAGCATGGGTCTCCACATACTAGACATCTGGGAAGGCCGGATTATGCTCAGACTCGCACGTGTCGTAGAAAGAGCCGCTGCCCCAAGCACTGAACCATCCTCCTTGGAATTCTGGCATGTACTCGGGCTGAGTGAAGCTGTAATTCTGGAACCCTGGCATAAAGTCAGCTTTGTGCTTTTACTAACCAACTAGCATACCGTCTGGTTCCACTTACATTGGTAGTATGTCCGTACGACGTTGAAGCCGGTAGTAGGATTTGTGCAGGATTGTCCGCCAGGGTATGAATCCAAGCCATAGACATTGACGGACCCACCGACATCCTGATAATCTGTGCTCCACGACTGGCCCCTCATACCCTTCTCGTTGTGTGTGAAAGGCACAACAATGCCAGCGGCACGATACGCCGTCTTGAGCTGCTCCATGTACTTGACCAGGGTGTTGTCCGCCGAGTGGACAGACTCGGTGAGCTCGTTCTCAACCTGGTTGAGGATCACGGGGCCCCCATTGGTGATCTGGTTGGCTGCGATGATCGACCCCATCTTCTGTACCCAAGGAATCCAGGCCTGATGGTAGGTCTCGTCACTTGTCCTGAGATTGCCCAAACTGCCATCGGAACCCCACAGGGCGAGGCCACCTCCGTTGTGCTCTGCATTGCAGTAGGGCTTGACGCTTGTTAGTTTAATGTCACGAGTGCCGGTTGAATGATGCCTGTTTGGTCTTCCAGGTCAGGGAACTGGAGGTAATCTCGACTTACACCGGCGCGCGCAACAACCCATAATCCTGCTTCCTTGGCGTAGTCGAATAGCTGCTGAACATCTTTCCCCGGGCTCTCGAAGTCGTAGACGCCCTTGGAGGCAGAATGGTAGGACCAGAAAAAGTAAATGCTCACGGTGTTGAAACCGTTTGCCTTCAATTTATGAAATATGTCCAGCCACAGCTCGGGGACGGGCAGCCGCTGGTAGTGGAACTCGGCCGAGTTGATAAACACGCGTGTTCCATTGACCGACAGGCTGTATTTGTCCCAAGACACGAGGTCGGTCAGGCCATTGTCAGTAGAGACCACGCTAGATACCCAGCCCAGGAGGGTGGTGACGAGGAGAAGCGGCCGCATCTTGCACGACACTTGGCGATCAGAGCGAATGCTGGCGTGCAGGGCCAGGTGGTCGCCATCTTGAGACACGGCGAAGCATCATATATAGGCGCACACAACATTTCGACATGGGGCGCAATTCGCAATCCCCATGGGGGCGAGTCTGATGATCAGCATGGCGGGTTCCTCAGTTACATCGCCTCTCGGACGAGTTACCGAGGGCGTTGTATTCCCAGCAATCAAGAGCCAGGGCGACTCGCATTTTTGTGGCCCTGGCATGTCTCCCACGAGCCTAGCAGCCTCTTTGGGGTTGGGCCAAATTAGGTGCTCCTGGGAGAAATGGAGAAAGGGCCAACTGGGCGAGTAAGCGAACCAAGTCGCACTCGTGTCGAGCGAGGCTCGATGCATTGTTACGCCGAATGAGCGCATGGTCGAGTGCTGGATGGGGTCGGTCGCCGCTGGGCCGAGCCGTCGAGCCAGAACTTGGCAGGGGTCCCGAAGCTTCGTGCAGTTGCCTGTTTAACAGGACGAGGCTTGTTGGAGAACCAGCCTATGCACGTGCATTTCATCTCGATTGCCCTGGGGAATCGGCCTCTTCCAGGTTTGGAAAGATGATTTGTGAAATGATAAAATTAAGCAGCATAATACTGACCTGGAATAAAATCGGTTTTCCCAGCCAAGTCCTACGCGGCGACCTGTCATGAACCCCAATAGGGTAACCCCGTATGGGATATTCAACGAAAGGATGACCTATCATTGGATGGACAGCTATTGGGATAACCTACTACGGGATGAACCCCTGGGGACAACCGTATCTGGGACGATTGACAATCGCTTTCACGAGGGCCTTTCGTGGTGTGGTCCGGGAGCCTCGTCTGAGACGGTCTCTACTACAGTAAACCACGGTGGACCAGAGGCGATTCCAAAAGCGGAACAATACCAGTTGGGAGCTCTGCACCGACCTGTGTTTGTTTCATCATGCATGTCACACCACGTGTGGTCGAAATCTCCGAAGGCGACGCAAAGTGCCATTCGCAGCCGCAATATACCCACTACAACGCAGGCAAGCCTGACGGCGCACCCGCAGCATGCTGGCACTGAAGTGAGTGAGCGAGTGCCTTTGAAGAGCGCGCAATACAATTGCCCGCACGCAGTAGGACTCAGAAATCCCGATATAGTCCTTGCTCTACCCACGTCAATCCTGCCTGCACTTAGTATTGGCCCCCACTCGGAGGGCATGAGCCGTCCTTGAAACCCCATTCGCTGCATGCAACCACACCACCACAGCTCTAGCCCGCCGGCGGGTGCCCTGGCGAATCGCCTCACTCGGACGGCCTGCGACCACGGAATGAATACAAGCTGCGTTTTTAGTCTCCGGGCCTATCACGACACTTCCTCGGCTGGACACACAACAGTTGTCTTGTCCTCGAGTCAATACTGCCTGAGTATACACTCCGTCTTGACTTGACGGTTGAGATACTAAGCGCTGCCAACCACTATTCGACATCTCGTCGTCCCACAACTTTGCGGGAGCGAGGGTTCGAATCCCCTGTGCCAGCATGTTTGTACGCCCTAAACACAATCACTATTCCGCCCAGGAAATGATATAAAAACGCGGAGGAGCCGGCCATGCCGGTCCGTTTCCGTTCCGTGAGGTTCTGTCATTCTTGTGTGTGCTTGTCTTGAGAAGACCCGACCGATCTCCCCTTCCTCCATGGTCTTGTCCAAACAACAGCCTTGTGTGGCCCCGGTCCTGCTCCTGTCAAGCCCGAGTACCAGAAGAAGAAAAAGTCGATGCCATCTGTAGTTCCCATCCCATTCCTGGAAATGTTCTGTGTTGCACAGGTACAAAGATCACACATAGTCGCCGCCCGCCGAGTCCCTTGCGCCGAAACAAAATCGCCCATCCGGTCAACACCACCCAGGCCCCCAAGTCCAATGTACAAACGCCGCTGGTGCCCGTGTTGATTCCGCGCCCTCGTCCCGAAATGACAAATTGCAAATGCGACATGGATTGCCTGCCCTTCAATTTGATCTCTCGTGCTGCTGCAGTAGTGACTCCGAAGAATGCAAAGATTCGCTGCACGTTACTGCAGTATGTCGTGTATATTACCACTGAGTTTCGTCCGAGTCCGGCAGATGCGATGGTTGGTAGAGAAGGAATGGCATATATCCTGTCCGGAATCGAACGGAGCCCAGAGTAGTCGAGCAACGCCAAGGGTATCGTCTAAGTCGATTAGGAACCGTAAAGATAGACCAATCTGAGGACTCCAGCCAAGTGCCCGTGATTTCCAGCATAGTTGGGACAGCAAGCCCTACGATGAGACCACAAAGAACAAATTCCCCGGACTCCGATATTCTCGGTCGGTGGAAGACGCGCAGTCCATTTCCATCCTAACAATTATCGACTGTGTCGTTTTTCGCATATCTTGCTCGATTCTCGTGGCGTATTGTGATTTCCACTGCAAACGATAGCCGCACATTGAACGACGAGGGCACGCGGCAAGCTGAACAGCCGCCATGGCTATCAACCCTGCGTCCCCCCACGACTATGCTGAATTCGTCACTGGCGGTGGATCGCGAACCGTCGGCCCTACAAGGGATGGTGGTGATGCCCTATGCGGCTCCCTCGGCGGGTCGGGTGTGACGAGATTCCCTATAGACGGCGACTTCTCCGATTTCGCTTGTTCCGTGTAATGTTTTGGAAGGCTGCGTGCCACTTCCCCAGCAACTCCTGTGTTACCTCCACCTGCGGACCTCGAGTCTGGGGGCCGAGTAGCAGTGTGGTATGCTGTCCTCGTGCTTGCATGGCTCACAACCGGCGTGGTAGCTGCAGCTGGCGATATTGCCGGCTTCGGGCTGATAGGAATAGGGGTGCTGGTAGGATAATTGGCGGAATTTGCCCGAGCCTGCGCTTCTTTCTCCGCCTTGGATGGCCTGCCTCGCTTTCGCACCGTGGGATTTGATTGAAACACACCATAACCATTAGAGGGCGATTTGGATTGAAAAACACCATATCCTTCCGCGGTCGTCTGTTTGGGATCCGAAGAAGGTCGCGGTTGAATCGCTCGTGAAGTTGCGACGGGTTGGTGAAGTTGGGCGGGTTGCGGCTGAGGCTGAGGCTGCGGCTGAGCCAGAGGCAACGGCTGAGGAATGGGAGGCGGTCGCGGTTGATATTGTATGGGCGTCATTGAAGCCACTCGTTTGGGGACGTGTTCGCTGAAGTCGCTCACGGACTTCCTCTTCAAGTTGGGGAGGCTGGGAAGTTGTAGTTCCCTGTCCAGCAGCTGCGATGCCGCGCGCATGCACTGGTGCATATTCCGACCTGTGGCAGAGATGGTTAGGAGCGATAGGAATGTTAGCAGAAGAGACTCGTGATGCTCACCTCCAGGCAGCTGCATCGCGAACCAGTCAGCCTGCAAATTGTATGCTTCTGAGGGCCAGCATGATTAGCATCATTACACGCCGCGGACGTGACTGTATCGCCGGACCAGGAGCAGCGGACTCACTAATGAACTCGACAAGCTGGTCAGTCTCCACCTGACTGGCCTTGATGTATTCGGCGAGCACGAAGCGCTGCGAGACATTATCAGAATTTGGCCGCATCACAGAGGGCCAGGACGCGCGGATTTGTTACCTTCTCGTCCTCGGTAAAGGCATCCATCATGCAAAAAACCTATGTGTAATCACAGCGAGCGGGTGACATTTCAGGTGCAAGGAGGGGCGTCTTGGGAAGGCCGGCAGTGGGAGGAGGGCGTGGATATCACAGGCCAGGTGCAAGGCAGCTCTCAGAGGAGACGAAAGATGTTGGCCGGACGGGCGGTGGAGCAGAAGGGAAAAGGGAAAGCGGGACGACATGTAATTGTCGTAATGCCCCCCAGAACGAGACCGCCGAATAAGAACGAGTGATTGGCGAGGGGCTTGAGAAACGAAGTCGACTAGAGAGAATGCGCCCCCTTGAGCAGTGGGACAGGTAGGCGCGAGCAGGCGAGCAAGCGCGCGTCTGATCAGAATGCCGACGGAGGAGTGGTGGGAGAACCTAGAGGAGCCACTGCAGTGACCTGGCTTGCCTGGGCAAATGCAGAAGCATGAGCCGAGATTTGGTTACACAGAGCTTCTGACCCCTGCTTGTTGCTACCTGTGCCTGGCTGGGGCCGGGGCAGCGAGTGGAAAAAAGCTTTCCTTAGAATCTGCTGGCGCTGTGGTCCGTGGCCCGTCCGCGTAACGGGAGGGAGGATGGCGCCGTTCAGTGTTGGGCTCCCTCTCAGCCTGGCCCTGGACTCGTCCTGGACTGGTTTCGTGCCGTGGTATGCCGTGCCGTGTCCCGTAGTCCGCGGGTCTGTGGTCTGTGGTCTGTGGTCTCTGTTCGAGATATACTAAGGCAGTCCCCGAATCTGCAGACCACGGTGGACTTGTTGCAAGGAAGAGAAATAGACGAGGCTGACTTGGATGGCCCAGGTACCTGGTACCTATATGACAGAAGAGGCAGCAGCAGAGCAGCAAGGCGCGGGCAAATCACCCTGCAGTGCAGGGGAAATACGACCTGCGCCCTGCCTGAGACTTGAGTACCGTGCCCAGCAGGGAGAGGCGGCGACAGAGACTTTGTCTACTCGGTGCTACTATCGAAAGCAGGCCAGTCAGGTCGAGTCGTTCGCCCACTGAGTGACTCAGTGCCCACGATCTGGGAGGCAGGGCTGGCAGGGAGGCCGCTCAGGAGCTGTGCCGTGATTGCTGGGTTGCTCGTGAGTCGTAAGAGCGGACAGAGTCGAGAGAGAGAGACGGCCTCGGGTGGCGTAAAATGAGATGTGGGCTGGTGTGGGTGTGCGATGATTGTTTGGTGCAAGGATCGCGAAAGTGATTGTCCTCGGGCTCGAGGGTGTGAATGTCGAATGTTGCACAAATTGTCCAGCATGAGATGAGCCGGGATGTTCATAATTCGCGAGGACGCCCAGGTCCAGTTTGGGCAATTTCCCCAAATCCAGAAGGAAGGAAACGAGACGAGGCGAGGCGAGGCGACAAAAGACACACGAGCCAGGACGCTCGGTCCAGCCTGACTTCCTTGCTTTGCGCTTTGCGGACGGAGATAAAAAAGACAGCGGTCCAGGGTGTGTATTCGGATGGTCGAGGCTGAGATCGCCGCCCCGGTCTTGCAGTCCCTTGTCCATTCATTAATGCCCCCTTGCCGTCATCTCAACCTCGCCCTTTTCGGCCGTCTCCTCCACAGAGGGCAGACAGCACACAGCAATGACGGCCGCCCGCGATGTCGACTCGGATCGGGCCTGAGATCAAAAATCGAAATCGGGATCAGACATGCAGCTAAGACCCGGCCCTGCTGCAGGAGATCCAATTCGGTATCCAGGGCCCCAAGTGCCTGGGTGCTAAACAAGTCGTCTCCCTCTGCCTTGGCTGCAAGCACTGCAAGCACGTCGCATCCGTGCTGGCACACATCGCCGACTGCAGATTGTTGCGTCCAGCAGGCCAATGGGCTCCGTCCCAGCCTACCCGCGGGTGCACCTGATCCCCCCTTCACCAGCACTCACCGTCAGTCTGGTCTCGCAGCGCCCCGTGTTAGCTGAAAGTCCATCACACAAACCACACAACCACCACACTGCTGCTCACCACTGGCAGGCACTAGGTCCTCCAGAATGATGACGGGCCAAGCTGAGCGTCATCATGGAGGTTACCCACATTGGGGAATGGCAACTCACATAGATAGGCAGTCAGTCAGTTTGCTGGACGCCTTGCAGTCTCCCATGGCCCAATCAGACCGTCGGCCCAAGACCAGGTCGTCTTTCGTAAGCCAGCAATGGTGGGACAGCATATTCCTCCTGGCCTACCAAAAACCGTGTCGCAGCATCTCAGTGGTCCTCTCTCGTGGGCGGCGCAGGCGACACACGCCAATGAGAGCGGCCAGGACGGCCGTCGACCATCATGACTGCCGCAGCACAAGCCAGCAGTTCATGTGGTAGGACTGAGCCGCATGCATGGTCTTGTTTGCAAACAAAGAAGTTGACCCTGCGCTCGCTTGCTCTGCAGCAGTCTGCAATCTGCAAATGAACTGCTTCTCGCTGGGCCAGCCCATGTGGGAACACGCCGGGTTGATATGTTTTTATCCTCCATGCTCACCGCTCCGCTGTCCCGACCAAGCTTCTCCACTCTACAATCCGACCGGTCGACCGGTCTGCACAATGCGTTGGCATTGTACCGACCACGACAGAAGCTTCCGTTCTGCTATCTCGTCCGGCGCTCCAGCCAACGTTCCGTCCGTCTCTGCATGTCTGTTGTGTCGGCCATCCTCAGGTGGCCACGTCAGTGTACTTGCTTTTGCCGCCGCGGAGCTTGCAAACACTATCTCTCAGCCCACACTACTCATGGTAACAAACGCCGGCACACTATATCCCCATTGCTACTCACTGATCACGAGCACCCTTAGACTGCGTCATGGTACAGGATTCCCATTTATAGTGGCTCTCGCCGATTCAGGTCAGTTTTATAGTATTCTCATTGAACAGCACCCTCTGGCCAGGCCTCTTGCGCCAGCATCTCCTGTGAGAGTCACTCATAATTTATCTAACAGCCTGCCTGCAAGGCGACCTGGCTTACAGAGGGATGCTGTGTCCTCTCAGGCATGCCATTGTGCCTGCTCAAAAGCTTGAACAAGTGACGTGTTCCCCTGGGGCTGCAGGCCGAATAATTGATTGCCCTTCGAAGAGAAGATGCCTGTTGCTTGTTGTGGCCTGACATTGCACTTTGCAGATGCAGATGCTCCTAGCCTGCAGACCCACCATGTGTTGGCTTCCGATATGATGCAGAGGCGATGCTGGATCTGTTTCAATGTTTGTCCTCTGCAATATGCCTTTGTCACTCTGTCTGGGCAGTCAGTGCCTGTCGCATCTGCCACAAGCGATTGTTCAAGATCCGGCCAGTCCGAATCGGCACGGTGAAACTGATGGCTGGATTGTGGCATTACCCATAGTCATCATTTGAAGACACTGCATTGACTGTCTAGTATGGGGAATTGGTGTTCACGACGTTATCGATCATCCATCAATGGAGCGGAGACTTGGGTTGAGTAGAATGACAACCTGAGAATGCGATGCGGGATTGTGGGCGACCCAGTCTCCTTCCTGACCCCCTCCTCCCCCAAAGCCCCTCGGCAACTTTTTTTTTTGGCGCTACTCACACTAACTGGGGAAGTCGGGCGGCACATCTCTGCCCGGCAGGCACCGGTTTTAGTCTGCTTGGGGGTCCTGCCGCAAAACGGACAAGTGAGTGCAAGGATCCGTTGATGCTTGAGGAGTGGTGATCTTCTGGACTTGCGCCAGTCACAGGCGCCCTAAACCAAGTCCACCCTTCCAGACCCGCACTCCTCTGACGGCCAACCGACCAAAACCAGAGTTGCGATCAGAATCATCAGCCACGGCGTGCAAGACATAGGGCTGAATTGAGAGGACACGACCGTAGCAGGCACAGAGGTTCTGAAGCCAGGACCTGCCATGTCGAGGATACCGGACCACCAAGTCCGATAGCGAACCCTGCCGTCTCGTCTCTGGTCTCTGCTTAGCCTCGACCTTTCCCTCTTCCCTTCCCACTTCCGCTTCTGCGCTTCTTCGCCTTAGCAATTCGCCCTCGGTTTTCGGTCCTGCGCTCTTCCATTTGCATCGCGCTTACGACTGCACGTCTATGGACCGCACCAGCATTGACCGACCCGCCCTCACACCCTTGCGCCCATCCCCTTGCCACCACAATCTCGGTCACCAGTCGAACTCACCTCCCACTGTAGGGACCACAGGGCCCGCCTGAGCACCCAGGATGGACGGGGAGGAGCGCAAGGCGGATGCGTCTCCGGCCATCAAGATGGAGGACGGCTTCCGGGAGAACGCGTCGGCCCTCAAGGCGCAGCGCAGTGCTTCCACCTCGCCCAACGAGTCCAAGCCCTCGAGATCGTCGAGTCTGTCGCCAGGAGCAAAGGCAGACAACGAGAGCACCTCCACGCCCGAGAACGAGCCCGCGCCAAAACTGTCGAGGAAGCCATCGTCCAAGGCTGTCTCGCGCACACCGCCTCTCTTCGACCACCTTCCAGATGTTACAGAGGAGTCCAAGACGACCTTTCAGGTCATTCCCGATTGTCTGTATGGCTCAAAGAACATGGGAGCATCAGAACATGATGCTTTAGATTGTGATTGTGCTGAAGAGTGGCGTAAGTACCCCCAACCTGGCCTGCGCGACCGCCCACGCCTGTGCTTGGGCCGTTTGTTTTGACCTCTGTGAGCAGAAAATGGCAACAACACCGCCTGCGGGGAAGACTCCGACTGTATCAATCGAGCGACCAAGATGGAGTGTGTCGACGGCGACTGCAACTGTGGATCAGGCTGCCAGAATCAGCGCTTCCAGCGTCAACAGTTCGCAAACGTCTCTGTCATAAAGACGGAAAAGAAGGGCTTCGGCCTCCGGGCAAATGTTGATCTGCAGCCCAACGATTTCGTTTTTGAGTACATCGGCGAGGTCATCAATGAGCCGACTTTCAGACGGCGAATGATGCAGTACGATCACGAAGGTATCAAGCACTTTTATTTCATGTCACTGACGAGGACTGAATTTGTTGATGCTACTAAGAAGGGCAACTTGGGGCGGTTCTGCAATCACTCCTGCAACCCAAACTGCTATGTGGACAAGTGGGTGGTTGGTGAAAAATTGCGCATGGGCATTTTTACAGGCCGTGCAGTCAGGGCCGGCGAGGAGCTCGTCTTCAACTACAACGTGGACCGCTATGGCGCTGACCCGCAGCCCTGCTACTGTGGTGAGCCAAACTGCACAGGGTTCATCGGCGGCAAGACCCAGACAGAGCGTGCCACCAAATTGCCCCTTGCGACCATTGAGGCCCTGGGTATCGACGATGGCGACAGCTGGGACACCGCTGTTGCTAAGAAACCCCGCAAGAAGAAGCCCACCGAGGACGAGGAAGAGTATGTCAACAGCGTGCAGCTTCGCGGCCTCGATGAGAGCGGTGTTACCAAGGTCATGGCCGCCCTGATGCAATGCAAGGAAAAATGGATTGCAGTAAAATTGCTGCAGCGCATTCAGAACGCCGACGACGACCGGGTGCGGAACAGGGTGGTGCAGATGCACGGTTACCAGATCCTCAAAACCACGCTCAACGCCTTCAAAGACGACCACAACATCGTCCTCCAGATACTCGATATCCTCTACAAGTTCCCACGATTGACCAAGAACAAGATTTCCGACTCCAACATTGAGGCAGTGGTTGAGAGTCTAAACTCGTCGGAGCATGAGGAGGTGGCGGCCGAATCCAAGCGCCTCCTGGAAGAGTGGAGCAAATTGGAGACGGCTTACCGGATTCCTCGAAGGAAATTTGACCCCGCCGCCCAGCCCGCCAACTCTTTTGAGGAGCGCCGAAAGCACGACCACAAGGAAGAGACACCAGCAAAGCCGGTCATTGCGCCCGGTGTCGTTATTCCAAAGGGCCCCAAGAGCAACATCCCTCAGCGAAATGCAGCATACTTCCAACCGCGGCCCAGGCGGGTGTTTCCGACCGGCAACGCCCTGCCGCAGGGTTGGTTCATGGCCAAGGACCCCGAAGGGAAAGTGTACTACTACTCCCAGAGCGGTACCGTAACCTGGCAACGCCCGACTGTGCCCGCACACGCGGCAAAGGTACCCTCCAAGCAGCAACAGGACCAAAAGGCCGTAATGGACATTATTGAGAACCTGAGCAAGGAGCCGACGCCTAAGCCCACTGCATCCCTCACCCCACAGCGACAGAGCACACCTGTCCCTGATGCCAAGAAGGAGAAGTGGCGTTCTCTTCCGATCGAAAAGCAGATGAGGATCTACGAGAATACGGTATGTGCAGCACCCCCAAGGCCCCGACCGATCTGTCAGCTGACATGCCTTAAAGCTTTTCCCGCATGTCAAACATGTCTTGGATAAATTCCGCCACAAGCTACCCAAGGAGGAGCTGAAGAGGTTCGCGAAGGACGTCAGTAAGAAGCTTGTGTCTTCAGACTACAAGAACAACCGCGTGACAGACCCAACCTCCATTACTGAGAAACAGGAAAAGAAGATTCGGAAATACGTTAAAGATTTCCTCGATCGTGCAGTAGAGAAGTACCAGGAGCACGAAAAGCGCAAGGCCGAGCGTGCGGCGGGGTCGAGCCATGCGAAGACGAAAGAGTCGAACAGTGAGGCCATCGCATCGGTTGAGACGCCCGGGACCAACGGACCGGCTGATAACGAAACCGCGGTCTTGAGTGACGCTGAAGACGGCGCGCCAGGCTCCCCGGAGCGTAAGCGAAAGCGAGACGAAGACGATCTCCTGGATGCCAGCCTCACTCCTGACGAGCCACCATCTGTGAAGCGTCTGAAGGATGAGGAGACGACCGAGGAGCCTAGCCCGCCACCTCCACCCCCGCCCCCGGAGGAGGCCATGGATGTTGATATGACCCCGACTCAGGCAGCAGAAATCTCATGCGAGCAGGAACAAGCTCAGAGGCTTGCCGACGAAGCTGAGCAGGATAGGGTCCGCCAGGAAGAGGATCTGCAACGTGAGAATGAGGAAGCGCAGAAGTGGTTTGAGCTGGAGCAGAAGAGCCAGCAAGTGGCTGCAACCAACGGTGCCTCGAGTGAAGATGCCATCGTGAACGGGACATCGCCAACCGTAGAGGGGGGTGATGCATCCCATGAGGAGGCCATGAGACGTGAAAATGAGGGGCTGAAGCAACTGGTTTTGGGGCAGTAATGATGGCTGGTGGGTCTCCCCACGAATAGGGACGGAGAAAAAGGAGGATAGCACGCGGGCGCAAGAGAGCTGCCCACTTGCTTCCTCGTGGTTGGTGCCTGAGACGTCGATCCTGACTTGCTCAGGAACACCAGTCGAGCGGGGCTGTACGATTGCAATCTCATTTCTTTGCAGCAGCAGCAGCATCATCATCATTTTTAGGCTCGTTTGGTATTCAACACGGAAGAGCTATTCGGATCCGACGCTGTTGTATATACGCCGATCTCGTTGTGCAAGAAGGAACACAGGTGGACTGTGTTTACAGACATGGGGGTCGGGGAGCTGGCAAGGGCGGCAGCTGTGAACAAGTTTCTGACGGTTGAGGGATCAGCCGTGTGTTCTACGGAGTTATAATGGAAGTCATGATACCAGCGCATCTGCATTTGGAGACGGCGTGCCTTGAGGGGATTTCTTGCACTTTTCGGGACCGGCGTTTTGGGGTGGGGGGGGGTAAAGGGAGATTGGTTGAGGGGGGTTCGAAGGTCACCGCGACCCCCATCTGGACTCGGACGGGTGGCCAACGGCGTTTGAGCGGGCGCCACATCACCAACTGGCATTGTCGGGCCAGGCGGCCGATGGAAATTGAGACAGGGCCATGGGTGTTGCTACGGGGGCACGAGGGCAGACTTCAGGAGAGGGGCTGGTGAGCTTCCAAGAAGCCCGATTCTTGCTGGCACGGTATCAACCTGCAGAATCCGGAGGGGACCAGCTCGAGATGGGGAATACCAGACCAGGGCAGGTGGGATCAACGGGGTCTGCAGCGGGAACTTTACACCACGCCCCGGGTGGTAACAGCAGACCCCCACCTGTGGTGCTCCTCTAACGCCTCGAAATGCTCATTTGAGGCTTTGGAATAGCTCAACAAAAGAATTAATTACAGATCACATTCTGCAGGTTACGTCTCAGCTGCTGAAGTGGGGCGGTCCACGGCGCGATGATATCTGTGTGAATGCCACAGCCCTCCTTGAGGGACTTGCACGTCGCTACACTGTCCGGCCTGCCACACTCTGCAGCAGATGTATACTCCATGTCCGCCGCTGCGTGAAGGCAGAATTAAATATTGCTATTCAAATAATGTTTCCACCAGGACCGACGGTCAGAAGTTTCTGGTCACTTGATACTGGCTCACTTTCTCTCATCTGGAGACTGGCAAGTCAAGATTGCCATCCTCACACGGTTACTCTTCAGTGTCCGCTATAGTTCAATCATCTGCAAATCAGCAACCCTCCCCCCTATATCTTTAAAAGAAAAAAAAACACGTTTTTTGTTGCAAGTTCTTATGAGACAAAGTACAGTGGAATTCATCTGTAGAATGAAGACTGATTCGATGCCTCCCCGCAGTCTCCATCTCTTACGACAGAGTACTCACACAATGCGGTTCATATAGTTACACAGACTTCACATTACTTACATAAATCCCATCCTCCACTGAGATCAATTATACAAGTGTTTGTCCCCAGTGAATAAAAAATGGAAAAACAGAAAAGACCTCGGCAGCCGTGTAAGCCGGGTACCGTCGGCGGCTCGGACAACCTCAATGGCAGGTGAGATGTCCACCCCCACCGGGAAGGTCCGGGCTCAACTCAACGGACTATCTACCGAAGTGCACTTTCTCATTTCACCTCCCCAAGCCCGGCATACCTGCTCTGTCTGCTCAGGTACTTCCATTCTATCTCTTACTACCCAATTGGTCCATATACCCAACCTCCGGCATGACAGGGTCCTCGAACGAACATGCAGCAGCGGCAGCAGCAGCAGCCGGCGGGGACGGGGAGGCGGCGCGGATCCTGTGGAGGCACCCGAGCCCCTTCGACACGCAGCTGGCCCGGTTCATGCGCCACGTGAGCCGCAAGTACGACCTCCAGCTGGAGACGTACCCGGCCCTCTACCAGTGGTCCATCGACAACGTTGCCGAGTTCTGGGGCGAGGTCTGGGAGTTCTGCGGCGTCGTCTCGTCGCGGAGTTACGACGCCGTGCTGCCGGGCGCCGGACCGGACAAGGCGGCGGTGCCCATGTTCCCGAGACCGCACTTCTTCTCGGGCGCCCGCCTCAACTTTGCCGAGAACCTGCTCTTCCCCGCGGGCGTGGAGGCTGACCCCTCGGGCGTCGCCGTCATCACTGCCACCGAGCGACCTGGCGATGTTGTCGAGACGTCGTGGGCGGAGCTGAGGGAGGCGGTCCGCCGGTGTGCGGGCGCCCTGCGCGCTGCTGGATTGAAGCAGGGCGAGGTCGTGGCCGGTTACGTGTCAAATCACGTCCAAGCCCTGGTGGCGATGCTGGCGTCCGCGTCGCTGGGGGCAGTCTGGTCCGGCATCAGCCCGGACAACGGCGTCTCGGCGGTGCTGGACCGGCTGGCGCAGCTCGGGCCAAAGGTGCTCTTTGCCGACGACGGCATGGTCTACAACGGCAAGGAGTGGTCGAGCAAGGCCAAGACGGAGGAGATAGTGGGCGAGCTCAAGAAGAAGGGCCTCGAGCTGGTCGTCGTCGTCAGGAACCTCCCCGGCGCCGACCCCGGGCTCGACAGCCTCAGGGAGCAGGTCGCCAAGGTGGACGAGTACGAGAATTTCCTGGGTAGCTCCCCCGACGAGGAGCTCCGCTTCGAGCAGCTGCCGCCGTCCCACCCGCTGTACATCCTCTTCTCCTCGGGCACGACGGGGCTGCCCAAGGCCATCGTCCACACGGCCGCGGGGACGCTCATCCAGCACAAGAAGGAGCACTTCCTCCACGGCTCCGTGTCCCCGGCCTCACGCATGCTCTACTACACCACCACGAGCTGGATGATGTGGCACTGGAGCGTCTCGGCCCTCGCCGTCGGCGCCTCCCTCGTCCTCTACTCAGGCTCGCCCTTCCGGCCGCACGGCCACATGTCCCTCCCCAAGCTGCTCTCCGAGCTTCATGTCACCCACTTCGGCACCAGCGCCGCGTATCTCGTTGCTCTCGAGGCGAACAACGTCCGGCCCGTTGATGACCGGTCACTGGACCTCAGCCGCCTCGAGGCCATTTACTCGACTGCCTCGCCGCTGCCGCCCTCGACCTTCAGCTTCGTCTACGAGGCCTTCCCCAAGAATATCAACCTGGGCTCCATCACTGGCGGGACTGATATCATCTCGCTGTTCGGCGCTCCCTGCCCGCTGGTGCCGGTCCGCGTCGGGGAGATCCAGTGTGCCGGGCTTGGGATGGCCATAAAGGTCGTGGACAGCAGCTCGGCGGCCAACGACCCTCGGCCCGTGGACCCGTCTGATGCACCAGGAGATCTCGTCTGTGTGAAGCCTTTCCCATGCCAGCCGCTGACGTTCTATGGGGAGAATGGGGATGAGAAGTATCGTGCTGCTTAGTATGTCATGCCTACCCAGCAGTTCTCCCTGAGCCTCCCTGCTCTGCGCGGTGTCCTTCACATCACTCCCCTTCTCTTATATCTACAACCGTTTGTGTCCCAGCATTCTGTAGGTGTATAAGCTAACACTTTGCAGTTTTGAACGCTTCCCAGGAATATGGCATCACGGCGACTTCGTCCAAATCACTTCAAATGGTGGCCGTAAGTACACGATCCCTTCATCCCCTCTGACGCCCCCATCAGATGCACGAAACAGGGAATTTGTTTCCAATTCTCTAACACATCTTGCCCACAACAACAGTCAAGATGCTAGGCAGGAGCGACGGCGTTCTCAAACCCGCAGGCGTCCGCTTCGGCTCCGCCGAGATCTACAACATCCTGACGCGCTTCTTCGCCTCCGAGATCGAGGACTCGGTGTGCGTGGGCCGCAGGCGGCCCAACGTCGACGCGGACGAGACCGTCTGCCTGTTCCTGGTGATGGCCCCCGGCAAGGAATTCGTCAAGGGCGACACGGACGCCCGCGTCCGCGATGTGATCCGTCGCCAGCTCAGCCCGCGCCACGTCCCCGCCGTTGTGGAGGAGTGCGGCCCCGCCGGCGTCCCCAAGACGGGCAATGGTAAGAAGATTGAGGTTGCCGTCAAGCAGATCCTCTCTGGGATGGAGGTCAAGACGAATGCGAGTGTTGCGAATCCTGAGGCGCTGGCTTGGTTCAAGACTTGGGCTGAGCAGCATCCTTGATCTTTTCAACTTCCATTGGGTGGACTCTGATTTACAGGTGCCGGCTGTGAGAGGTTATCCAAAAAGTCGTCTTATAAGTTTCCTCACGGACCTTTTCTTACAGGAGATATTCCTAGAGATTGGTAAAGGCACGGTAAAACAAAAGGAACAGAGGATATGGCTTAAGATTCTGTTGGTATTCATGTCTAGATGCTAGATGCCGCAGGGTCTATTCTGCCCAAGCGTACAGTACATCGCGCGTGGTACAACCACGCCCAAGGCAGTGTGAGCGTGTACACGCACGTTGCACACATACCAGGTCCTTCCCAATGTCATCCCGATTTGACACCTAAAACGCCGCAGATGCTCTAATATGTAAGATGTACGCAGAAAAAGTGAGAAAAACTACACGCGCATTAGCCGCTCGGGCCCGCGCCTCCATTGCCATGCCCCCGTCCCCGGTTGTCCTCGAGGAGCAGGTGGGGCTTAATATAGTCCTCATCCAACTGCCTGAAGAGAGCCGATGGGTCTTCCGAGGTGAGCAGCTGCTTGATAGTACTAGCCGCGGATCTGGCCCCGTCCGTCAAGGTGGCAGACCTCTCCCTTGTACCCGAAAGCACTGGCTGCGAGGCTGCTGAGCTCTCACCAGCCGGTGCGCTGGTCGGCGGTACGGGGCTGGCCCGCCGTTTCGGTGCGGCGGGCGGCAGGTCGGAGATGTCGACGTCGCTGCCCAGATCAGAGTCTGTGACGCTCGCAGAGTTACTGCCAAGGAGTTCAGACTGCTCAGGGTCGGGGAAGTTGGCCCTGGAGCCCTTCCGGCTGATGCTCGAGGGCCGGTCAAACCCATGTGGGCTTCGGTGGCCGGATGACCAGCTGTGAGGATCACTGCTACCGTTGCGCCTCCCGTTCGAGCCATCCACCCGGCCAAGGGACACGGTCGAGTTTGTTCGTCGCGGCATGTACCCGATCCCGGTGCCAGAGCGCTTGTAGTAGCTGCCGCCGCCGACTGCCTCAATGTCGAACTCATCATCCGAGTCGATCTCTTCCACCACTCCAGTGCGGATATTCAAAATTTCCAGCATTCGAGCCGTCGTGCCTCCGAAGATGATGACGGTCAACACCACGACCACCAGAACAGTGGCCTTCAATGCGAATCTGTCATTTCCGGTGATGAGGGCGGCCAGAGCCACTCCTACAGCACCTCGCAGACCAGCCCAAAACAGCATTGCCTGGTAGTTGTAAGGCAGCTCATCTGGCTGATCCATAATCCCACGGCGTCGGGCTTTATAGCGGATGAACCAGTTGATGGCGCGCGACAAGGGGAATACTGCCACCCACCTTGCCGCACACACGGCTAAGACGGTGACAATCGTGAGTAAGGGCTTGTACTCAAGGTCCTCCCCAGTGAAGAGGGACAGTCCTAGGTAAATAAAAATGAAGTTTTCCGACAATTGTGCCAGGACCTGGAACAGGTACTTGGTCGTAAGCTGCGTTCTCCGGGACATGTTGAAATAAGCGTAGTGCTTGAGAGTGATTCCGCAGAAGAGCAAAGAGACGATACCTGACATCTTGATGGCCTGGGAGAAGAAATAGGTCGAATAGGCGATCAAGACGATCAGACAGCTCTCGATCTTGGGGTACCTCCGGACGTAGGTGTACTTCAGGCACAGCGCAGCGCCAATCCCAACAGCAACGCCGATAGCCAAACTGCCAAAGAAGTCGAACAAGAAGGTGCCGATACCGAAGAACAGGCTCGCCACGCCGGACATCTCAGCGGCGCCGTTCTTCGATTTCTGGGCGGCCTCGAATATGACGATCGCGATAGCGTCGTTCAGGATGGATTCGCCAAAAATGATGGTGTAGAGCTTAGGGTCGACCTTATAAGAGGTGAAGATGGCAAGAATGGTGACAGGGTCCGTAGCGGACAACGTTGCGCCGACCGAGATGGCATCCGTCCACCCCATGTTGAGACCATCGAGAGGAACTCGTGTGTACAACCAGAGAATCACACCGATGACCAAGGCGGAAAGGAATGTGCCGGCGAACGCGAAGGTCAAGATAGTGCCGATGTTGCGGAAGAAGTTGGCTTGGTGTAGCTCGTAGCCGGACGAGAGGATAATCGGTGGGAGTAACAGGTTGAAGAAGATCTGGTAGTCGAAGCTGACGAGGTTCTGTAGGTTCTCACCACCGGCGACCCGGAGAGTCAACCCGACGACCATACCTGGTCGGTTGTCAGCAACAGTTCCAACTTGCATGTGGTTCTTGGCCAGAGGAGGGGTTGCGGGTGGGACGAACCAGCAAAGATGGAGGCGACAGTCTCGTGGATGGCAGTGACCTTCCTCTGCTGGAGCATGTAGCTGGTGAAGAGTGCTACTATGAGCAGGACGATGAGGATGAAGAGAGCCCAGGAGGCGTAGATCTCCTTCTGGGACGCGTCTTCGCCGTCCGGGTCGGCATCTTCAGCCGCGCGCCGAGCGATGTCCACGGCGGGGCCGAGGACGTCGGCCAGCATGATCACGGTCGAGGCGGTGCCAAGTCAGGCAGGTAGGCGCCGGCAACTTGGAGGCTGGTTGGAGTAATTCAGGAAGTGATCATGAGAGGCGGCGGGGATGAGGTGGGCGCAGCATTCGATGATTGCTGTTCAGGGAGGTCGTAGGCGAGGGATGAACGGCTTGCACGAGGAGCAGCTGCAGCTATTGAGGAGCTGAAGGTGAAGCTTGTGTGTGGTCGAGCTCTCGGCGAAGGGAGGTGGAATACTGCCGGCTAGGCTTTCTCCAGGAAGCGCCAAGACCAGTATCGCAGTATGGCAGTATGGCAGTATGGCAGTATGGCAGTATGGCAGTATGGCAGCGCCTGCTAGTGTCGTGGGGCGGGCCAGATGTGATGCGATGCGATGCGATGGACGCTTAAGTTGGTCTAGAAGAGTTGGCAGCATGTCAGAGCTGCCTATTCTGGGACGGAATCGGGGCCAATGCCACCTGTGCTTTCAGTCCTTCGGTCCCAACCGCAGACCAAGGTGATTCGCTGGTGCTACGCCGCTGGTTACGTAGATAGTGTCCAAGTGGGGTACTCGGTGACACAGTTAGCAAGGGATACGCAACGCTTCACGTGATAATCTACGGGTCTGTCAGCCTGTTTGATGAGATGGCCAGCTCTTGCTTAACATGACGCAGGACCGTTCTGGACCCACGTACTCGCGAGGACTTGTCCAGGCTGTGAGAATCTCAATATCTGAAGCTGATGAGGATGTCCGGCAGCTTTGTGTCCACTTGCATGTCCCAAGGCTGACTGGCTGCAGCAGGATGGATCGAATGTAGACTACAACATATAGTATTCCGCAGTCTTAGTACCAGTCATATTTTATATATAGGCACCTGATCACATGCCAGTATCATCCTGAACTGGCAAACGGAAATGCCCACCACTGAAATCATTACTGTTACGTACACTCGACGATGTTGTGCAGCTACCGGGAGGACATTCGACGATGGTTGTGGGGACCTGCCGAGATGGGTAAGGAATGAGGTGGATGGAAACCTGGGGTAAACAGGGACGGTTCTGGAATGGACTGTCAGAAGCCCTGCCGGGCCGTGTTGGGTGGAGACGGGAGAGGACATGGAACAAAGGAGAACAATACCTGGTGGCCCTCCATGCTGGCCAGCCTGCTTGTTACGTACTGTACATTGGCACCCGGCCACCACCGCGGACAGGACTGTCCACACAGCAAGAGTACCTGCAGGCTGGTGTGGGTGCAGGGCTGCAGGTGTAAATCGCGTGGCCGCCCCAGGTGGGCTGTGACGTCTGCTGCCAGCGAGGCACGCTTTCGTTAGCTCCCTGGGGACTAATAATAAGGTCCCGTCTGCTGGACTTCTCTTACCGTTCCTCCTGACATCAAAGCTCTGGACCCTGGAAGTCTCGTGGCATCCCTCTGACATGGCCTGGCTGGTCGCATGATGGCCCGCCGTCCCGAGCTGAACCTAATCCTTAACACAACAACCTTGACTCGGCATCACTCCCGTCAACCGTCATCCCTTCTCTGAACCACATCGCGTCCCTTCGAGGAATTCCCTATACCTCCACACCTTTCATGGATATCATATAGAACCTACTCGATGATCGACCTTTCTTACAAGGCTTGTCCGTAGCACGTCCTCTTTGCGCCACCAACCTTGTCCATTCAACTACACTCGTTCGGCGGCACAACCGGAAGCGCGCATCTCCAAGGCATCCACTTCGGTGATACTGTCCATAGTCGAGCCCGACATCCCGGACCGTTCCACCGTTTCTGTCACGCATGACTTCGCCATTAGCCGAATCTTCGACTAGAGGTCGCCCCTCCGCCGAGGTCGACGGTCCCAACACCTCCTCCACGAGCAGTCAGGGCCCCACAACCCCGACCCGCAGCAGCTCCTCCCTCGACGGCCCCGGTGTCAACCACGGGGACAACTCCGGCGGTGTCAACGAGCAATCACCCCTCCTCTCACCCGAACCCGACGGCAGCGAACGGGGCAGCGAACGCCATGGTTTCCTTGGCCGGCACGCCTCGGCCCCCGAGCCCGACGAGTTCCAATCCACCAAGAGCCTGTGGTACCTGCTTGTCTTGACCATCAGCATAGGCGGGCTGCAGATCGCCTGGTCCGTCGAGCTCTCCAATGGCTCTCCATATCTCTTGTCGCTTGGCCTGAGCAAGTCGCTCATGGCCCTGGTGTGGATCGCTGGGCCGCTGTCCGGCACCCTGGTGCAGCCGTACGTGGGCATGCTGAGCGACAACTGCAGGGTCTCGTGGGGGAAGCGGAAGCCGTTCATGCTCGGCGGGGCTGCCGCCACCATGGTCTCCTTGATGATCCTATCCTGGACCAAAGATATCGTCGGCGGTTTCCTGGGTCTCTTTGGGGCTGATCCAGCATCTGAGGGAGTCAAGGTGACCACCATAGTATTTGCAGTGATCTGGGTCTACATCCTTGACTTTGCCATCAACACAGGTAAGTGCAGTATTCATGTGCTGCTAAAACTTGGTTCTAATTCAGGCCGACGTAGTCCAAGCTGCAATCAGGGCATTCATAGTCGATTGCTGCCCGGCTCATCAGCAGGAGGCTGCCAACTCAATGGCAAGTAGGCTGACAGGAGTCGGAAACATCATCGGCTATATTGCCGGATATGTCAACCTGCCCAAAATTACATGGTGGCTAGGGAATACCCAGTTCAAGGACCTCTGTGCCATAGCCAGCATCGCCCTGGGGTCGACGGTGCTGATGAGCTGTCTGCTCATCAAAGAGAGGAATCCACAACTCGACGAGCCCAGCCCTACGAAGCGTAAGAAGTCGGGGGTTTTCGCGTTCTTTATAAGCCTCTTTGCGTCCATGAAGAGGCTGCCGCCGCAGATCAAGAAGGTCTGTGTCGTACAATTCTGCGCGTGGGTCGGCTTTTTCCCCATGCTGTTTTACACGTCGTCCTACATTGGTGAGATATACGTTCAGCCATTCCTCGAGGAAAATCCGAACATGACGCCCGAGGAGATCGACGAGCTGTACGAGAAGGCAACCAGAGTTGGCACGTTTGCGCTGTTGATTTTCTCCATCACGAGTCTCCTCACAAACGTCTTTTTGCCATTCTTCATCGCACCGACATACGACAGTCAGCCCATCGGAGAAGCCCCCGGAGAAGGCCCGATCACATCTTTCCGGGATCGTGATGAAAAGAAATCCTGGACGGATCGCTTGGTCATCCCTGGGCTGACGCTCCGCCGCGCGTGGCTGCTCTCTCAGCTGCTCTTCATGGGCAGCATGCTCTGCGCTGTCCTCGTCCGAACTGTGACGGCAGCCACAGTGCTGGTCGGTCTGGTTGGCATCACCTGGGCACTGACGCTGTGGGCCCCATGGGCAATCATCAGCGCAGAAATCAGCCGGAGGGATGCGCTGCTCCGCCAGAAAAGGAGAGCTTTCTCGCCACCTGGAGGCGCTGGCCCCTCCTCGAGTTCGGCGCCCGGTTTTGACGGTTATACGTCCGACCAAGATCACAAGCTGGACGGGTCCGAGGACGAAGCCGACCAGGCGGGCGTGATCCTCGGCATTCACAACATGGCCATCGCCGCACCGCAGATTATCGCCACGGTCGGCTCAAGCCTGATTTTCAAGATATTCCAGAAACCTCGAGGGACGCCAGGCGACCATTCGATTTCCATCGTGATGGCTATTGGCGGCGTTGCGGTGGGCGCTTCAGCGTGGTTCATCCACCTCATTAAGGACGAGCCGGCCGGTCTGCCTATAGATGACGATGTGGCTTCGAACGCTGAACAAGGCAGCGGTAGCTTGTCTCCGCCCGACTCGCCGAGCACGAGACGCGCACCTTACGACAGGGTACGCAGTTCGGAGCTGCTGCCACGGGCTAGCTTGGAGAGGGCGACGTTGACGAGGAACAAGAGTTTCTCTGGCATGGATTATGCTTAGTTTGCTTGTTGTGACGTTTCTGGTGTCAAGAACAAGCGAGACGGTGCAGCGCAATGGATTGGATCTGGTGTGCCGCTGCGGCGTGTATTATATGGGCGTGGCGTTCGCTGAGGTTTCTTCACCCTTTCAACGTTCGAAAGAGGATCTGTTTGCATAGGGGCCTTGGATGAGCTTGATCATTGGTTTCAACAGTACAGAATTAGACGCATCCCATAATCGATTTGAAAGACTGACAACAAGACGATACAAGTCAATAATAGGCGTGTCACCAACGCAGGACACACTCCTGCCCCAAACAGAGATATACAAAGATGAGGGAGACCACGGACAGCAGTGTGCGCCGTCTCCCGGAAGACAACACGCGTGTGCAGTTCGCTGACGGTTCCAGGATACTGATGTCTATATACCAAGTCTTGAAATACATCCTGATACTACCACCAGGAGCAGTGCCACAAGGAACAGCTGGGTGTTCGTCCCTAGCCCTTGTGACAATTCTCAGCCCTTTGTCTAAACAACACCATAGAAACTCGGCTTATCTCATAGGAGGCTGCTATTTAACGCATGATCACGCAACGGAAGCCCATCTCGCACGGTCGATTGTAAAGTACGTTATCCCACAACAGCTGTCTCATGATTGGATGTACTATTGCAGGCTACCCTACAGGAGTTTGCACAATGAGGAAATCTTACGTTCATAACATAGCAAATGTGGCCGTGGCAGACACCCCAGCAGGGCTTTTCTCAACTAAAGGGATATGGTTGTGTTAGTACAAATTACGCTTGACACACGCGAGCACGCCAGTAGGCGCCGAACATTGAACATGGCCTTGGCGGTAAACAATGTTTCATGTTTAGGCTCGGTATCGCAAAAGCACTGATTCAGGATAATTGCAGTCTAAGTCCCAATGCCGAAGTGGTAGCGGGAGCGGTACTTCGGCCCCTGAGCTGAGGCTAAAATATCACCTTTCCGTGACTTACACCAGGGCCTGGCCCACTTTGAACATCCCTCTGCAGATCTTCAAACAACGGAACGTACACTCCGCAAACCGCTTTGCTTGCAGCGCCCTGGGCTGGTGGAAATTCAATCTATGAACCCCCTGCCTGACCCGAATCGAGAGCCCGTGAATAAGGTTCCGTATGGTCTCGCCGTCGATCAGTATACTTTCTGGGTGTTTATTTTCGGTCATGGGGACACCCCTATTCGACCCGGAGCGGCGGGACGGTAAGCCAGCCAGCGCAACCGAAGAGTGAACCGGGCGTAATGATGTCGTCTCGCTCAGGCAGGCTCAAATAAAATAGTGCCTGTCCCTCGAGCCCTGTAGATCCTTTCAGAGACTGCTTCAGCGCCATAGAACTTCGCCGACCGCCAAGATGCAACTCACCAGCTTCCTCCTCGCCAGTCTTGCCTCTGTCTCTCAAGCCGCTGTGATCTGGTTAGTTTCCACCCTGTTCTTGCCCGATGGAGCATGGTTCACTGTATCATGAGAGTTGTGCAAGTGCGCAAAAGTATAAGCTTATATGGGATGTGAACCTCGTGTATTTTGCACGCTCGAAGCTTTGTGCCAAGCTCGGGGTTTCTGAGAAATTTCTGTTGTTCAGGAAGAGACGCACAGGACTCTTCGCTCACAATTGAGATAGGGACGGCAGATTCAACGACCTCCAGACTGCCAGCGACCTCAATGACTGTATGCTACCCTCTTCCCAAAATATTATTTATTGGGGGAATATCCAATGCTCGGCCGCAGTGTCGGAAGGAACTGTCAGACTAATCTTGAACAGGGTCATGGAGCAACCAAGTCGGGCCATACCAATATTATATCCACGGCTCCGGGACCGTGGATAAGTACATAGCCCTCTCAGCAGACTACGCAAACCCAGCCGACACCTCGTCCAAGCAGGGTGCCAAGTTCACGCTCGACAGCACGGCATACTGGAACGGACAGAACATGCGACGTATTGAGCTGATCCCACAGACGACAGCGCCCATCAACCAGGGCAAGGTGTGGTACCACTTCACCATCTCGCGCAAGGAGGCCAACGCGCCGAGCCTGTTCCGCGAGCACCAGATCAACTTCTTCGAGAGCCACTTCACCGAGCTCAAGTCGGGCTGGATCAGCGGCGAGGCCGGTACGAGCAATCCCAAGCTGCAGTGGATGGTGAGCCAGCAGAGCAAGTGGAGCGTTGACGAATGGGAGGCTGGTGTCTTCTACAACTTTGCCTACGAGATCGTTAGTACCCCGATTCTCCTGCCCTTTGTCATCTGGTGAGGCTCAGGGTTGACCTTTGTCCTACTTTTCACAGGACTTCTCAGCCAACACCGTTGGGCTCTGGCACTCCACCGGTGGTGACGACCTGAAGCAAGTCGTTGCACCAGTGTCAGCTTCCACTTCATCCAACGGAGCCGACTGGCACCTCGGAGTCCTTGAGCTGCCGCGCGATGGGTACCCTGATGCGAATGAGGACTTCTATTTCTCTGGTGTATACATAGAGTCCGGGTCTATCACCACCAATGTGGCAGGCCCGGCTTAGACCATAGGGAAGGGGTTTGGTGCAGCAGCTGGGGCAAATTCCAAGCCTGCTGTCTGTATTGGAAAGGACATCGAGCATTCAGGTTGTACATACTTTTTTGTGGAATGAAATTGTCAATAAAGGCCAAGAACTTAAATATTCAATTACTGTCCTATCTCCGAGAATACGGTACGGATTCCTCCGAGCTCTGAAGTTACATTAAAAGTCCCCGTGAGATTTGAAGTGAACCGTGGAAATTGAGCAGGGTAAAAATAGTGAAGCCTGCGAACGCAACATCTGAAATATGATGTTTTCAGAGACGCAGACATTTCAAACCGGATTTTCGTAACCAGGTCACGATCCAAAGACCAAGAAGAAGAAAAAGGAGGGTGAAAAGCTGCCACGATAGATTCCACCACATCCTTCTAACCACATCGCCTGAGTCGTTGCCTCAATCCCCCCCCAGATGCACCGCCGGCACCAGTCTCAGACAAGCCGGATCCGGTCACCTCGCGGACCGTGGCGCGATACAGCCGGGGCGACAGATTCGCCAGCGAGCGTCGACACCTGCGCAGGGCCCTGTACAGTCTTTGGAGGAGTGCATAGGCCAATGGCTGTGAAGACCTCGCCCGGGGTGATGATACCCCAGGAATTGACGCCCGAGCTGCCGTCCCAGCGCATGCAGCTGCAGGGGAATGAATAGATTAGTATCGGCTGTGCTGCTGACCTGCGTGACCAGATGTGAAATATCTGGCCGGGGGAGAAGAGGGTTAACAACTTAGTCAGACTTACTATACGGTACCGTCATGACTGCACCAAGAATTGTCGCAGCGGACGGTGGTCGTATCCCCCGGCCCTTGCGTCGGTGGTGGAGTAACCGCCGGCGTAGAGGTGAGCGTGATCGTGAACGGGGCTGTGAGCGAGGGCGCAACCTCATCACTCATGCTGACAGGGCGGTCTCCCATGGGCACGAAGGCCTTCTCCGGGGGAATATTCTCCTTGTCCGGGTCCATGTATCGCCCCGGAGGCTCATTCTCATTGCCTGTGGCCATGGCATCGATTGCCGACATGACTGTTCCTTCGTGGGAAGCCATGACCTAGGTACATATGCCCCGGTCAGTGGGAGTAGCAAAATTGGTAAACTGTTCGGGTGCGAGGCAAATGAGGTCGGAGGTGCATATGTCACGCAACTCTCCCGTGAACCCATCATCCGGAGTGATATATACGTACAAAAGTAATAGTGCTCGACTCTGGTGGCTCGAACCCGGCGGTAAGCGTCGTGAGCGTCGAGAGATGTACGCGGTGACTTGAGGAATTTGAAGTGGAATGAGAGCCCGCCGTCACGGTCATGGATCCAGGAGGTATGGGTGCAGTGGGCGTCACAGGTACGGGTGGCACTATCAGGGAGGTCGATCGCGACCAGGTGATAGGCTCTGTATCCGTGGTGTGAGTCGTTTTTGATTTCTTTGATGTCTTTGATGTAACAGATGAGTTTATGGGCGGCGCACCCGACACCGCCGAGGTGATAGAGAAAGTCGTTGCGGAGATCGAACTGCTCACGTTGAATGGCTTTGGACCTATAGAACTGCTCGATGAGGCCCTAGAGGTCGCAGCGGTGGCCCAGGATGGTGGTGTCTGCGGTGCGTCCAAGGGGGTGCTCGTACTGGTCGCAGTCCCTGAGGAGCCCGTACTCGCCGTCGTCACCTCTGGGTTTTCAGGGCCCTCCGTAACCGTCACCCAGTCCGTTATGGACACGGTACTCCTCTTATCGAGTGCAACACGTTGTGTATCAGGCAAGACACTTGTCTGGTAGATTACGTGGGGGATATGGGTGACGGTTGTGGTTGTGAAAGTTGTGGACGTGGAAACATAGCCATCCGGACTGAAATTCTCCCAGGTTGAGATACCGGGGGTGGTGTAGAGGTGCTCAACAAAGACGACAGTACTGACTGTAACTGCATTTTCGGCCTCGACAGTGGTCCATACAGTGTGTGTCCTTGTCGGTGTTTTGACGGGGAACTGGTCCTCAACATTCAACTCGGCGACACCCTCGTCTATGCCGCCCAAAGACCTAGCCAAGGTTGCTGGGACCAGCGCCGCTGCCGCGAGTAGGAGTTTCAGCTTCATTGCAAGCGGAGAGCTCCAGCAGCTGTGCCTTGGGCGTGATGAAGTCAGCTTCAAAATGTGTCAGATGAAAGTCCAAGACTCCACGGCAATGCTATGCAAAGAGCACCACCCAAGGAGAAGCCTAGTGGTTGAAGAAACTATGCTGCGCCCTTATGCGAAGAATGAGAAGCTCAGGGGAAATGGGGTGAGGTTCGATGAGTAGAAGATTAATTGTGTAGACAATCAAGTGAACGGGGCAGTAGAGACGGTAGAGGTCGAAGGGCTTCTGTTCTGACTTCTGAGTCTTCCGAATTGAAAATATATCAACAGTCAATTCATGCCTCCTTGCTCACTGAATTTGCCAATGAAGATATTATGTATGCTTGATGCCGCATATGTGCTGTTTGCCAGATCCTCCTGCCCCATGAATTTCGGCGACGTGATGCATGAACAGAGTTGTTTGATAGCACAGGGCGGGAATGTAGTATGCCTTTTCCAGGGAACACACCAACAGATTGAGGTCTGTACCGCACATGATACCACAAGTCGGGCATCCGCCTTGACATCGCTGAATGACGCTCCATAAAACAGACTCCTCCAAGGTGACCTCCTATGGGGTGACATCCTACGGGTTGCCCTATGTGCTGATCCCTTATAGGATAGAATCCTCTCTGCCGCAGACGATTCGTCAACGGCGGGAGCACAACGGCCGGTAGTGCAACCAAATTTCTGCTACCTGAGGCCCTACTTGCATGTTTATGCGAGATCAAGCTCGAGATTGGGTGAGGGGACCAAGGGACACGCAAGATGCTATCTCTTTCTCGACCTGTCCACATAGGTGTCATAGAACGGCTCGTCTGGCAGTGCTGGGGAGCATCCCGGTGGTTTCGTGAGGCACCGTCTCCTCCCACAAGTGAGATCGCTGATGAGCATCTGCGCGAGCTCGCGTCTGACAACAGCAATGACAGGTTGTCGGTAGCGAGAGATACGTAATCAACGTGACAGGTCCAACAGATTATCGAGGCAAGGGCCCTTGTGTAAGTTGGTCACAGTCGGACACTTGCTTGATGGTGGCAGAAAGACGGCCTGGACCCGATACTCGGTACTGACGATAGTCTGACGAAATGTCACCAGATTGGAGGCACTCTGATCGAGTCTATGCTAGATCGATATCTGATGGCTCATGGAACACTGAGCAAGTGCGTTCGGTTCTACGTCACCGGGATGTCGGTCTGATTGTGTTGGCAGAAGTATCGAGCCGGTGCTACACAAGATTCTAGCCTCTCTTTTTATCCATATCATCCATACTAGTGGGCTCCAAGGCTGCGGCCAAGTCATCATCCTCGTCAACCATGAATGAATGCACGCCAATATTTGCGTTTGGCCTTGGGTACGTCTCGGTAGACACTGCGGCGTATTGTTGGCTGTACCTTGCTGCAGCCGACAGAACCCACATCTTGAGCGGCAAGTTAACAAAGTCGTACGCGATGCGAAGGGCGTACGAGATCCTATATGGACCCATAATGCCCCGCCCAACAGACTCCGTGGCTCGCAAGATATTTGTGGCAAGCACTTGGTTGTCCTCGTCAAACCGATGACGTTGGTCGTCTTCGTAACACTGGTTCAACGCCTCCTGAAGAATCAGCGTCGTCGCCCAGTACGAAATCTCTACCGACCCAACCCATGGATTAGAGAATTCGAGGATGGTATCGAAGGGCGACGACGGGTCCCTTGATGGCACCTCGACGGGCTGAGTGATTGCGCCGCCATGAATGGCCCTCTGGTGCCAATCACAATACTCGGAACGAAGCATGCTCGCCTGTTCCCTGAGTAATCTGACCCGGCTTGGATCGGGAGTGATACCATGACGCCTCTCTTCCCGGATGCCGTAACCCCAGCTCAGAACCATTGGGACCTTGGCCAGCAAGGTAAAGTACCCATCTTGATGTCTGACCCAAGGCGGGGTGGGGACACGTCCGATCCCCAACGCCTTTTCCTGGGCCCCTCTCCCGTCCCCTTCCCCTTCGTCACCGGCGCCCGGGCCAGACAACTGTGAAGAGAGGTCCTGCCATCTCGGCTGGGTGAGGAAGCAGTCCTGTCCGGAGAAAAGAGATTGCATAACCATGAGGGGACGGAAGCAGCTGAGGGAAGCCCTCTCGAATGGCGTTGAGAAAGAGCCGGGCCCGCGTGCCTGGACAAGCTTTGACACGCCGGCTGCATGCATCATCCAGCTGAGCGGGTTTGACGTGCCGGCAAACAGCTCGAACAGGCAGCACAGCATCGTGGCGGCCAGTGTCTCGGCCGATTTCCAAGCCACGGGGTGGTTGAGGGCCCGCTGGAGGCCGACCAGCGATCGGCCGTAAAGATCTCGGCTCATGCTGACCTGGGCCCGGTCCCCTTTGGCCTTCCCGACCAGCTGTAGCAGGTATGCGGCCATGGCTCCGTCCAGAGCTTGTGAGTTCCCAAGATAATTGGTGAGTGAGGAGAACCAAGGAGCGCTATACGTGATCTCCTCCCGCGAGTAGCTGTCGAACAGCTCGCCGATTATATTATGGATGAAGGGGACAGGTGATCCGCACAATGATCCTGGTATTTGGTTGTGAGAGGGCCCTTGGACGCCATTGCCTTCTGCGTTTTCAGCGTGTTGGCCCCGGGCTTGCCAAGGTGATTGTTGGGCTGTCAATCGTCTGTCGATAGCCGTCGAGCGCACGGGTGAGGTTGAAGATGAGCGAGGCCCATTTACAGAGCCCTTTGACAGCTCATGGCCTCTTGTACGGACTGTATGTTTTACAGAAACAAACTTGTGCCCCTTTTCATACCCTGGGCACTCAACACCATACTTGATGCAATTTCCACAGACTAGCGAAGATAGTCAGAACGAAGAAACTTTACTACGCAGGAGTGTGATGTGCGATGGCCTTACATGGGAGTTTCTGGTCGCATTTCACCCTTCTTTTGACGCAGAGTGCGCACCCTCTGCTGCGTGGCACCCCGACCATCGCTGTTGTTCTACCGACAAGACTTGAAACCGGGAGGACAACATTTCATAGTATGTCTCGCGACATAAGTTGTATTGTCCTCATAGCTACAGCTCGTTCCAGTGTCAGTCATCATGGGCAGCATTGTGAGTAATACGTCACGAGGCTGAGGAGCTGAGCCACCCCAAAGGAGGTAAGCCGGCGTCTTTCCCATTGGGCATTGCCGTGAGGGAGCCAGACACCAGTGCGGCGTAGTGCTTGTTGCCCTGCCACGCCCCTGGATTTTGTTTTTTTGAAGGATGGAAATTACCGAAATCCAACGTCTCTCATTATTTCCGCTCCCGCAGCATCCGGAGGACTCGAAGATACCAGCCTGTATAGCCGGGGCTCAGTATCCGGGCCGTTGCCAGATTACGAACACACCAAGATGAGGGTGTGGTCGCTTTACAACCAACGGCCCACTTGAAACACCCTGCATGTGCCCTACCAGTTTAGGCTAGGTAATATATTTCTCACATTCGACAGACCAATGTTAATGTGCATGTATACGGAGTCGCAGGGCGCTTACTGTCCCAAGAGCAAAAATGAAGACCCCATCTTAGCGGTTGAAAACAACCTCACAGCAGAGTAAGACTGCCAAGTGGTGGCATGAGGTTACTTGGTAGGCGGTCAACCTGCAAAATAATCTTGCAGGACGACATCCCGCATGTGACGCGCCCACCAAGAGGGTTTTCCTGCAATGAGCGACATATGGGACATCCCACTTGTGAGTGACGTCGGCGTCCAGATGGACTGACTGACCGCAGTGCTTTGTACTCAGTCGAGACAACCCATTCCGATGGCCTGCAGGCCGAGACGCTCATGTGAGCAGGCAAGCAAGCAACAACATTCGGGTCTTTAGACTTTTCTGGCACGATAACGAGATCCTCGTATTGCACCCGCTGGCTCGGGATAGTGCCCCATTCAACAACGGGCCGCGAGTGCGGATTGGACAGCACCGGAAGCTCGGCCGCGCCGCCTGGGGAGTAGCTGCATTCCGCGTACTCATCCCACCACACATACCTGCAGGTTAAGTCGTAGCTAGCTAGGGCGAGAGGGGAGATCTCGGTTCCTGGGGCTTGTCCACCGGACGACTAAGCCCTCAGGTCCGCCGTCCGGGCTGGCTTTTCTGGTCCCAGTTGTCTGGGTACGGCGAGAACTAGGTTGGTCCCAGCCAGTTGCGAGCACTTTTTCCTGAGGCGCTTAGGCAAGAAGCCGTGTCTCGGTATGGAGAGTATCAGCGTGCTTTTTTGTCTGCCGGCCTGACACGGCGCCAGAGAGCTTAGTCGCTGGTAGATGGGCATGATGACGCCACTCTCACCCCGTGCATCGCCGACAGACATCAAACTGCAGTGCGTCCTGCGACAGTCACGGGTGAACGGAGGCCGCGTAGCAAGCTCAGCACACCACATAGTATTGTACTCGGTCAGAACGGCTTCGCTGTGCGACGAGCGATGTCGGCGTGAACACCGAGCAGGGGGAGACAGAAACCTCGAGGTACGCAGCACCGCCTTTTGCTGCAACGTCTTTTATGGCCGGTAGGTCTTAGATCGGTTGTTGACGTTCTGCCAGCCACTCCTATGGCGATCCGCCACTGGCACCATCGCGTGTGGTCGCACAGATCTCGCGTAGCTCCGCGAAGAATGAATGATGTGGGAGGGGGTTTCCGGACCTGGCGATCCCCAGGCTGAGTGATGATGGGCTGTCAGGGCAGTGAGGCTGCACAAGCAGATTGGGGAGTAAGCTACTGGTATGCGGACCTGAAGATCGTCTGAATTTGGGCCACTATTCGATCAGCAGAGCTGACGAGGAGGGCTGCTAGCCCCCTTCGCAGACACGCGGATTGACGCTGAGGCGGTCGCACAGTGACCCTCCTTTGACTCCGGTCTAATACACGTGTCGATGGTGTGACCGTGCGGACGTGGGGTGACGACGCTCAAATATGTCCGACTGGCTGCAAGGTGGTCATCTCTCACCCCCCGTCATTCAGGTCTCAGTCAAGCATCGAGAATCACCAGGCCGGAAGGGCACCCGGGTGGCAGGCCGCGTCTGGCTCGTGCATGGAGGGCCCGCGACCGATGGTGATGGTGGGGTCGAGGCTTGATGAGCAGATAGTGGCCCTGATCGCGGAAGCGAGCAGTTGTGTAACCTCTGGTGCAGCTGGTTGCCTTGGGGTCTTGCTCCGAGGGCTGGCATCGGAAGACGGCATCATAGGGCAGAGCGTCTCGTCAGACATGCACTGTAGATCGACCAAGCATCAACCTGCTGTGTCTCTGGGAGTGGGGATGTCCATTTTGTATAACATTGAGACAGAAGTGAGAATACGCAACCCGCCATTTGTTGGGGAGCTAGGTATTTACCGCAGGAGCATGTGAACGACAAGTGGAGGATCCGGCCAAGCCATCGCCGACTGTTCGGGACAGGGACGCCCGATAGCGCAGGATGGACTGAACGTTGCTTCCGTCCGATGTCCGGAAGAGCACGGCCGAGCCGGCGCGCCCCTTAGCCCCTGTGCCAACAGACTGCAGCTCCATGGACCCGCCTAGAGTTGGCCTTGCAGGTAGCGACCGAATGTGTCGTGCAAATGAAGCTCTGACCCGAAGCTTCACTACCAGGGACCGCGGCCTGTCAGCCGACGGCCACATCTTGCTTCAATCTCTGGGCATGTGCCCCTCGACGAGAGTCGGTGACAGCTTCAAGGTCAATGGCGGCACGTTGATAGGCCGCCATATGCCGACATTACAACATGATGTTGCTGTCTCGGCGCCGACCTCACGCCAGGAGCAAGGGAGGCTGGCCGTCCCTGAGCGATTGCGAGGTCGACCCCGCGCCAGCGAATTCCCAATCTCGGCTCCTCATTGCTCAATTAATGGCACCTCTAGGGTTGCATGCAGGTGATGAGTATGACGCGAAGGAATTTTTGGCCGCGGCGACTGCGAAAGCTGCTGCCGAACTTATTTTTGTCCTCTCATCTCAAATCTTCCCCATGGTCGGTCTCGGCTCGGGGCTCACTCTCCGGCCAGGCGTGGCTCTCAGGCGAAGAAGATCGACCTGGATTAGGCTTTGATCCAACGTCGTGGACATGGTGTACCTGTCGATAACAGCCAGGTGCTTGGTATTTATGTGTGCAGGCTGATTCTGCGCGGTGTGGAACAACACCTCCGTGGCCTCTAGAGGCTGTATTTGGATTTCAGGCACCCCAGGCCTTATTGGTACTCCTGTATAGCACTATAAATTAAACATATGGCGTCTAGCAGGCCGGCAGCGATAGCCTAGCCGGTCTGGTTCTGCTTTGACACAAGAGGACTGAGATCTAAGATCGACCCGCACCCCCTTCCGACTCTCCGAATTCCCTTGCCAGGGCGGCAAGCGGAATGATCGGGGGTTTCGGCTCCATTCCAGGCGAGATTGATGGCGGAGGATGTAGACCATCGTACGTTGAAAGCTCTGAGTGTAAGAGAGTCCTGCTCGGTTGTTCGCCGGGATCCTTGAGCGGACCGTGAGCGGGCGTGCAAGTGGGCGCTTTTTGGAACGATAAAAAAGTCGGCAATGGCGGTTGTGGTCACAAAACAAGCCGGAGCAGCCCTGATGGCCGAAAGTTAATTTGATACTGATTGGCATTTACAGTATCGCGATTGTCATTTCGACCTCCCGCCGTAGTCTGTTTGAGGTTTTGGTCCTTTCATGTACAACATGCAGGCTCGCAATTTCGAGCCGATAAGACCTGTTCGTTATGTGTGATCCAGCAAGTAGAAGCCATGCGCTGTAAATATTCCCGCGTATGCAACAGCCTGGGCGCTGTCTAGGTAGACCTAGACGAGTAATCCGCTAGTCCAGGGGCCGTGGGAGACAGCACGGGTATACTGTGCGCTGGCTACCTAGGTACGCCCGGGAACCAAACGGTAGTACTGCCTGGCTGCCTGTTTGGAAAATCTTACGACAGCGAGGGGGACCCCTGACTGCTAACTCCAGACCATCACCAAGGCGGATTTGGTTTGATTGACTTGACGCGGCGCGCGACGCGGGAGGACTGGGTCTGTGGGGATGGGACGGGCGGACGGTGGACACTTGTATGCTGGTCTGGCTAGCACTGTGTAGGAGGAGATGCTCCTCTGTCGCGAGGCAAGCGAGGCTGCGGGCAAAGGCAGATGCCAATGTTCCCGTTCTATGGTACCAGCACGGCGGTGCTCGCATGCGATCGATCATCCGTGTGTGCGTGTGTGTGTGGGTGGCCCTCCCTCCAAGTCGTCTCGAGTCTGGCCAGTCTCGACTCTCTCGGGTCTCCAGTCTCAAGGGTCCAGTTCCGATTGTCAGGCGGTCGAGTGTCGTCATGTCCAGCCGGGACCCAGATCAGAAGTTGGAGGGCTAGCCTCGCTTTCCTCGTGTGCTGGCGGCCCAGCGGCCTCGAAATAGATGACCACCAGCACAGGCTTGTTTTTGTCTTTCCTTTTGGTGCTCACCGACTGCCGCCTGGCACCTGCACGTCTGGCAAAATAGGGGCGGCTCAACTCAGATGACAGGACAGAGGGCCACTTTACTCCATACCACCAGGCTGTGGGGAATTATTTGCCAGCGATAATGATCAGATTGCCAGATTGCCTACCAATACGAGGCTCCCTGCCCGCACCCTGACGGCGCGGGCCCCCTATCCAGATCCAGGATCCCTGCACAGATCACCGGAATGCAAACAGGAAGTTGGCAGATACCGCCGTTCGTCGAGGTTTCGACGTGCGTGCATTATCACAAGCCCGCAAGCCTCACCACCTTTCTCATTTGCCACCCCGCCTGGTGTGCACTGCTGCGAGGCTCCCGATTGTGCGGGTCTCCGGAGCAATGATCTGAGGGTGGGGAGGGAGTCATGAGGATGCAGGTCGCTGGCAGGGCAGGTTGCTTTGGCCCCCGGTTGGCGAGGAGGACTGGAGGAGCGGTAAGTGAGCGAGGCCGAGGGCCCATGGCCGGAGACGAGGCGCCGCCGAGGTGGTCAGGGTCTCATCAACTGTCGATAGCGGCGGAGGAGGGCACGAGATGGTAGGGGACTCATTACGCAGTCCGTCAATTCAGGCAGGTGAATCTCCGGCTCCGCGCCCGCTGCCGGAAAGCGGTCTGATCGCTGCTGTGAGGTAGACCTCGTAGTGTGTACTACACGCGTACTGTACCGTACGTGCTGTGTGTATTCCCCGGGCGGGCGAGCAGGCGGGCAGGCGGGAGAGCTGGTCTCGAGCTGGTGAGGGCTTTATCGCCCGCGACAGGGAACGAGAGTGGATTGAGATGATGATCAAGCGGGGTTTCCAGAAAAGAGGCTGTCACCGATCAGTCTTTGTCTCGTCCCGTCTCGCAATGCGTCCCGGGCGGCCGTGTCTCCAGGTCTCCAAGTCTCCAGACTTTCTCCAGACCATGTAGCCATGATGGGTATGCCAGCAAGGCAACGTCGCCCAGGAAGGCCTGTGAGATGGCGGGCGTGCCTGGCTTGGACGTGGCCGCGTTCAACAGAAACAGAGGCTGCAAAGCGTGCTGGCTTGTACTCTGCTGCAGCACGCAGTTACTGAGCATGCAGCTGGACGCCAGTGATCTGTTCTTGGGTGTACCACGCAGCTGCTGGGCACTGTGGTATGCACGGAGGGGTTGGCCGCTGGGCTTGCAGGGACAGCCTTGCTTAGCGCGGACGGATTCAATGCCACCAGCCAGAATGCCCAATCACAGCCATGGCTCAATCTCCCATTTCGCCCCCCAATCCCATGCCCTTTGGGGTCGCAGGCCCGATCAACAATACCTGCGAACCACATTGTCGCAGGCCGGGCGTAAAACTGAGTGAGTGTGAGTGTGAGTGTGAGCGTGCGTGTGTGTGTGGTGGTGTGTTGTGTGTTGTGTGTTGTGGTCCTCTCCTGGGAAAGGAACCCTTGGTGGGTGTGTTGCCCCTTTTTGGACTGTGTTGCATTTCTGGACACACAAATGTTGTCTGGTGCTGCGGCCCCGTGGCGGAGACAAGATGTGTGTGTGTTCGTGCGTGCGTGCTCGTGTGTGTGGTGCGTGTGTATGTGGTGTGCGTGCGTGCGTGCGTGCGTACATACATGGAGACTGCGGTACATACAATGCCCTCCGTCTCTCCGTTTCATTCGTTTCATTCATTCCATCATTCCTAAGCAGTGCAGGAGGCCAGGAGGAAACAGAAAAAGAGGACAGACTGCGCAATGCAACAACGCACAACAAATGCTCCAGAACATGCCACGGTCGGCCGGATTCCCACTGTCACAAATTGGAGCTGCTCATCAATTTACAGTTGCTTTAGCTGGTTTTGGTGTAGCATCTGCCTCTCATGCTGGCAGGCGTGAGCGCTAAGCCTCGACCCCCCCTTGGACCCCTGGAGCGAGAAAAAGACTGGACTGTGGACTGTGCATTGTGGACCACACGGGAACGCGTGCGAGATCTGGCACACACTCAAAGAGAGAGTACACAGTACGGCGGAGCAAGGAAGAGAGAGAGGGAGACACAGAAAGGTAGGCAGTAGGCCAAGCGGGAAATGCAGAGAGACGTGTGCAGGAGGAGCAGGGTGCAGGTACGATTGTGGAGTAGGGTCCCTACGCTACCACAGTAGGTACCTTAGTACCTGCCTACGGCCCTGGCACGGCTGCTGCTGGTACGGGGTCGCTGTGGGCAGCAATCCAATCCGCACTGCCAGACTCCCACTCCCCCAGACGGCCAGACTGAGATGAGGGAGCTCCTCACGGTTTGGTTGGCTCAACGAAAAGGGTTGCTCTGCGTCGGCCCCAGTTTGCCCATGCACGCGTTCCTGCTGTTGCCCCTGTTCCTTGCACCTGCTCGTCTTTTCCATGCAGATTGTCTGCTTTGTACAGTAGTAGCTTTCTCGGTGCTGGGGGGAAGGGGGGGGGGGGTCTATCTCTCTCTCTTCACTCTTTCTCGGCTCTAGGTCCTGGCTCCTCCATCTCTCAGGGCCCTTGGCTCCTGGCTCCTGGCTTCTTTTTCTCCCCTCGCCGACTTCCTTCCACCTCCTTCTGTGCAACACGATACGACACGACACGACAGGACACTGTGAAGACATCCTCGTCCCGTCTTCTTCCTTGTTGTACTCCTTCCCTTCATCACCGCCTCTTTTGTCTTTTGTCCTTCTCTCTCTCTCTCTTCCTTGTCATTTTCTTGTGTCTTTTCCCGGTCCAACCTCCGCCCGGCCCAATATTGTTTTTGGGGACCCGAGTCGTCGTCCAAAGCTCTCGCTCCTGCCTCCTCACCACCACCCCCTTGCTCGGTTTCTCCTGGCAACACCACCACGGCAGCACCATCGCGAGTATCCAAACGCCGCCATCAGTAAACAACAACTCCACCAGCCCACCGACCCCTCCCAACTCTGCTGCCATCTCCGCCGCCTGGCATCCTCCCAGCTCCAATCCTGTACGATTTGCTCGGGAGGCAACTTCTTTTTTGTCTGTGCCGTCTTTGTGCGTGTTATTACAGAACATTTCTTGCATTGGCTTCGCCCCGCCCGTTGCGAGCCCGTCACGTCCGTCTGCTTGACCTGTTTGTGTCCTGCCTCGCATTTCCTCCAACCAAAGCGTGCATCCTGCGCCAACCTGCCCCCCTCCGAACGCCCGAGCGAACCCACCACTGCTACCAATTTCACCTCCAGCGACCGTCTTCTTCGTGCTCGGACCCTATCAAGCCCATCGACGCTTCTGATTCAACAGAGGCTCCTCATGTCCTCGTCCTAGCCAGACATCACCGGGTACACGCCTGGGACTCTTGATTCGACATTCAATTGTCTGGCTTTACCTGTGTAGAGAGCTCCTGCGATCTCACAACCTTCTCACGGACTTCACGGTGACAGTGATCTCCGCTCGAAGGGCTATCTACCGTCTCGTACCCAACTTGCTACAGCCTTCCATCAGCCCAGCTTTTCCCGACTGTCGTTTGCAGTATCCCGTCTCCACGCCATTTACTACCAGCCTTGCCACCCCGGGGACATCCTCTCTCCTTGGCGTCAACAAATTGGCAAGTCTCCAGCCCTGATGCATTCAATACCTGAGGCCTGCCCGCCCACCCCGAGCATCTCCTGATTTCGCGTCACACATGCTATGTTCAGGCGTGTCAGGGACTCTGAGACTAACAAATTAGACTGCAGGGAGCCTGTGCTTGCAAGCCTTGGGACGGAAAGGGCCTACGCCGATAGACCTTCCACCTTGCTCGACAGCTTTCGATAGGCATTCTTAGGTCAATATCGCGACAAAACGATGGCCGCGTTGGTTCAAGCATACCCTCAGCAAACCAGTACCGTTCCCATGCTTCAGACAAGGACCGGGTCGAACTCGAGCATGATGCCTCCTCAATCTCAGACGAACCAGCAGTACGCCACTGCCCAACAGCAAAGAAACAACTACCACGGAGGGGCGGGAGGTATCTCCGGCCCAGTGGCTTATAGGGGAGCATCTGCTCCAATCCAACCATACTCCTTCACAACCACTCCGAGTCTCAATCAGAACGGACAGTGGCAGCACTACTCCGCTTATCGAGCCTCGTCGTCCCCATCCGTTCCGACGATGCAGAACCTCGATCCGAACGCCTCTTCGGGGCGTTCACGGCACGCCGCGAACGCTTCCATGCCCAACCTGCCCAACTCGGCCTTGAATGTCGCCTCGATCGGGTCTCGCGATGACTCCATGATACCTGTCTCGGGTACAAGAAGGGTCAGTCCTGGCCCTCGGCCACAGTCCGCATTTCTCTCCAATTCTTCAAACCAGTTGTCCTTGGGATCATCGACAGCCACCAAGACTCAACCCGACCGATATCGACGAACCGCGGCTCAACGGTCGCCGGAATCAGGTGCAACACAGGGCTCAGCAACTCCTTCAGGCTCAGGTATGGCATCTGTTAACCACCTGTACACTCAGCCAACATCCAGCAAGGAAAGGCGGCCTAGCCCGTCGAACTTGAGCCGGCCCAACAGCTTTTATGCCAAGGTCCCGGGGTCTGTGGACGATATGCAACTTTACAGACACCAGGAGGACTCCAGAAGAATTCGGCGGCGCAGCATGCCCGCTTTGGATACCACCGACCTGCCAAAGTCGACGCAACCCGTGGATCCCAAGCGATCGGAAGACCCATCCGCGGAACGCTCAGCAGCCAGAGGTGGCAACGACAAAGATCAGATCAAAACAGCCAGGCTGGTGACAATCAGCAGTCCCGTCGGTGGTGCAAAGAATGGCAGTTCTGATAGTCTCGTCTCGAGCCGGAGCAGTAACTCTAGGCCGTCTTCGGTGAGTGTCTCCATATGATCCCACCCCCTGAAACATACGATCCAATCACAGCGTCTGTGCCGGGTCGGGCCCTTTAAGTTCCCACTTGCTGACGACTTATGTATCCAGTCTGCCCACCGTAACAACGTTCCGACCCCGACTGGCAACCCCGCCCAGCTTTCTGAGACCTCAGACCAGAACTCCACGAATCCAGACTCACCAAAGCTCGTCAACATCCCACCCAGGAGCTCCTCGTCCGATGCCGCCAAGCGGATTGCCAATCCGTCGCCGCTATCCAAGCCGGTGACAATGGAAGGCGAGAAGGGCACCAAAGGGTCTAAGGACTCCGCGGCTACCGCCGCGAAACCATCTACTCCAAACGGTGCCGCCGAAGCCTCGAACGCTGGGTTCGACAGCCCTGCCGTCAAGCAACTGGCTGCCATCAATCAGAAAGGGGGCAAGCTGAAGAGCAAGACCTCGAGACTCCGTCGAGCCTTGTCCTTTGGGAGTGCTGCTGAGCTAAGGCGAGCAGGTGCAGGGGACGGGGCCAAGGACAACGGCGGGTCTGCAGAGGCGTCGACTTCACAGCAGAACCCACCTGCTGATGGGCTCGATGCGGAGCAGGCCCGTATCGCTGAGCTACAAGAGGCCGCGGGTATCGGCAGTAATATTTATGCTGGCTCGCGTCTGTTCTCAGGCTCCACTGACAACCTGTCAATTTCTTCCACGGCTTCGTCGGCATCGATCATGATCCGCAAGATGGGTCGGGGAATGAAGAAAGGCGGACGCTCCCTGGCTGGCTTGTTCCGGCCCAAGTCCACCATTGGTGTACCCACGGCAGAAATGCCAGAAGCGAGCCAGGCCGCCGTGTCAATGGTGACGGTCGAGGCGGAGAGGGAGCGAGTAAACGTCAACCCTGAACCAAACCCTAACAACGGCGGCGGCACGGGCTTCCCACGCCTGGAGCGAAACTCTCTGGATGCCACCAATGTCGCCGACGGATCGTCGCCGGAGAGAGCTGGCAGTTCGGGAACCGACAATTCCAACTCGCGGAAGAGCATCGTCGGTGGGGACAGGGAGCGAGCTGAGGTGCTGGCTGCCGTGCGGAAAGGCATCTTGAAACGTAGGCTACTTTGTGAAGGCCATGTGAAGCAACCCAATGCTGACAGAATTCTAGACAACGGGTCTTCCACCCCTTCGCCGCGGGTCGAGAGGGGACCCCTCTTCGATTTGCCTGCGGTCCCACACGTTGCTGACTCCCCAAACTCGAGTGCTCCTAGCACTCCCAACGACGAAGCCAGTCACAACCGGAGCGGGTCTGTTACAATTGGCAGTGAGGACTACTTTATGACAGCCCTACGCCTCCGCCAAGAGACGAGGAGCGCTCCAGGCACACCGCAGGGTGGACAGAGTAAGCGTAACGCAACGTTCAGCCCCCGCATTGTCTTCCACGATACTTGGCCAAGCCAGGAGTACGACCGTCGCTCCGAGATTGCAACGTGCAACCGCCTCACCCCCATGCTGGCGCAGCAGATCAAGGAGGAGCTCAACAACTTCAAGATGGTATGTTTGCAAACGTGCATGGACCGAATAACGTGATGACGTGCTGACGCGGAACTACAGGAGATGGAAGTGCATGAGAGCTCCAAGATCTACACGCATTTCTTCTGACAATGATAGTTTCCGATGGAATGTTTACCTGCTGGTCTCCCGTGGCGAGCAGGCACCCAAACCCCATCGTGTATTGGCAATTGTTTTTCATCGGCGTTTCGGGACAAGCATCCAAGTAAGGTGTCAGGGCGTTTATCATGGAACCAGAACCTGCGGCAATTTGCAGGAGATTCTCGACAAAAGGCAACTGAATTAATCTCGAAAGGGCCGTCTGCAGCTGGACACCGCCCCAACCCTCCGACGGGCTGGTTGCACGAGGGAGCCAATACGAGAGCGACCTGAAGGCGACACTCGGTCGATCTCATGAATACAGGGCTGGTGGTCCATTGGTGGAGGGATCTTGGGCCAGCAGGAGCCAGGCAGGGACCAACATATTTAATTACTGGGAGGCCTCTGTGAGGTGATCAAAGTGCTTCTTGATACGGGTCATATTGCATCATCTGTTTTGTTTTGTTTTTTTCCCTCCTGTCTATCTTTTGCGTGCACATGGACCGAATATGTGGGAGAAGAGCGATTCGTGCGAAAAGTCATCAGCATTAAAGGAAAGGGTTGTGTTAGCAGAAGAGGCAAGCGGGGATTTTCGGTTGACGTCTCATTACATTTCCTGTCACTCAGTGGAGCCTTAGATAGACCGAAAGCAACCCAGGAAGCACCTTCTCGAGCCCCAACTCGCGTTCTGAACCGAGACTGCCACCAATGGAAGTTGTGATGCAGCATCGATCGGCATAGCTTATAGTGCTGACGGCAGGAAGAAGGCAGGTCTGGCCCAGCTCGGCGCGACAAGTTACATTCCAGGAGACAGATTTCACATGCAAACATGCTACAAGGTGCGCGTGTGTAAGCTAATGTGAGAAATGCTTTGCCCTGGGATGTTTAAAGTGCATGACATGGGTTTCAAGATGATTACGTGCAGACATGGGAAACTTTCGGCTTATGCACGATGCAGCGACATGGACGAGGCTGGGATCGAGCACTGCTGTTACTCAAGACCGGACACCTCTCTTCGTGGCATCGAGAATGTTGGGGATCCTGCATGGTTAAATTCTGTGGTTGCCAACGGCTACCAGTCCCCTGCGCTTGGGAGTCGGGCGGCCGAACACAGTCCGAGGGACATCCGGGTACTTGGGTTCCCGACTACCTAGGTACTGCAACCTCTTGACCTCTAATCCCTGTTTAATGTGATGGCCCCTGCACGCGAGGCTGAAGTCGAGCCGACCAAGTCGGGGAAAAAAAAAAGTTGACGCTCTACAACGACTTGCACCCTCTAGTCCAGCCTCACCTGCATACCAATTTTTGAACACCCTACCCGTGAGCACGGGAGCACGTCTCCAAAACCCACCATCGCTGTTCTGACCAGTCTGGCGGCCTTTGTCGGGCTACTTGGGCCGGGGGCGCCTCCGTTCCTGAGACCCTTGCGCGGAGCCCTTGCGGGTGGGTTTGCGACGGCAAAGATCACGACAATGGCCGGGGACGTGGCGGCTGCAGCTGCTGTCGCAGACTCAGCGGTGAAGCCGGCCAAGCTGCACGGCCGCGCATTCTACGAGAGCATCGGGAAGCCCAAATACATCGTGGCCCCAATGGTGGACCAGTCCGAGTTCGCCTGGAGAATGCTGTCACGATCCTTCCTCCCCGAGCCCGAGCGAAGCAGCATCCTTGCCTACTCGCCCATGCTCCACGCCCGCCTCTTCGCCGACGGCCAAAAGTACCGCGACTCCCACTTCCAGCCCACGCGGTCCTCAAAGTCCCAGATCACCGCCAAGCCACAACCAAGTGGCACTGCCGGCAGCGACGACCACGATGACAAGCCGTACCTCGACGGGAACCCGGCCATCGATCGGCCCCTCTTTGTGCAGTTCTGCGCCAACGATCCAGAAGCCCTGCTCGCCGCGGCGAAGGTCGTCGCGCCGCACTGCGACGCCGTGGACCTGAACCTCGGCTGCCCGCAGGGCATCGCGCGCAAGGGCCACTACGGCGCCTTCCTGCAGGAGGACCAGGAGCTCATCCACACCATGATCAAGACGCTGCACGAGAACCTCCCCGTGCCCGTGACGGCCAAGATACGCATCCTCGAGACCAAGGAGGCGACCCTGGCCTACGCCCGCAACGTCCTGAGCGCGGGGGCCAGCATCCTGACGGTGCACGGCCGCAGGAGGGAGCAGAAGGGCCACATGACGGGCGTCGCGGACTGGGAGTACATCAGGTACCTCCGGGACAACCTGCCGCCCGAGACGGTCATCTTTGCCAACGGCAACGTCCTGCAGCACGGTGACCTGCAGCGCTGCCTGGACGCCACGGGGGTCGACGGCGTCATGGCCGCCGAGGGAAACCTGAGCGACCCTGCCCTGTTCGCGACGCCGCCGCCGCCGGGAGAGGAGACGAGGGAGTACTGGCGCGGCAAGGACGGGCGTGGCGGGTTCCGGGTCGACGCTATCATGCGCCGCTACCTGGACATCATGCACAGGTACGTCTTGGAGCAGGACCCGCCCGCGAGGCGGCCGCTGTTCGTGCCCGGAGACGATGAGTCGTGGCTCCGAGAGCAGGAGAAGGACAAGGCGAATGGGTCAGAGGCACAGGAGCCGGCGCGCAAGAAGCGAAAGAGGGACGGTGGTGGCGGCGGCGCCAAGGTCACGTCCATCACGGCCGGTCCCAACTTCGTCGGCATGCAGCCGCACCTCTTCCACATGCTTCGACACTTTGTCACGAGGCATCATGATGTGCGGGATGCCCTTGCGAAGTCGAGGCTGGGCGACATTGCGGTGTACGAGAACATCCTGGCCATGGTTGAGAAGAAGGTCGCCGAGGGCCTGCTCGAGTATGAGCGCACCGGCGGGAAGAGCATCGAGGACGATGGGCGAAACGGTGCCTACGAGAAGGGGTCACGGGCTGCCAATGCCTACACCGCGTCCGGGGACGTGGCGGCGGCGCCAGCGGAAGACTCCGCCAAGGACGAAGCCGAGGAGGCCATCGTCGATGACCCACTCAGCTCGGTCGCCACCGTGAAAAGGTGCAAACGGCCGTGGTGGGTTGCTCAACCCATCGTGAGGCCGCTCCCGGCTGAAGCGCTGGCCAAGGGTGCGATCTCACTTGGTAAGAAGGAGAAGAAGAAGGCGGGCGCAGAGGAACGCCCCGCTGCTACGGCAGCTCCAGCTGCCGCGCCCCAGAACGGCGAGAATGGCACCGCCGGCCAGGCGGTAGACGACCTGGAGAAGAAGACGGACTTCCCCGAAAACACCTTGGTTTCTGGATAAATTGTGGGCCGATATGAGGTACTCACCGATCACAATGCCACGAAGCTCATGTATTCTCGTGGACCGATGGCGCAGAACCAACTCGCCGCGTGCTCACGCGCATTGGAGGATGCCCGCCCGAAAAGAACGGACAGCTGGGACCACAACGATTGATTCCCGGACCGTTCTCGTAGATCCTATCATCCCAGGGCCATTTTAATGACCGCAGCTCATCAGGTCAGCCTAGATGGGCTCAAGACGGGTCCGTGAAGAGATGTCGGCCGTTGTATCGCTAGTCGGACTGGTAGATGTCGGCCGCAGTGGACGGATACGGTTCGTCGCGGAATGGTCGATCATCCGTGCTGGGCGTAGCACGACGTGGTGCATACATGGACACTACCACTACCAACCACGAAGGTAGCGATGATGCTCTACTACTGAAAAGTGTCGCCGCCCTTTACGTTGGGGAGCGGCAATCGAATGGCAAATATGCGGGGGCCGGACACTTGAAAGATAAAATGTCCATATTGTGTTGGCGATGGGTATTTTACATCTCAGGATACGTCTTCACACTCTCCTCCTCAAACTCCTGCAACAAGCAACAATACAATGTTCAACGGTCATAGCTTCGTGAATCATTCTCTCGTGCTCATGATAGTCATCACCTCGTTCAGCCCATGTATATATAAGACCTCGCGTTGCTCCTAAAAGTTCCACAGAAAGACAAAGGCTCGCTTTTATAAGCAAATTCCCAAAATCGGAAAATCTTCCCCAGTCTCGTTTTGCCCCTTCCTCATTCCACCTTCTCAGGCGCGTGTGTCCACGTCCTGACCTTGCTCATGGTGCGCTGCCGCATCGTCTTCATGATGTTCTTCTCCATGTGCTCGATGTTGGCCTCGAGGTCGTCGTCCTCCTTGGCGTACCGCGCCTCGCGCGACCGGTCCCATATCCACCATATTATGACGATGAAGAGCGTTATCGGGATCGCCACCGCCCAGTATATCCAGAATGTCGGCGCCACTACGGGCCCATCGTCGTTCTCCGTGAGGCCTGGTGCTAGATGTCAGAACGAAGTATCCTTCCCGGGTCGTTTAGTGCTCATGGCGTGAGAGCCCGGCCAAAGCGGAATGGGGTGCCGCGTGTCTGTCGGGTGTGTTTCCAGAGACCTGGGCACGGATGGATGAGTTCTTGGGCTTACCATTTTGGAAGTTAAAAAATGTCATGCTAAATATCGAGGCCAGAAGCGTTGCAGGCAGGAAGATGGAACCTAGCAGTGAGATTGTCTTCATCGATGTGCTGTCTCGCTTGCTCGCGTACGCCAGTCGCCGCTGGTCACCTGCCATCTGCAGGTTGAGTTTTGACTCCTTCTGGGCGATAATGTTGTAGAGCTGTGCGAATGTCAGTTTCCAGCACCTCGCCAACACAAAGTGAGGGATCCAACGATGTATCCCGTCCCTCAGTTGAGGCGGAAATGTTGAATGAGGGAAGGTAATTGACTTACAGCACTCCGCTGGATGGCCAACCGCTCCAGCGTCGTATGGACATAGTGCTCGGTGCCCTTCAACTTGTTGAAATAAAACTCGAGCCTGCTGAGCATGCTGTTCTGCTGCTTCCTCAGGTCCCTGAAGCCATACATATCCTTGCCACCGTCGTCGAGGGCCACGAGGCCCCGCTCGGGCGGCAACTTCTGCATGAACTCTCCCATGCCCTTCTGCATAGATTGGATGATCTCCTGGTAGGCCTGGGGGCGCTTCCAAAGGACCTGGGAGTGGCATTCGACGAGGTCGCGGTTGATCTGGTCGAGGTCCATGACGTCGGCCTTGACGTAGCCCTCCTCCTCCTGGATCTCGTTGCGCATGCTGACGGCGTGCTCGAGGCGGCGCAGCCAGTCACGGGCGTCGCGCTGCTTGGAGTCGGTCTTGGGGCTCAGGTCGTGCGACAGGATGATCACGGGCAGCAGGAAGGGGTGGGCGACGTGGGTGGCGCATTCCTTGAGGTGCTGGATGCTCTCGGTCATGTCGCTCGAGTCGGTGCCTTTCACGTAGCCCGTCGTGATGCCCGTGCGGAAGTGGTGCGACAGCATCAGCTCCCACCCGCGCGTCTTGCCCTTCTTGCGCACGTCTGACTTGCGCATGATGATCTGCTGGTACGGGTCCTCGTCGTCGTCGCTGTCGTACGAGCACCAGAAGAAGGGCCCCACCACGGCGGTGCCCTCGATCGCCCGGTACGGCAGGTGGAGCGACCGCACCATGTTCTCATACTCGGGCCCCGTGAAGGATATCACATGTGGGGCGAAGGTCTCTGGGTGTTTGACTTTGAGCTGGAGGCTGGTTGTGTTGAGATATATGTGAGCGAGGTGAGTGACATCTCATCATTGAGGAGGCGGTGCGGAAGACAGGCATGAGGGTGAGGGTGAAGATGATGCAGACATACACTATCCTCACGCCATTGAGCAATTTCACGCCATCTTTGAGCTTGGGCGGTGCGAATGCGCCCTGTGGTAATGAGATGGAGAGTCAGCGCTGACTGGGATGAGATGAGATTCTCAGGGCATGAAAGCCAGGAGCACGGCCCCACGAGAACGAAGACTGGACGTTCAAGAATGAGTACCTTTCGTTTTAAAAAGTTGTCAAACTCATCCATCGTCAACGGATGTTGCTCGACGGTATTATAAGATGGGTCCTGTGATGTTGGTCAGCTCGGAACAAACGTTCCCGCCTCGGTGGGATAGTGAGACAGCCGCATACCGAGTAGTTGAAGATCTCCAGATAGCTCGTGTCCTCGCTGACATTCCTGCACGCCTTGACATGATTCTTGAAGAAGTAGTCGTCCATCTTGGCGGTCCCTTCAGATCCTCCCTTCCAGTGCGTATCCGATTCCGAGGGTCTGGTCTCAATGTCGAATTCCTAAATGCGAGCCGTCCCGCCTGTTCCCGCCGCTCCTATTCTTGAATGTATCTCACATAGACCGTTGAGTAGAGAGACGACGTGCATGCATGGTATATGCCCGAAGTCGCCCCCTGGCCTCTAGCGTCGCATACTGTAGATATGCAATTAAAAGTTCAGAAAGGGACCCTGGATCAAACGTTCAAGTCTTGCAATGATTTATAATTGGATAGTGGCCAGCCCGAGGGGAGGCGAATGCAGAGGGAAAAGACAGAGGAAGGGGGGAAAATTAAGAGTAAATGTCGGTCAGAGAGATATGCGACCAAGAGCAGCCAGCCCATGCAAATTCGTGTTTTTCTGACCCGGCCAAAGAAACTGCGGCCACATGCAAGTCAGTTGTACATGCGAGTGAGAGTGAGAGGATGTGAGAGGGCGCGAAAAATGAGCCGCAAAAAGTCCACATGTACCTATCTACCGTGCATGTAACAGAGTGAGTGAGTGGGTGGTGCAAGAGGCAGCCAGAACCGAGAGAGGCTCTCTCTCGTCTTCCCCAATTTCCAGCCAGGTGTCAAATCTCCCATTCGCTGGATCCAATCATCAAACTAATCCCGCGATGTATCGATTCATGAGGGACCAGGGAATCTGTCAATCCCGGTGGCGGGGATCTCCTTTTGGCGTGTCGGGTTCGGGGGTGTATCTGTGCGGGGCTTTTTCCAGTCTCACTCACTCTCTGCTATGGCAGACTATATCTCTCTCCCAATTGCAGGTGGTGCTGCCCCGTCAAGAGGAGCCTCTCCTAACCGTAGACACCACACGCACACGCACACGCACACACATACGCACCAGTAGAACAGCTTCCCTGTCCCCTCTTCCCCGATCTGAACTCCACGCACCAAGGATCACAAGAGGCAGTAGTAGACCACAGCCTAGTCTGGCCAGAGCAACCAAGCTTCCTCTGCCCTAGTAGTGCCTTAGCTCCTGGGCTGGCCAGCCGTTGGGCCATTGTCCACTCGTCCACTCCTCACCCTTGCTTGGTGAGCTGTAGCTCCCGCCAGAGAACCAGCTAGACCGCCCGCGGTGGGGCCCACCTGCCCAGGACCCTCCCCTGCTCGGCCTGCTTCTGGGCCAGGCCAGGTACCTCGGTACTCTACGAGACTGACACTGGCAGTGGATTGCTGATTGCCCAGGTTGTAATATGACCTTGTTGAAGTGCTTGCACACCAGACGTATATATAGATACCTCTATTCCCAACCCATACATTACATACATATGTTATACACATATACGCACATTCTCATGTTAGCTTTGGCTACAATACGGGCCCTCGGTTCAGATGCATAGGTCGTAGCACAAGACTGGGGTAGCATTGTTCTCCTATACCTTGTCATCTGGCATACTGTCAAGCCAAAAACAATCATTGCCCATCTGTGGCAGCTCGGCTGTCTCTGTTCCTCTCTATACTTATTCCCCCTCCCCGCCATACTTATGCTTGTAGGTGTGCTCTTCTCTTGTTTCATCGTAGGTAATGGATACTTGTAGCCATGCTGCTGATTTCGCCACTGTTGTTGTCTGTCACCCAACACTCCCATCCTGAGAGAGGTTTTCCAGAACATGTCCATGCCGGAACCCAATGCAACCGGGACACGACCTCCTTTTCCGTTTCCAAATTACACGGCATTCGATACACCCAGCGGCGGTTGTGAATGCACACATCGCGCCCCCCAAAAAACTGACATGGACCAACAAGAAGCCATGTTGGCCACCTGCGCCGTACAACGCCAAGTTTCTTTGCACAGTCACCAACATTAGTGAAATTCGACACTTATACGGGCAGCTCGCAGTGGCTGCCCATCCGTCCAATCTTTTCTTGCGTGTGCGTCTCGGCATGTCCCTTGCCGGATATCGACGTCCTTTTCGTTCACACGAGGACTAAAAGTCGCCGAACATATGTCCGTAGCTGCAATTTGTTGTTAACACGATTGTCGTACCTCACTTGCTCCGATCTGAGAACTAGGTTCCAAAGTGAGATTGGGGACTTACTCATCGTGGCCTCCTTGGCCATAACGCTCAGGGTCCTCGGGATACCTGTCGAACTGGCTGGCATCTCCTGCGCCCGCTTTGACGGGAGGCGTATATGGCGCATCGATATCCTTCCTCGCCAGCCGGTCCCACGTCACCTCGGCGAACCACGCATGTTGCTTTACATCCTTGGGCCCACCGTAAAGGTTGCCCAGCCTTTTCGTCAGGTCGGCTGTGATGAGCCTTTCTAGCAGATCCTGGGCATCCGGGTTGATATAGGCCGGGTACTTTACTTTGCCGCGGAGGATGTTCTCGTAGATCTTCATTGGCGAGCCACTATCCCAGAATGGCGTGTATCCACACAGCATCTCGTATATCAAGATTCCTAATGACCACCTGGATCCACTTGTCAGTAATGAAATAGTTTTGCTCGAGCAACAATCGACCGCGACGTACCAATCCACCGACTTGTTGTAACCTTTGTTCGACACTACCTCGGGCGCAAGGTAGTCAGGGGTACCACATAGCGTCCACGTCTTGTCCGGAACCCGCTTCGCAAAGCCAAAGTCTGTTATCTTGAGGTGGCCATGTCGGTCAAGCAGTAAGTTCTCTGGTTTCAGATCACGGTAGATAATATGTTTCTCGTGTAAGTACTCGAGCGCTAGGGTGACCTCGGCGGCATAGAATTTGGCGACAGGGTTGGGGAAGCGCTAATGAGCAGGGTGTCAGCGGGAGAGTGTTCCGAGTTCATACATCATCCCCTGGCCTGGGGCTGGGCCTGGCTGGTTTAAAGGGTGGACGTACGCCGGATTTCCTTAGCAACGAGAATAGCTCGCCACCCTCGACAAAATCCATCACCATGTACAGGTTCTTTGAGTCCTGGAACGTGCCCCAGAGCGTGATCAGGAATGGGTGCTTGACCTCGCCAAGCATCTTCCGCTCGTCATTCGTGTGTTCGACCTGCTTCATCTTGACAACCTGTGCCTTCTTCAGCACCTTGACGGCGTAGAATCGCGAGTTGTGCTTCGACTGGACGAGGTGTACCCTGCCGAAGCTACCGGTTCCGAGGGTCCGTAGTATGTCAAAGTCGACGAGCGAGTATTTCCCCTTGGTCTGCCTCGACTGCTGCTGCTGCTGCTGCTGTACCGCGGCGGCCTGTTGCGCCTGCAGGGCTTGGGCCGGGTTCTGCTGTTGTGCCATGGCGTTGGATGGTTGCGCGCCGGGTGCGGACTGGCCGTTGGCGGGGGGCTGGGGGAATTGAGCCTGGTTCAACGATCGCGACTGCCCAGAAGGAGGTGCGAAAGCCGATTGCTGGGCGCCGTCATGCTGCGGGGGGTTGATGAGGTTGGCGATACTCGGTAGGTTCTGGGGGTCGGTTCCCGGGGACGGGGAATGGGCCGGAGGTGTGACATTGTACGGGGCAGCTAGGTGAGCAGTGGCAGGATTCATGGCCACCTTCGCGCCCTCGGATAACGGCCTGGGCGCCGGTGCGGCCTTCTGGGGCGGGTCGAGGGGTTGCGTTGTTGTTGAGGGCGAGGTAGGAAGGGTAGAGTTGTCGAAGCTTCTTGCCGTGTTGGTGGTGGTGGGGGTGATTGGACTCGTGGGCTGACTGGCTGTGGCAGAAGGATCGGCCTCCCTTGTCCGCTTCTTCTTGAGGAAACCGAGGCTAGGCATGAGAGCGAATGCGATTCGGAGGCACAGGAGGTGCGGACGGCCCCAGGAATGGGCAGTAAAAGGGGTGGGCACGGAGGCACGGCGGGGGGCAGGGACGAGCAGGCTCGGGAAGCGGAAGCAACAAGCGTCCCCTGGTCGTGCCCAGGTCGGCCGCAGGTGGGAGGGAAGTGGTAACCTGTGGTGAACCTTGAAAGGCAGTAGGAGGGTGTGGACCCCAGCTGATCTGAGGCTGCTTGAGGCGGCTCGTTGGTTGACTGGTTTGACTGGTCGATGCAAAGCCAAATCACACAGACAAGGGAAACTCTGGGATGGCTGATTTGAGCCCTTGAAAGTCAGCAATCTGGCTGTCTAATGCTGTCTTTCTCTCCTCTCCTTGCCAGCGGCCAACCGCCCCGAGTACGGTCTTGGCAGGAAGTGGCAAAGGAAGTTTGGCAGCGGGTGCCAGAAGCAGGGAATGTCTAGGCTGAGCCTTCTGTCCTGACTGAAGCAAGGAGAAGCAGCGCAGCAGCGATGCTGTGGCAGGGTTGGACAGATCTGCCAGGCGCACAAGGTTAATCCAATACACCAGCAGAGCTTGCCAGTGCCTCAGGTGCTGCAGGCCTGTGCCACAAAGGGAAGCGAGCCAGTTTCTAGTGTAGGATCCGTACCTGTATAAGATAATAAAGGTTTGGCCGGAACGACTACCCGTAGGTCATTGGGGGAGGGATCTTGAGGGTTGAGGGTGAATGAGTTTCCAGGTTGGTTGCTTTCTCCTCTCTCTCTCTCAGAGAGTCTCTCTTCAACTCGCAAGTCTGCTGCGGTTGCTCGAGGCCGGAAGGGATGCAGACAGATTGCCCCTCCCTTGCTGACCAAGGTGTGGGTTGACCAAGGTCACGGTGGGTTCTCTGGCCGGCCGACAGGCGAGTGGGCTTTGGGTACGAGAACCGGACGCGGCTCCTAGGAGAAGGCTGAGGCCGTGTCGAGGCTGGCTAAGGTACGTACGTACGTGTGCTGCCGCGGCGGTGGTGTCACTGCTGCTGCTGCTGCTGCTTGTGCTTGGATCTGGGGGATCGGGCTGAGGCAGTTCGAGTCAATTGTGGCTAAATCAGGACGTCCCGACGGGCGTCCGAGTCGAGGCTTGGGCAGTCAGGAGTCAATTCGAAAACACCGCGCGCAGGTTTGGCTGTCGACACTGGACGAGCTGGCGAGCCGGGGTCCCAGGTGCCGTGGGGATGCCTGAGCTCGAGCTGTGGAGAGTGGGAGTGGAGCGCACACGTCTAGGAGGGGTTTGTAGCGCTGCGCATGGGCAGGGGCACCTCAAATCTCGCAAGAGTGGGTTTTGGGCACAGCAGAATAGAGTGGGATGGCAGCTTGGATTGGTGCGACTGCCGTTGCGGGCTGGGTTGGCGCCCGCGAACAGGACAGGGTCGATGTTGATACTCAAAAGGGGAGTGAGTGACCGATTGACTCTGGTGGGTCGTCGAACCGTAACGTATACTTCAACGAAAGGAAGGTAGTACGTTATAGTATGGCAGCAATGTGTGTGTGAGAGTGTGGGTACAGCGTGGTTGTGGGATAGATAGTACGGAATAGTATAGTATAGTTGTCATATAGTATATAGCAGCGGCGATGAGAATACGGTTGAGTAGGTGTGTTTGCCGCCGAGTATTCGTTTCGTGATGTGAGGAAGCCCGAGGACTCGTCGGGCGAGCTGAACGAGCCGGGGGAGCTGTTTTGCAGCAGGGCGAGATAAGTTGAAGCTGGGGCTGGGGTGCCGGGGTGGGAGCTGGAGCTGCTGGGAGGGGTGCGGGCAGGAGGAGGAGGAAAGGGAGGGATGGGAGAGGTAAGGGCCAGAGTTGGGGGTGTTAGCCGTGGGGTCGCTCAAAGAAAAACGGACGGACGGACGACCCTCGACAGCACAGCTTGTTATTAGCAGCAGCAGGAAAACAGCTCAACAGAGCTCAGCAGGCAAGTGAGCACAGGAAGAGCAAGGACTCGACTTTGTCCTTGGACTGGTCTGGTCTGACTTGTCTTGACTTGACCTGAAGTGGCCTGGGCTGGGCTGGCCTGGGCTAGAGGAGACGGTCCTGGAATGGGGGGGATTCTGGACGACCTCTCCTGGGCCAGCTTGTCACCGTCGCGGATCCTAGACATGCTCTCATCCCTTGTCTGCCGGTGGCGCCAAAGAGCAGCAAGCCTGCCAGAGCCTGTGCCCGAGCCCGACCATGTCACCCCAGCCGCACCTGCTACTGCTAGCAGCCGTGCTCTCACCTCTCGAGCCTCCCGCGGGCACGACATCTCGGGCCATCTCTGGCCATCTCTGCACTCACGGCTCAAGCCAGCTCGGGCAGTGCTCAGGTTTGGGCGGGCCGGGGCCGCTGATCAACAGGGTGTGGGCAACAAGAGAGACTGGGAGAGCATCCAAGCCCACAAAAGCTAGCAGTCGCCATCCGTAGCGAGACCGAGACCTGCTGCTTGTGGCGCACGGTGGGAGCGTGATAGCCGGATAGACGGGGCTTGTGAGGGCTGGACAGCCCCAACAGTCCTGCCCGGGCTACTTCACCGTATTGGTCCTGTCGGAATGCGGATTGTGTCAGGAGGGAAGAAAGTCTGGGGGATCGGTGAGAATCGACCCCAGATGTTTCTCTCACCAACTACTGGGCTACTGTGACTGGTCTAGAGATCTACCCGTCCTGCCGTCCCGCTGCCCGCCCGCAGCAGCAACCGAGATGTGCAAACGCAGCGCTGCCGAGGTCGCTTATCTAATCGCCCGACAAGAGACCACTAGCCCCTGGGTGTTGCCAGTCTAAGGTACTATGGACTGCATACCTGTGCTGTTGACGCCGAGGTAGGCCCATACGCAGTGTGCATGCACATGTATAGACTTAAAGGGGCATGGTGGCTGGCAGGCTGACCGGCATATGGGGCTGGATCATCACTTGAGCTGATGTTTGTTTGGCTGGTCCAAGGACACTGGCAACGTCCACCAGCAACAAATACTGTGTTATGTACTTTTCGCTTTCAGATTCCTCCTGAACTCCCAGGACCCGAGCAAATGACTAAATCTGCCTAGTTACCGTTCTCATCAATAATATGTAGGTCGTGCTCGCCTCATTGACCGCAATCGATCACCAAAATGTCGTCACCAGCCCCAAGACCTTAGAAGCGCGTCTTGCGCAGGCTGTTGGCCCTCCATGCAGTATAACCAACATATGCTCCACCAGCCACGAGACAGAATAGGATGATCTTGGTGAAGAACCATGTCCAGCTGCTGCCCTTCTTCCTCTTGGGACCGCCGCCCTTGCCCTTCCTGCGGTTGCTTCCAGGGGTCGACGACGGGTTCGACGCATACAGGTTCTTGGCGCTGATCGACACGATATCGTGATTGTCGCTCAGCTCGCCAGTCTCGGAGCTGAAGCCCAGGTACGCAACGTTGGGCAGGGATGGCGGCTCGTTGGTCTCGAAGCACAGCACCCAGTCATCCTCGTTCTTGTACTGCAATTCCAGCTTCAGCTGCTTGTCCTGGAAGTAGATGAGGCGGAACTTGGTCGGGACGTTGGCGTGCCGGATGCCCCTGGCCGAGCAGCCCGCGAACTCCTGGAGCTTCCCGTCCGTGTTCTTGTCGTACGAGGTCTTGCCGTCGCCCACCATCGCCATCACGTATGGGAACACGGTTCCGGGTCGGTTGTTCTTGTATGTGTCAAAGAAGACGCCGAGACCCTCGAAGTTGTCGGCGCTGCCGAACACTGGGCCCGGTTGCGCGCGCTGTTTCGTGAGCCACATGGCAAAGCCGTCGCCAAAGAGCTGGTTCTTGCCGTGGATCTTGAATTCCACCTCAATTTCCCAATTCGTTGCCGTCAGGGGCACTTTGGACCATAAAGAGCCCATTTGCGAAGGGCGATCGGAGGTCAGTCGGATGTATCTACGCCAGGTGTCAGAAGCAAGAGTCGCAGCCGGCGCTGAGTAGTATGCGGCGTGGTACTCACGCATCTGTCCTCACCACTGCATCGCCGCTGAAATCGTACCAACGACTTTGCATGTCGGAGTCAAGGTACGGCTGGGTAATTGATTGGGTTAGTCCTCTGATAGTCGCGTGATGCCAGATCATCGAGGTCCCTCACCTGTTGCAGCGTATGCGTTCGCAACTGTGTGCAGTATTGTCAGCACTTTCGTCCCGATATATAATTCAGAATGGCAGAATAGATCATACCCCGATGCTCTTAATGGTGTTTCCTTCATCGTCTGTCCTGACTGCTCCCCAGGCGAGCGACGCCAGCCCCAAGGCTGACAAGCCCGCGCTGAACCACATTGTGAATAAAAGGCACTGCCAGAATTGTCGGAAGAGAAAAGTCGGGGTGACAGAATAGAGAATTGGCTCGTTTGGGGAGGGAGATGCGGGCAGTGGCCGCTCGCTTGCTGGTTGTGTGGTCGGCTGGTGAAGTAGGTCCAGGTCAGACGTGAATCCGACGTTGGTGCGCTCGCCCGCCCAATGCTGTATCTTGAATCGCTAGCTGGCCTCTTTTTCTGCAGCATGCGCTACTCGAACCTGGGGTCCGGGATCAGCTGCCTGCCGTTCGGAGCAGTGCCTCTTGGGGAGCTATGCCCCTGCACCAGAATTGGAGACAGGGGCTGGGCCGAGACTAGACCGAAGCCGAAACGCCTACGGGTCCAGCAGCACCGCCACAAGCTCTCTTGGATTTTTCGGAAGGCCGATGCCATCATCGATCTCTTGCGGCAGCCTCGTCAACAGCCAAATTGATCCCTCTTTGCGCCTTGCCCATTGACCCCCAAAAGGCCCACCATGGACTCCAACACGATCAAGCAGACTGTTATGAAACAGGTTCAGCTCGAGTCCAACACCTCGAACGCCCGGATGCTCATCGAGGTACGCTCGTCGCCCGCGAAAACCCCGGCCTCACTTTGCGCCAACTAACACAGTTTCTCAGAAAATGAACGACGTTTGCTTCGAGAAGTGCATTCCAAAACCCGGTTCATCTGTTTCTAGCGGCGAGCAATCGTGCTTCACTTCGTGCATGGAGGTAAGCCCAAAGCCCGAAACTCTCTCCTACCTGCTCCTACCGGCATTGCAGTTGGGCACACACAGTTCTATATACAAGCACTGACGACGACGGCCTTGACAGAAATATGTAAGAAGCTTATGATTACACTATCAACCCCTCGAACAGCACATCCCACCCATCCGCGATCTTTGTCTTCGCGGCTCGTTAAGCTGTTGGGTTGAGACAGGCGATGGCCACGCTTTGGCCCTTTGCTCGCTTTTCATGGAAACATTCCTGGTTGTTTGGAAGCTGACCGTGTGTCTTCAGATGTCCGCCTGGAACGCTGTCAACCACTCGTACATCCAGAGAATACGACAAGAACAGTCATCGATGTGAGAGAGACGCTGGAAGAGGATTGTGAACCCCCCTGTTGTGGGCGGGGGCGGGGGCGGGGGGCGTTGGGAATAATATAGCCGGCATAGCAGGCAGATCTCACCACTCGCAGGGCCACAGATATTCCTTTCTAAAATGGCTCTGTCGTTTCCGGTGGGGTGAGCGTCGAGGGACTGCTCTGTGGGACGACTTCCCGTGGCACTTCCCTCACCCCGAGGCACAAACAGTCCGGGGCCACATATTAGAGTCGTTTGCCATCAGGAAAGCGGTTGGCTAATGCCAGCTCGAAGCAAGGGGATCTCCTCGTCGACCTGTCTTTCGGGGCAACCTGGGGTTGTATTACGATGATAACAGCACGCATCAGTGCGGCCTACTATACAGAGGCACACTGGGTGACATAGACATAGAACACTCAACACCGTCAAAATTCTTCGAAAATCTTGGGGTATCATTCTCAACAGTCTATGGTCCGTCCTGCTGGCCATTCTTCTTGGCCTCTTCCGCAGCCCTCTTACGCGCAAGGTACCTCTCCTTGGCGCTCGATATATCCGATTCGGTCTTCCTGGACTTTGTCTCCTGCTCGACCTTTTTCCTCTCCTCTTCTTCCTCCTCGCGGGCCCTCTTGAGGGACTGTTCCAGCTGCTCCTCGAGCATGCGCGTCTGTCTCTCGCGCATGGCCTGTTTGCCTCCGGACGCGAAGTGACCCCTCGACTGATCTCGTAGTCTCGAATCTGATGACGACCGGCCCTGGTCCTTGGGCGCCTCCGGCTTCTTCTTGGCACCCAGGTTGAGTCCGCCCTTGAGCAGTTGCCGCTTGTCGACGACTTCGCCGTCTTCGTTGACGATAACGGAGCCCCCCTTCGCGTTAATCTCGCGCGCCTTTTTCGTCTCCGTGTTGTCCTCATCCTGACCTTCCTCTTCAACTTTTGGAATCCCGCCCGTCGTAGCTGCCTGGGCGACGATTTTCTCCATCTCGGCCCTGCGCTGGTCCTCGCGCTCGAGCATTTCCTTGTGGAACCCAGTCATGCCACCAAACTTGTTCTTCTTTTTCTCCTCCTCTTCCCTCCTCGCCTCTTCCTCCTGGGCGATCCTGTCCTCCTCCTGCTTCCGCTTGTAAGCCTCCGTGACGAACTTCTCCTTGTCCGCGAACTCGTCGCCTTCGGCCTCCCTCTCCCTCTGGATCTTCTTGAGCTCCGCAATCGACCGGTCCCGCTCGCGCTGCTCCGCCGCCTTGGTTACGTCCGACATGTACCGCGACTTGCGCTGCGCGTTCTCCTTTTTGACCTCGGCCTCGCGCTGTTTCTTCGCGGCCTCAATGACATCGTGCGCAGCATCGTAGTCGTAGACCGAGGGGTCGAGAGCCTCGGCCGCTTCGGCGTATTTCTTGGATGTGAGCGCGGACGACAGGTCGCCGAATTGCCGGCTTGGGTCGACTTTCGATTTTAGTTTTGGTGGCTCCTGTGGTATCCTGCCCTTCTTGTGTTTTGAAGACGCGGCAGAATCTGTAGTACTTGTTGTGGCTGTTGTGAAGCCGTCAAGCTCTGTGATGGTCTCTTCATTTTTGGATGCCTGCTGGCCTTCGTCGTCGGAGTCGTCACCGCCACCAAACGCAGTTTTCCGTGCCGGAGGACGGGACTTGGCTGGTGCCGCCTTCTTGCCCAGGCTGAGCCCGAAAGATAGACCGGGCTTGCTCATGGTGACTCTCTGTGGGTGTTGTACAAGTACAGAAGAGCGAAAGAGCTAGGTAATGATGCACCTGCAATACGCCCTGCCTTTTGGAGGAGCAACGACCGCACCAGCCACGGTTCCCCACATGCCCCTTGCAACCTCTGCCCCACTCACCACCCACTTCATAGTGCGATTCCACTTACACGGGAATTGCTTGCAGATTGGGTCCCTAACATCAAATGCCTACGACTGTAAACCCGAGAAGGCTGTCCCGTAGGAGACTAGGAGGCTATCCTACGAGAGGGTTTCCATGAGAAGATTATTACATCGGAGGTTATCGTATAGGAGGCTGTCCTATAGGAGGCTGGGAAGATAGATGCTGTGGCCGAGTAGTGGGCACAAGAGCAAAGCTCATCCGGTATATATTCCCAATTGTGTTTTATGCGGCGCACTCTACTACTGCAAGTCACTTCCAGGTACGACACTGTATTTCTCATTATTCGGCTGTAAGAAAAAGATGTATTTGAATAGTTTTCGGGTCACATCTTGCTTGATCTTCATGTACACAACTGCATTCAGCCTTCGTTGCTTATAGAAACCATTCCCTTAGGTCGAACGAGAAGTGGAACTTGCACTTTCAGTTGGTACTGACCCGCCCATAAAAACGGTGTTCTGAGGCCTTTCAGATGTACTTGGCCAAGAACTCAGCAACCTGCTTATATCCCCTCTCATACTCTCTCGCATTCGTCTCATCAGATAAGTTGGCGCGAGCACCCATCCATCCGTGGAACATCGGTCGACCATAAGTCTCAACATGACCCACCTTACCAGGCTTCGACAGGATCTCCTTCAGCTCAGCAACCGCCTCGGCCGGCTCATCGGGAGAGGCGAGGCAGATGTGCGGGACGGTCAGAGCCGCGCCATCAGCCGGGTCAAGGGCACTACAGTAAGCAATATGCCGTCAGCATTGTTGCTCATGACGAGAAGGTAGAGATAGGAAGACAGCCGGAGTCAAGTGTGATATGCGCGGAAGGACTACTCACCCGGGATGCGCTGTCCAGCTCGCATTGAACTTCCTGCCGGCGCCCTCATTGCCAGGCCCACAAGCCAGCACAGATATCTTGCCACCCCAGCACAGGCCGCCAATCACTATATGGCCCTCCACTGCCGGGTACTTCTCCGCAATCTCCTTGCGGACTTTCACGACCCTCTCGACCGCCTTCTGGGCGTTTCCGGGGCCAGCCCTGAAGTCCGCGAACAGCTTCTGCTTCTCGGGCGCTGATCCGCGTTAGCGATCTGATATGGAGCCCAAAAGCGTTGCCAATGTGGGGAAACCCCAGAATATGAAAGATGTGGGACCGTAGAATGACAAGACTGATGCTTACTGTCAGGAGGCAGCCAGTCGGGCTGGACGTAGTTGCCATCGAGCAGGTCCGGCACGAAGACCAGGCAGTCCCCGAGGTGCTGCGACAGCCTGTCGGCGCCTTGCAGCGTCTGGCTGGCGAGCCCGAAGACGTCGTAGATGTCGATGACGGCGCGGGTGGCGTTGGCCGGGCCGGTCACGTCTGTGTCCCCGTCGTACGGTGAGATAAGGGAAATTGCCGTGGTTTGGGGGGTGTTGTTCACTTACACGTCTTCAACCCGTCTATAGTCTCATACTTTCCTTTCTCGGCGTATTCCGCGGAGACAGGGGGCAGTTCTTCGCACGCCTTGCAAGACATTTTGGGCTTTGGACTGGTCTCTGTAGGTTGAGTGAGATCGAGAGTAGCAATGATGCAATGCAGGTGATGCAACTCAGCGGCTTGCAATTGACCAATTCATCCACTACTTCACGGTGGTACCCGGGCCATATTTATGTGGCTTTGTGAAGCATCCCCGACCGTGTCAATTGCCGAACAAGGCACCGGTATGTACCGGGCGGTTCCGGATTTTGTGTCCCGTCATGCTGTTAAGTCCGGTCCCGTCTCCCGATGTGCCCAAGGCATCGGTGCCGAGACGCCCATCCTCACGATTGCGGGATTGCCCGCTGAACAGTGTGATCGAGTCCTGCAGAACTGAATACTATTCTGTTTTCCGATAACCTAGAGAAGAGATATGCAAAGCCTGGGACTAGTCAACGCCACCGACGCCTATGCAACGCTACCATATATCCATCCTATTGTATATCCTCGCGGTAAGTATGTCTACACCAACGCCTGGCCCATGAACATGCTCTCCTTGACCTCCGCAACCACATCCCTCCTGTCATCCTTCCCCACGATGACGATACCTCTGCCCCCGCGCGTCCCCTTCCTGCCCACTCTGCCGAGCCGGTGGATAAAGTCAATGGTCGTGTGGGGCACGTCGTAAAGAACCACATGCCTCACGCCCAGGGTGTCGATGCCCCTGGACGCCAGGTCCGTCGCCACGATAACCTTAGTGTTCGCCAGGTGCCTCTTGCCCTTGACTGGGCTGCTCTTCTCGACGTCGTCCATTAGCCTCCGGACGGGCACCGGCGACGTGAACGTGGCCAGCATCTCGCTCTGCCGCTGCTCAGGTGTGTCCCGGTGCAGGGCGACGGCGTCAACGCCCTTAGACACGAGGAAGTCGGCCACCTCCTGCGTCTTCTCACGCTCGTTGACAAAGACCATAACGCGCTTGACGTCGACCTCGCCGGGGACCGCGCCCTCGTGCATCGAGGCGCCCTTGCCGATCGACCAGATCGCGTCTGCGCAAGCCAGGTTCTTGTTGTTGCGGTAGGGCTCCTTGCTCGCGTCGATCACGCCCAGCTGCACCCGCCGGGGGATGGCGTGCAGGTTGGGCGTCGCGATGCGGGTCATCTTCGGGAACTTGGTGGAGAGGTAGTTGTCCAGCCTCTTGGGGATAGTGGCCGAGCACATGATCAGCTGCTTGAGCGAGGGCATGGCCCGGTCCATGATGCTCGTCGTCACGGAGCTGAAGCTCCGGTCGAGCAGCGAGTCGGCCTCATCGATGACCAGGTGCGAGACCCGTGACAGGACATTAGGGTCGGACTCTGCAATAGACGCCAGCAGATGAGGTGTGGCGATCACGACGTCCAGCCCTTCGTGCCTGTATATCCGGCGCTCAATGACCTTCGCGTCGAAGTTGGCGGAGATCTTCTCCACTTTGAACTTGACAGAGTGTGATAACTTCTTGGCCACCGCACCCACCTGGTCGACGAGCTCTGCGGTCGGTACTAGTATGACCACGCGTGGCCGCGCTGTAGTCGGATGCGGCTCTAACAAGGACTTGCCCTTGTACGCCGGGTCAGCCCGGAGCGCCTTTTCCTCCTCTAAGCGCTTGTTGTATGCGGCAATGTCCTGATCTTGTGCCTCCGCCGTCTTCATCGCATTCACTGAGGGCAGCAGATAAGCCAGCGTCTTGCCAGACCCCGTCTCGGCTGCAAGCAAGAATTCTTGCCTTGCTTCACTGGGAACAGGTTTGGTTTTCGTGCGCCTAGGAGCACCGATCTGCTGGCCCAAAAGGGCGGGTATCGCAAGCCTCTGTACCGGCGTCGGCTGGATCTCGGCCTTGTCCTTGAACATGTCCCTCAAAACGCCCTCCTTGATCGCCGGCAGCAGGTCAAACTGGTCGAAGCTTTCCACCTCTTTCATGCGGTCCTTGAGATTCATCCTCTGCCCATAGCTGAAGGATGTCAGGGCCCGTTGCATCCGCAGCGCCTTAAACCTGGGCTTCCCGTCTTTGCCGTCGCGTTCCTTGCCTGCTTTCTCGTCCTTGTCTCGCGTCCGCGCCTGCGCGATCCGTCGCAAAGGATCGATATTTGCAACGGTTCTGTTCATTCCCGAAAAAGGGCCGTCGACTGTTCTCCGTCGAGGTTTCTTGCTGCCATCGTCGTCTCGTCTGCGCGCAACGCTGTCGGAAAGTACCATCCGGGAGGGCGTGGAGCGCTTCGGTCGGAAGCTCGAGGCGAAACGGTAGCCAGCCCATGGCTGAGGGATTGCACTTCGTATAGCTGGCCTCCTCGAGTCGAGCGCAACCCGACAGAGCGGGCACACGGTCTCCGACAATGCCTTGCCAAACATGATTGACAATGTCAGGAATCGTGGCTACAAATAAATGTTAAGAGACGGGAGAAGAGCTTTAAACTGGACCAAACTTCTGGAAATTTTTGGTTAAGCAGTACCCCTGCTGCAGATCGCAAGCCAGTGGACCGGGATACCCCACGCCGATGTGGGCCGCTGGCCCTGTCAAAAAAAAAAAACATGCGAGGTTGACTAGCACGCGACAGTGCCACTTTTGTGGCATCAAACAGCGGTCTCCTTACACACTAGCAACCATCGCATTCTTTGCTATCGTCCTATGAGCCGTGTGTTCATACTACCATGATGATGCCCCCCATATCACCCAATATGCATCCTTGTGAAGAAATCAAAAACAACAATTATCGCAATGCTGGGCAAGGGACCTGCTTCAGACCCCAAGAGCATAAACCTATCAAGTTGGATTCGGGTCGAGAAAGTCAATCTGCTCGCCGTAACAATCGCCATGCATCGTCTTTGAATTCAATGAAATCAACACCCTTCGTATTCCACAGCCAAGCGGCTCCAATTGCGACCAAGGCCACACCGGTTGTCACAAGTCTAAGACGAACAACATCAATGGGGGTCTCGTCTGTCAGGGGGTGGCTTCTTACGTAGTCTTGCGTCTGCTTCCACACAGCCTACTGACGAAACCACCAACCCAGTCGACAAAGATCCACCTGAAAAAGGCCGAGAACCAGTTCCCATTCTTGGCCGCCTCCCAATCATTGTCGGGGATTGGTGCTGGCGTACCAGACCGATCTCTGGACTCCGACTGGGGAGCAGATCGCTTCTTCAGCGACGAGGGCTGATTGTCCTCGATCGCAGAAGAGGTGGCGGCCGGCTCGCTTGAAGAGCCAGTCTCCTCCTGACCGCTGCCGGATGAGGGAGACTGAATGTCCTTGTGCCCGTTCCCGTTGGTTACTGGTGCCTCCGCTAGCACATTTTGAGGTTCTATTTCCTCAGCTCTCGACACAACAATCTTTGGGCTTGGGGGCACCGGCGTAGACGTCTGCTCGGGCTCGGGTTCTGCCGCTGGAGCTGCATCTTCGACTGGCTCCGCGGTGTTTGGTGCAGGTTCGCTCGGGCTGCCAGCCTCCTCAGGCTGAGGAGTTGCCGCTCTCTCCGGCGTCAGATAGCCTGTCTGGCCGTTCTCCACTTGCTTGTCCTTTTCCTTGCCATCCTTGATTACGACAGCCTCGTCCTCGTCACTGACCGGAGAGATCAAGTCATTGTTGGTTTTGACCGACGGACTCGGGACAGTCACTACTGGCCGCGAGGCGGACTTTACAGGATCCAGGGCAACATCGCCCTCAGCCTCCTTTGCGACCTTGATAGCCTCCTCGGCAGTTTCGGCCTGCTCGACAATCGGTGCGATTTGTTCGGCCGTTGGCGCGTCGGCCTCCTCATCCTCGGCTATAGAGCCGAGGGAGACCGCCGAGAGGGAACGCTCGCCCAGATTCTCTTGCGGCTGTGCCGGGTTCAGAGACAAGTTCTGTGATTCCTTGGAAGGTAACGGACTCGGTTCAGGAGAAGTGTGCTCTTCCTGGCCATCACCACTGCTTCGGGTTCTTGTTCTGAAGATAGGAGATGGGGGAACTCCTTCGTTCAGTGTCTGGTTGGCATTGAGGCCAGTCTCAACTTTTCTGACAGCAGCAAGTATCTCGCTTTTCGACGAAGGGAATCGCTCGAGAGTCGGGTCTGAGAAGTCTTCCTTGTCCTGGCCACGAGTTTTGCCGTTCACAATCTTGGCGTATTGCTCCTCCTCCGGTACGCCTGGAATTTCGTCGTCTTCATAGAGGCCGGCACATTCGTCTATCATATGTCAGTCACTCTGAACGAGAACGTCACGAATGAAGTGTGGTCTCCGCAGATGGGAAATGAATAAGGCGAGCATGTACGTACGCGCAAACAACGGTGCTGGCTCATGGTCATTACTGAACCCAGCGATATCGAGATCGTCCTTCTGAAGGTCCGCTTTGATATCCGCGAAGGTCTCATGTGCAGGTATGACGGTTTCCGTGTGCTCTTCAGCCTGATGGGGTCATTAGATTCAAGGGCCGGGAGCTAGCAGGATTGTGCGCCGTGAGGGATACAGTTGAGGAATGCTCACCGGTTCATCATCGAGAGTCTGAGCTGTATCAGCCACCTCAGCTGCGGTATTAGCGGCCTCTTGTGGGGAATCAGAGGCAACGGCATCTACTCTCTCGGGTAGAGGGGTGGGCGGGTCGACCAATGCAGCTGACTCTGCGACCTCCGCTGCAGTCCTTGCATATTCGGGAGTGCTGGTCGCCGATCGATCAATCTTCTCGGTCTCTTTGAGAGCTTCGAGTCTTGCAATCGGATGAGGTTGCGGCTGCTGAACATGATTCGAACTCGACACGTCGTCATCATGATTTGTGGATTGAATCGGCTCCTCCGGCTTCGCCTCTTCCGCAGACGGGGCTTCGATGAAGTTGTTTCTATTGCCCGCGTCGTCGGTCACTGTATGCTATTAGCCTGGGGCGCGAGGACGGTGGTGGCGGCTGAACTACCTGTTGGTGCACTCTCGTCGAGAACCCACCAATCTCCAGGGCCAACGCGGAACTTGTACTGGATTTTCGAGTTGGGTTCCACATCAAATTCTTTGGAGAAGGTGAGCTGTCCGTCCTCGCCAGCGGTGTATTCCATCTCCTGGGGCACCCATTGCGGGTGGGAGAAAGTGCCGGCGACGAAGAGTGGAGGCTGAGTTTGAGGTGCCCGGAAGGTAATGGTGAGAGGAACTTTGGTGTCCGCCATGATTACACGCGTTCAATTGAATGATGATGGAGATTGAGGGAAGACTGCACGGTAGATGACCTCGTGCGTTGTTGGCGTGCTCTGCAGTGGTGCCTCGGGGAGACAGAGTGAGAAGGCGGGCTTCTAATCCAGAGAGCACGGGCGGGAGCTCGCCTGGCTAGCAGCTAGTACTCCGTGGCCTCGAGTCTGCCGTCCTCCACAGTCAAATAGACCTGGAAGACGATGCAAAGGGAGATGACCCGTCCTGTGATGAAGGTGAATCCCGAGAGGACAGGAATGATGGCTGGCGAAGTTTTTTGACTGTTGGGAGAAGTGGAATCTAAGGAGAGGGGGCGGGTGGGCAGTGGCTTGACCAGCTCGTTTTGCAGACGCATGAGCTATGCCCCGAGCTTGTTTCCCACCTGGGACTCGGTTTGCGGGGCGGCCAGCTTTCCTGGGGTGCGCATGGGGAGAAAAAGTGGCTTCCAAGCTTGGATGATGGAGCTGCGTGATAAGTACTGGGTTGTACTCGGTACGCAGTAAGCTCAGCCCAAGCCGGTACTGATTAGAGATGCACTGGTCCAAGAAGCCGGCTGTGGAATGGCACTGAAGATGAATGGGCGACAAAGACAGAGCTCGAGCTCGATCACATCGGAGCTTTTGTCATGTCTCACACGGTCCAATAACGGGCAAAACGGTTGAGACCAAGTTGTGGGCTGAGACTTGCAGTCTGTTGGACTGCCAGGACTGCCTGGGTGCCGAATCCGCCTGCACCAAGATAATGTAGCCGGCCGGTCGCAGGATTCTTCTTGTTGGACCTATTTGGGGATCCGAGTTCCAGGCCCTGCCTATCTGCTACACTCGCATCGGCATCGTAAAGTTCCATGTCACTATTACATCGTCTGGCCGTGATTGGTGCTTCGTGCTGCAGCCCGTCAGCCGTTTGCGACGGAGCTACTGTCCAAAGTTTGTTCGGCGCCTAGCTAGCACGTAGCTCATGCCATGTATATGTCGCGCCCGTTCCCTCCCGCCTGGCTGATTGGGGCTGTTAAAATCATGCCATTGATTTCACTGTCGCATGACCCAAGGACAATTCTGTATATGTAAAGAAACCACAGCTCTACTCAGACCTAATGTGAAGGGGCATGTCAATGCCATTGTTCAGTACCTACCGGACTACTTCTCCCGGTGGGCCCGCATCTTATAATCACATGTTAGTCAAGTCGTCCCACCGATTGTTGACATTCAAGCATCCCTGACCAACAAGACGGAGCGTAATCCACCCAGCTGGGACAAAACACCATGAAATGGCTCTACTAGAGATCTCATGTTTTCGGCTTCAGGTTCAATGACTACCTGCCTTCTCAAACGCCCCAGCTCTCGGGTACATTTGCAGTACCTGGATGGATCGAAGGTGTGCTGTTCTGTGGAGTCGACATGGCTACGTCACCTCGCGAGCAGGGGTACGGATAACGATAAGACAGGGGTCTTGTTGACTTTCCCTCCAGAGGACTGAACCACTTTTTTTTTCCTCCCCCAGCCTGGCCCGCCTGGAACTTGCGAGAACGCCAACGCTCCAGACTCGCATTCCCTCAGTCTAGCCTCGGCGCATTGCCCCACCATTCCAGCACGACTCTCCCGCCGGCACTGTCGACGCCTGTTGCAAACATCTAATCTCCAAACAGCGCCACATCTCTTTCGAGAATGTCTATTCCGCCTGAAATCATCCAGGTCAAGCGCCTGGTGAAGAAGCGCAAGGCTGCCGATGACGACGACGAGGGCGTCGTCGACTACCTTCGTCCGTAACACTCATCGCATCTCCTACCTTACTGTCAGCCTCGTCATACTGACTTCCTTGCAAAGGTGTCGACGGCGATAGGAAGCGACCCCGCAGCGATGCCTATATCTACCAGCGGAGGATCCAGGGTGCCGCCGACGAAGAGGGCAGTGCTGGTAGCAAGCCAACCAGTAACCTCCTGCCTACGATCCATGCATCCAAACCCGGCGACGAGAAGAGCGATACCGACCGGCGCGACCGGCCACAAGGGACCAAGCCAGGCGCCTCGGCGCAAACCCTCCCAAAGCCACAAGATGAGACGCCCGCCGCGCCAACAGCCCCTGCGGCGGCGCAGAGCGTACCCAAGTCTCAGGCCGCTACAGAACCACGCCGTTTCCACATGTCCCGACGCTCGCTTGTTCCCTCGCCTCTGTTCAGCCCTGGCGTGAGCACCGGAAAGCGGTCGCGGTATAAGACGCCTACGACTGTCTTTGTGGAGCGCGGTCACAAGAGGACGAGGACAGAGGACGTACAGATGACCGACGTGGATAGTCTGCCGACGGCCAAGAATCTAGGGACGGATGGAAGTTTTGAGGGTAGCGCGCCTGCGAGGAAACAGAAGCTACCCGGCTCAGACCGGAAGCGGACAGACGGCAGGCACACGCCCTTGGTCAAGAGGGAGGTTCCAGAGTCACTCCAGAAAGACCAGGATTCAGACTTGGACGAGCTCACTCGTAGCATGAACGACTTCGTTATGCAGCAGATTGGCGAGAACCTGGCTAAAATCGAAGAACGCGACAGAAAGGCGGAAGCAGCAGCAGCAAGAAAGGCAGAAGCAGCTGCGTCGCCCCAGTCTTCCAGATTTAAACCCAAGGCTCCCGCGAAGCGCTACGCGGAACGACATCCAGAGCTTGCTGTTACCAAGACAGATACTGCACCAGCTATGCCGACCATGGAGGATTACGAGAGCCACAGTGATGATGAATATGTCATCGAAACCTACGTCCGCGTAGCAGCCGAGAGCTTGAGCAAGGACGTGGACCCAGAGAAGGTCGGTCTGCTTGTCTTTGACAACGAGCCTGATGTGGACTTTTTCTATGGGGAGGAGGGCGATAGCGACGATGATTACGCCGAGGATGACGAAGACGAGAACGGTAAGCTCAGGATCTGCTTTTGGATCGAGTAGACTGTTGGAAATTTTTACTAACCCTCTCATAGCCGAGGATTACTACGCGGCAGATTACCCGGATGAGGAGGTCGACTCAGAGGACGAGTATAACCGGGCTGCGTACCAGTACCGCACTGGTAATGCGTCTGATCTTGAGGAGTACGACATCACCCTCGACAACGATGAAAATGGTGGAGAGCCTGATCTGTTTCAGGCACGCTTTGGGGCTCAGACGTCTGCTGCGTTCGGACGTCCCTGACCAACGGAATGTTTGGAGAACCCTGGGTCCTATTGAGAACCCGATGACTCTGGAAACAGGAGGGGAACACTTATATCTCGTCAGGCGAAGGGAAACTCATCAATAGTCGGATTCGAATCCGATCCATCCAATTGTACAGACATGTACAAGCATTACAAATAATTCGCTGACCGGATCTGACCACAGAACCACTATGAATATTCAAAATACCCGCACCGACAGTGCTTCAAATTCGACTTTTGTTTCTCCCAAGACGTGTGCCACCATTCTTGCTTGTCGATGATGACAGTGTGCCGCCTATTTCATTACGGCCATATATGTACCAGCCACTCCCAGGCAGGAAGGGGTGCGGAGAATGCATCCTGCCCTACCCTACCACTTCGTACCAGACGAAATATGATGGCAGGCCAGGGGCTGGGAAACGAGACATCTTTCAATCCACCTCCATCATCATAGGGTCCAGCTCGCAAGCGTTCATCAGCTCCGGCAGCGTCTCGTCTGCCTCGCCGCCCTTCGCCTTCGGCGTCTTGCTCTTTGAGTTTGGCGGATTTGTGTGCCATACTCTATCTTCTTCGTTGTCTGGCGTCCACTGCGGCACGCCCTTTTCCCTTCTCTGCTCGGCACGGATCTCGCCTGATTACAAGGGGAACTGTTAGCCCAATCTTCCTTGGTCTTGTTGTGCGTGTATGGGTGTGATGATAAAAGAGGAAAGTGGCAGGGAGAATGTCCAAGCGTGATCTGTGAAGAAAGCACTTACAATATCTCTTCGCCCGCGCATAGACCTCTGCGTGTCGGGCCTGCGGCACAAAGTGCTTGACAAACTCGTCCCAGTGGTATACAACCTCCTCTGGGTACCTGGCGACCATACCCCTGGGCCTCACCGCCTCAGCGTCATCCTTGTCCTTGGAGGCCTTGTTGACCCTCCCACCGCCGCCGCCGCCCTTCCTCCTCTCGCCTCCCCGACCGGGCCCCTCGCGACACTTGCAAGGCTCCGTCAGCTCCCAGGACCGCCCACCCTGTTCCACAAAGCGCAGCCCACTGCCGTCGGGCGTCAGAGCCGGCATGACCTCATTCAGCCGGTAGTAGAAGCCGTTGATGCCCGCGACCTCGCGGTTCTCCTCGATCTCGGGCTTGTAGCCCCCGCGGTACAGCACCGGCAGCAGGCCCACGCGCCGCTCGTTGATCGCCTTCCACCCCCACCCGCAGTCCTCCTTGTGGTAGAGGATGAACAGCTTGACCGACCTGGGGTACCGGAGGTTGAAATGAGGCTTCTTTGGCTTGCCCTTTCCCTTGGGCAGCGCGCCGGACTGGCCGCCCTTGCTGCTGGTGCTACTACCACGACGTTCCTTTTCAGACGCCGAGGTAGAGTATGGCTCCTGGCGGGAGGATGGTCTCCGTCCACGGGCAGGCTGAAGAAGTCTCTTCCTGTTTGTCTGTTCAAGACGCTTCAACTGGTCCGCGAAATCACTCAGTCGGAGCTCGATCTTGAGGTGGTCCTCTGGGCCAATGGTATGGTGGGCCTCAGGGGTCCTCGGGGCAAGCGTGGGAGGCGGGCTGGCCGTGGATAGGCGTGACAACTCGGGCACACTGGTCAAGCTTCCCTGGAACGAGGCCTCGGAGCCGGTGCTTGGCCTCCTGAAGCTTGGCTCGAGCCCGGGAGGGTCGAACCCATAGCTGCGAGGTCGGTCTCCGTCCGCAATGGCGAACAGGCTCTGGATGGACGGGATGCCATATGATTTTGATTCATCAGGTGTCGTGGTTGAATGTCCTGGAGGTGGGTGAGCACAGGAATGCAAGCACACATTGGCGCCCAATTTAATTATACATACTGAATGTGTATTCTTGGAAGTGTGGACTTGTGGGAGAGCCGGCAGGGGAGTAGACAGCCGGCTCCTGAAGACAAACGGCGGCGTCTGCAAGGCCCTCAAGTCTGTGGCGGTCCTGCTGGCTGTAACCGAGAGAAGGCAAAATTCTGCCTGTCTCGTGCCTTAAAAAGGGGCTTGGTTGCAGTTGGATCATGATGCTGGTGGGAGAGAGTCAAGAGCACAGGGCGTGAAGTTCAGCCAGACAACACAGACAATATTCGAGAGCAAAAAGAGATGAGCAGAAACTGAGATGTGACCGGAGGCGAGATCTCCAAGGTCCCGCCTATATACAACATCTGGGGTAGCGAGCTTCGCGTATCTAACACTGCTGATCCGAAGATCCTGTCACTTGTGACAGATCTGGCGTATTCCTCCTCGCCGCGGAACAGAATGATCGCCTAGCACCCTGGGAGCTGCAAGATGAAGTTTTTTGCCTCCATCCCTGCGCACCTCGCCGTCCCATGGGCCCTTGCAAGATAGGCCATGGAGTTGGGCTAACGCAACCCTCGCGTCTGAGTGCGAGAGTACCTCTCGCGTAACAGAGGTGGTACATGCAGATATGTCATGTCGTGTCGTTGAGGGACGCTTTGGTTGTGCATCAGTGTCGCTTATTACACGGCCGGCATGGAAACGTTTCCTAGACTAGTGAAGAACCAGCTAGTGCTGGAAAACAACCCTCCTGTCAGACGTCAACGGCCTGGCACTGGTTAGCGAATCAACGCAGAAGTATCTGCTCATCAAAGATGCAGGCAAGGGGCACGCCTTGCTGGTGCTGGTGGTGGCCTTTTGGTGCGTCGCACCAGACCGAACGGAAAATGCCATTTGTCTGCCGTGTTATCCCCAAGACGAGGTTTCATCCTCGATCTCTGTAGGGCATCCCGCTTTGGGTCTAGCACATGATGATATTGTCCGATTATTTCACCTGAGCTCGAGACCCTTGTGACATGGGGCTTGATTCACAGCTGACGACTGAGTTCTTGGGAATACAGACTTTTGGGTTGCGACGGAGATCGCTCTGATGGACTTGCATCGCTGGCGAAAGATCAAAGAGCCAGATTTCGGCCCGCAGAGATCTCGCTTCGCCTCACACGTGCACATTACCAAGTCAGATGCCCCTGAGGGGAACCGGAAGGCACATCTTCACGTCAAGGCTAGTTAGTGGTGCTCGTTCGCGAGGCCGGTCGAGAAAATATTTGCAGGCCAGTGCTTAGCGTGTAGGCCAGGAATCAAGATCGCTTTCGGTGCCGAGACCGTATTCTCCAGAGCCCGAATGTGAAAAAGAAAATATGAGATAGTTGGCATCTGCCAACGCTGTGACAGGTCTCTCTCTGATAGCAGTTGACAGCAAGTTGACAGCCGCCAGCTTCGCTCTGATTGGTCCGTTGCCACAGCCTCTTTCATCCAAGGTCTGGACCGCGAAATCGTGGGGGTGTATTCCTAGTTCGACCACGCAGTAGTCCCATCCTCTTGTAGCTAGATCAAGTCCGCGCTTGAGTATGTGCCATTGGTCGGTCTTGTCTTCAACAGGCAGTGCCCTCAAATATCTCTGGCAGATCGATTACTTCTTGGTTAACAAGTGATCCTGTTATCAAATGTCATGCATTATGTGAGTGGCTGGTGTCCCAATCACTGACGAAATCCGTGACGAGATCTCATGGCATCATTGCAGTTTCCTGCGAGCGGGCCGTGTTCTCCAGACCTACGTACAGCCTTCGTAGGCAGATACATGTCGCTGGCTCTTGTAGTTCTGTCCTTGCTTCTGGTGCATGGAGACTTTGGCTTCCAATGTAACGATTCTCTTCGCCTCCCGACTTCTCTCACATGATCAACGCGCCGGTCCAAGACAGTGTTGACGTTGCCGGGCCGATGTGTCATCCGGGTACAAATTGATACTCTGCGGCAGATTCTGCAGCTCGGTGGTCTTGCTGAGCCGTCCATATTGCTTCTTCTTGTCTCATCCACGCAGATCAATATGCCCAACCTAAGAGCGGCAAACAGACTTAAAATAAATATCTCCAGGGCACAAGCACGGCATCAATACCCCCAGGGTTTTTCCCGATGGAAGAGAAGTTGCTTTGTTCACCAGCAAGGGAGTGCGTCATGCGCGGTTCCGATGGTTCACAGCCGCTGGGCTGGTGGTCGATTCTGCTGCGGCCTGCGGGAGAAAGGAAGGTGTCTCAGGGTCTTCATAACCCCAGACAGTGCGCTGTTCGTCCCCACAGACATCCTGGGAATGGCGTTTTCCGTTTAGAAGAAGGTTTGTGGCAAAAAGAAAAAGAAAGAAAAAAAGGTCGCGCTGGTCTCGAGGCTCCTTCTGTCTGTAGGCCAAGCACCCATATTCACAGCTTGCGTTACACAGAAACCCCCGCCAGGCAAATTGTGTGAGCCTCATCTCTCTCGAAGGAGTCGATCGAGACCAGGGTAGGGCGTGCAGTGGCCTTCGAACCAGGCTCAGGCCCAGAAGCCTTGTCTCAAGCATCTTGCATGGGACTAGTGAAATATCGAATGATGCGCCCTGTCCTGTGTGTATGCTCCTGCGCAAAGGAAGAAGCAAAGCAAGTCGAACCAAGAGTTGCCTGCGCTATCTGCGCTGCCTGCTTGCCAGGGACAGGCCTCGGAGAGGACAGGGGCCCGGGCCTTACAATCTGGGGTTGCGACTCTTCCCCTCGACAACGACCCCGAGCTCGACCCCTGCGTCTTGCTGCGAGCCATTCTGGCCAGCGTTGGCGAAGGATTCATCTCCAGAGAAGCGCCTGGGTCGTTAGCAAAATGGATCAAAGCCCGGCAGTCCTGAGTGAGGGCGGGAAGGGTGGAACAGCCGCTTACCATCCCCTCTCTTCACCCCCTGAGAGAAAGCTGCAATCTCCATTCACTTCACAAAGCCACCCTCCCCCGACTCCTCTCCCGTCCTTCCAATCGACTTGTCCTGAAGAATGATCGGCCTGGTTCTTACTGTAATTATCGGGGCTTGCAGTAGTTTGTGGAGCTGGTGCGCGAACACCCGGGGCGGACGCGGCAGGGGCTTCGCCGGCAGCATCCCCATCGCGTCTTGCAGCTAAGCGCCTCCTGAATACGGAGAGGCCGCAGGTAAAGGCCCGGAAGTCCTCGGCCTCGACGTTCTCGGGCATGTTTCCGGTCAGGACTCGGCCCAGGGCAATGACAGTAGCGGCGTGGGAGCAAAGCAGAACAGCCCGCACCCCGGCCTCGTCGCATCGCCTAATGAGCGCGTCCATAGTCAAGGCGACGCGGTCGTGCAGCTGGGCGATGGACTCGCCATTTCTCGAGGGCGCCACAGCCGGCGAGTAGGACCTGTCAAAGGCCGGGAACAGCTCGGCCAGCTTGTCGCTGCTGGCAGAGGTTGGGTGCTCGAACGATGCAGAGCCATACCACTCGGACAGGCCAGTCTCGCCCAGGATGGCGGGCTTGTTGGCGACACCTGATCTGGCGGACTGGGCCCACAAGCTCACAAAGGGCTCGACCGTCTGCAGACAGCGATAGTAAGGACTGGAGTAGACCCGTTCGACGGGCGGATCAATGTTCATCAGGTGAGCAGCCAGTTCATGAGCCTGCTCCACGCCATGTGATGTCAAGGCTGGATCAGTGGCGATGCCGGTAGGTGACTTGAGGTAGGACGAGTAGTTGCCAGAGGCGTCCACGAGCCAATTGGACCTGAACTGCAAATCGAGGCAGCGAGGTCAGCCGGGTTCCGCTGCGGTGTGAAGCGGAGGCATTCTGCGGGTGGCAAGCACCGGCCTGCGCTGCGCTGCGCTGCGTTGTGCTATTGTGAGGCGCCTTGACTCTCAGTCTGGAGATATCGCACTTACGCCGTGCCGCGTCACGTAGATGACCTCGAGTGACATTTTTCGAGCAGGTGCCCCGTTATGGCTGGGGAGGAAATATGTGTGGCGTGGCGTTGTGCAGGATCGAAACGGTAGAGGCAGCAAGGTTGTTCGTGTCTTGGGTGAGTGTAACTGATGAGTGTAACTGGTGACCGACTGAATGTATCTACATCGACCAGGGAGGAGAGAGAGAGAGAGAGCGAGACTGGCTGTCGTACCGGTCTAGGTCCCGGTAGCCGAGCCGAGGTCGCCTGCTACGGCAGGTCGACTACCTAGTCTACCAGGTCAACTGCCCAAGTGGTCAACTGGTCAACTGGTCAAATGGTACTTACCCGCCCGTAGTACTTACTGTTAGCAGCTGTGGGGAAACAACACTGCCTACCTGTGACCCCCATGTGGTGGCTGAAGAAGGCACGGCTTGCACGGGTGGGAGTGTGCACTCATGCCCCTGCAGGCACGGGCGGAACGACCTCCCTTTGGCTCACCCGACTTCAACCTTCAGCCCGGAAGGGTTCCGCCCTGTGATGCAAGTCAACGACATCAACAACAGCAAAATGCTCTGCAACATGTTCGGGGGGCGTTGCTGCCCTCTCTGCCCTCTCTGCCTCTCCGCAGATGCAGGAAGACAGATTGGGCGCGCTCCAGCCCGTTGATATGCTTTTCCTGAGGCATCAAAGGCACCGAGACAGCTGTCCCGGGGTCCCTGCCACGCCTTCATACCCCCTTCGTGCCTCCCTGTTCGCTGGAGAGCTTCTTGACCGGCTGCAATCCCCACGGAATGCCCACGGGTCACGGGCACGACGCCCACGCCCGGACAAGATTGGCAACAGGGTTCGCCGCATCACCGACGCCGAGACTGGAGACAAAGGCGATCAGCCCGGCTGATACACCGCCCTGTTGCTGCAGCTTGTGGCCCGACGGCATCAAACAAGCATGAGTTCCACACACTTCCGTCCTCGTCACGCCCGACGATTATGCGCCGGGGGAGACGCCTCCAGGGCCAAGGGGGCACGCTGGCGCGGGCTGCTCCTTTCCCGGCCCAGCATATGTGCATGATATATCACATCCGCCGTGCATCAATCTCGAGGCCCATGCTCGCCCGTGTTCATGAATCGCGGGTAGAGAGACTCCGGCACCACGCTCGGGCCGTGGACGCTTCACGATGCCTCGCAGGCGACCCGACCTTCGGGCCAGCCCAGGCCGGAGGCGAATGCCAACACATCAGGCGTCCGAAAAAGCAACCGATCCCGACGACACCATCAACGAATGGCCGAAGCTTGACCAAGTCCAGTCCTCGGTCTGGCCGCCGCAGCAGACAATGGCTCAACATTATCTTCTCGGATCCAGCACGAAGCTGCCTACTTTTGAAATGCACGTTTCCTCAGAGGGAGAGGAAGGATGTCTAACAATGAGACAGATCTGCCGAGTCAGGGTATTCCCCACTCATCCGGGTCCAGAACGTTGAGAGAAGGCACTTGCACTGACTCCACTCACGATGATTCGGGTATTCATATCCACACACACAAAATGCCCCATATAATACCACATCGTCGGCCAGAATCTTCATCAAACAGTCAACCCAACAGCGCCAGTGGTTTAGCGGTAAAATCCATCGTTGCCATCGATGGGCCCCCGGTTCGACTCCGGGCTGGCGCAGTAAAATCATCAACACAGCCTCCAGAGCTTCCTCTGGAGGTAGTTGCTTTTTGCACATTTTCTCTAGGCCTCTGAAACACTGATACAAGTATCTATTGGGCTCTTGCGGCCTGGCTGCGCAATAAATGCTGATCCCCCATGTTGCTACATGCACTGCTCGGGGGAAATTTCGCTTCTCGGGTCTGTTCACACGTGCGTAGACGGAACCTCTAGAGGAAGACGAGCATTGTACCCCTACGAAGGTTCTCTTTGCCTTTCCACTTGTAAGAGGGTGCGCAGCAAGGTGTTGGTGACACCAGGTCTTGGACGCCTGATCCCCGTATCTGGCTAAAGGGAACAAGTGTCGATGGGACACGATAGGTAAACAGTTCCACCACATGTGTGTGATCAGACCAGGCGACTCTCGGTAGGAGAAGAAGTGAAACACCTCAATATCCAGGCCGCACGCGCATACAAATTAAACCTACTTGCAGAAACTGCCCCACGCGGGAGGTAACTCTGAAGCAACGTGCCTCCAAGGAGGCCAGAGTCCAGGAGCTCAGGCAGGTGATTCCCAAGGTTGACAACAGGGCCCAAGCACCGTGCCCTGCTCCCTCTTTGCTCTTCAACCCCCTGGGACTTGAAAGTCTTCTTCGGTGCCCAGTGCCGGGCGTTGGCTATCGAACATGTCACGATGTGGCCATCAAGAGGAACACACCACACACACATTGGGCTCGATTGTGTCGCTTGATTCCCGAGGCAGAATCAACTGCTCATGGCTGCGTCTGCTGGATATATAATGATATATGTATATATATTTATCTTCGAGCCGTTCTCATCACAGATCAGGCTGTCCACGCGGTCATCAGATCCCTTTCACCGCCTTGAACTCACTTGCGCCTGTGCCCTTTCCCCAGGTATCAATCCGATCCCCCTCTTCCTCGATCATCTGTCTTCGTAAGGGATCATTGTCGCTCTCAAAACGACAGTCTCGTCTTGCTGCTTGCCGGTTGTGGTGCGCATGTGATCCATCACACAGGTTTAGTAACATGTGCTTCGCTCAGTCTCTGTCGGTGTGCCCGGACACCCATTTTGGTCAGTTTCCTACCGGGTCGCCATTCCGCAGCAGTCATCTTGATTCGAACAGCGGGAGCGCACCAAGCACAACTTCCCCGGGTCCCGCTCCCGCCTAGCACCCGAGACCCCCCTTGGCGTGTCTTCTTGCGGTGAAAGTTCACCGATCAATGCTCAAGAAGGGGCCGTAGAGGTTTGCACGAAGCCCCTTCTCCGTACGCACTGGTCGTCATACCTCAGTCGTCCCCTACTTTACACCAAGGATGCTCCAGAACCTGGTTGATATCGTATCTCTTTTCGACATCGCGGTCAAGCATGCAGCGAATGAGGTCGATACTCTCATCGCTGATTGTATACGGCACACGCAGGTCGCGATCCATGATCTCATCGATACTGTAGAACGGGTTCTCCTTGTAGATGATGGTGTAGAGCAAGATGCCGAGAGCCCAAACGTCCTGCTCTTTACCTTTGTAAGGTTTGCCGGCGAGGACTTCCGGTGCGGCGTAGTCTATTGTTGCTAGGTTAGCTCAAGGCGCACTTTGAAACTGGCCGACTCCGAGACATACCTATAGTGCCCACGAACACATCAAACGGGCCACTCTTGATGTACGCCGCACTCCCGAAGTCAATGAGCTTGATGTGCCCTTCTCCGTCCAACACCACGTTCTCGTCCTTGATATCACGATGAACAACCTTTGCCTTGATGTGCAGGTGGTGGACAGCCCGTGCAACCTGGACGAAAATGCTTCGGCACTCATCTTCCTCCATGTTTGTACGAAGTTCGATGTAGTCGAACAGGTCCATGCCGGGTAGCCCGTGGGGTCCCATTTCAATGTAGTAGTTGACCTCATCCTCGAAAAAGTCCTCCATCTCAACAATATTGGGATGCCGGAGGCCCTCTCTTCGCAGGTAATTCAGGACGTGTATCTCGAGTGGCACGGTGCCCAGCTTCCGGTCCCGGGTCCATGTGTCGACGAGAATCCGTTTCTTCGTGACGTACTTGAGAACCACCTTCTTTCCGCTGTCCTTGTATCGGGCCAACTTGACCTGGCCATAGGCGCCCTGGCCCATCTCCTCGAGGATAGCAAAATCTTCAATGGACTTCTTGTGCGTTGACTCGGCGGCCTTGGGAGCAGGTGGCTTCTCCTGCTTGTCTTCCTCCTGTGCTTTGTCAGATGTTTTCGCGCCGGTTATCTTTGCGGCAGCGCTCATTGCAGCATCCTTAATCGACTTGGTGAACATTGACGCCGGTCTGGCTTCCTTCTTGGGCTCATCAGAGTCGGAGAGGTGGAGCTCAGCTGGCGTCGGCGCAGGAGTCTGGCCAGGACTGGGCTGTCGAAGAGGGGTCGCCGTTCCCGAGAGCAGAGGGGACGCAGCGCCGAGATTTGATCTGGTGGCATGGATGTGCCTTGAGTACGTGATCCACAAAGCAAATACCATCTCTGTCTGCGTGACTGGGAACTCATCCTCAGTGACGGCTGACTCCCCGTCACTTGCCTCTGACAGGGCCCCTTCGTGCAGCATGGTTTGCTTCTCGCTCTTCACAACCCTCATCTGAACATCGACCTTGAGCTCCGACCCGTCGCGGTGCTTGGCAGGAAGTCCCTCCGGCCGCAGGAAGCTGCTTGTGGCATCCGGCCGACCCTCCCGGAGCCCGAGAAACGCATAGGCCTTTCGGAAGCTGTGCTCAGGAACAACAATACCGTCGACCAGGAGAAGTCCGTCTTGCTCGGTCAGGATTCGTAGCACCTTGTCAAAGCCGGGCAGGAGAGACTTGATGTCCATGCCATTTGGCTGTTCGTGGCCGAAAAGTGCGCCGCAGAAGACCGTGTTGGAGCTCTTCACCGTCAAAGACGCTGGATCCACGACAATGATACCTGCAATATGTGGAAAGCTCGAAATGCGCAACTCTGTCTTCCCTTGCACCTGGTTGATCGTTGCCGGGATATTTATCCTGTCACAGTTGCGGCAAGTGTAGTACTTTCGCTTTGCAATTTGCGCATAGTCGATCGCACCAAATCTTGGATCAATCCCTTGACGTGGGATCCGAGGGACCAGCTTGCCGATATCCAGGCCCGGTTTCAAGCTCTCGTCGCCCCAGATGGAAAGCAGCTCTCCCGTGAGCTTGGTCACAACACCATCCTCGTCAAGAGTGAGGTAGGCGACATCTTCGTGTATCTCTTCAAGCACCCATATCAACCCCATCCTCTTCTCCTTCACCCAGAGGCTAGCCGACCCGGTGGCACCATTGCGTTTCTGGATAGGTACGACATCCCCACAGAGAAGCACGCCCCTAGACTTGTTGCTCTTATGATTCGAATGCCCCCCACCGCTCAATTTTGGAGGTCGCCAATCGCCACTATGAAATGTTTCTGGTCTTTTCACAGGGCTCACTCTCGGGGTCTGTGCTCTCGAGCTTGGCTTGCTCAGCAACCTAGCTGTGATGCCGCCGCCCCGCGATCCCAGCAGGTTGGACGATACTCTCGTCTGTGCCGGCGGCTGTGTAACCTCTGTTTCTGACTCTGCTGAAGCCTCGCTCTCGAAATCGCCATGTTTAAGTTTGTTTTCAAGCCAACCCCTGCGCTCCTTCTGCACGATGTCCAGTATGCTAGTAGATTTGAAATCTGACTTTCGAAACCCGTAAACTAGGCAAGCCAGATCGTTTGCGGCGAGTATCGTCCATGGGGGCTTGGTCTCGGTAGTGAAAATCGCCTGGGCAGCCGGTACCCATCTGCTGGAGTGGCCATGCACCGATGAGCCCCTCGCGGTCGGTGCGTGCAGTGGGGGGGCGAAAGACTGAGATGATCTGGGGGAGAGTACACTTTCAGGATTGCCCGGCTGTCCGGCGACGTACGGCTGGGCCATGGCGTCCATGAGTTTTTGCTGCATCGAGGCGTGGATGGTGTCAGTGAAGGTCCGTTTCAAGACGCTTGGCCGCCTCGACTCTGGGGGCGAAGTCTTCTGGGTGGTTCCGCTTTCATTTGTCGGTGTCCGGGACGAGTTCTCAGACGAATCTCCCTCCTCCGGTGCTGACGACAGCGAGTTTATGCGAGATGTCTGACGTACGTCTTTGGTCGAGCTTTTCTCCTTATCCTCCTGAACACGATTATGCAGGCCGGAAGGGTTGGTCTCATCGGGAGACGTTGAGAGGTCCTCAACGGGCTCAGGGCTTTCGGTCCTGGGTATAAAGGTCTTTTCAAACATGTTCTCGCCTGACATATCAGCAGGCCCCGTGAGAGGGCCAAGAGGGTGCGACGGATCGCTGACACCCATCAACTGCGCCTTTGCCAAAAGTTCCAGCATATTTTGTGTCTCTATATCCCCAGTCACCCGTGCCTGCGCGCTTGCCAGAGCTGGGTTGGAGGTGGCAGAACGACCGATCCGGTCCTTCATGAACTCGATCGAGCGTCTCAGTACATTTTGGCGGTTGTGTATGAACTCCTCAGACTGGTGTGCAAAGGAAAACGAGTGCAGGGACTCGCTGGGGAAACGTTCCAAGTCGTCGATGAAGGCGGGCGACGATGGTCCTGAGGCCAAGGGTTGCAACATGGTCATCGAGGTGGACCGCGACAGACTCAAGGATGGACTCCTTGAAGTAGGGTTGGAAGGCCCGAGTGTACCGTTCCTACCGGGTTGTGACTGGCGTATTCGGCGGAGTCCTGACAATCCCAGACCGTGATCGTGGTCTGTCATAATGGGTGATCTGATAACTCGACGGGTTAGCTGATGGGAGAGGGGATGCCCCGTCAAAGCACCGGTAGCAACAGCATGTAAAGAAACGAAATTGCAGGCAAAGTCATAGTAGACAAATGCATGGGGTCATTGGAAGAGCACATGGTTGTGATAGAGTGGGTCAGCGAGCCAAGTTGAAGGATCCGGAATGTCCTGCCTCGCGAGGTGGTATACAGTAAACAGTGTGACAAGCTCCTCCTGGGGGGCCTACTTGGCCGTGGTAGCATACTGTGTTGAGGAGGCTGACAGACCTGACCCTTCCGCCACTTGACCGAGGCACGCGGACATGTCACTTTACATGGAGGCTTGGTGTTTAGGGTCGGGGACTCGAGGCGCAAGCCCCGAGGGACCAAGGGACGGGGGGGGGGGCAGCTGGGCTCACCTTGCGAGGATGTCATATTCGGAAGCAGCTGGGCCAGCATCGAAGGACATGCGTACTCGAGCCTTTTCGGAGTTGTCTGGCACCGCGAGGGCCAAATTCGAAAGGCTCTTGTTCTTTTGCATCTGCACGGGCGGTGAGAGCTTGTCCGTATTTCTGCCTGCATCTTCCCCGCTGTGACCTTGTATGTCGGCGCCTGGGAGAAAGGCCACTGGCGTCAGCGTCCGCATCTCACAAGGACGCCGTGTCCGAAGCTATGTCACATCACTACAGGGCCGCACCCACCTGGATTAAGACCCTGCTCTTGTATTCTAGGCATCGTATGTGCGGAGGTACAGTCGAAGCTTGGGGGCTCGGGATTGGCTTCGGGTCGAGGAGGGGACGGTTGCCGCAGGTTCTGTCGGACGGAGCCTCCGCGGATCGACTGCGCACGATGCGCAACAAGAGAGGCCCAGGAGAACAAGTGCTACCAGAATAGATGAGTGTGGGTAGGTCCTGAGAAAGCCTGCATCTGGGGCCAGTTCAGAACTTGAGGTGACAGTCAACCGGGCGAGGGGCCGGATTCATGGGCGACGAAAAGACTGGAGACGGCTGGGCTCGTCGTTCCGGATGCCGTCTGGGCGGCGGTGGCGGGCTCTCCGGGTCCGGCAGAAGGGCGAGGGCGTCTGTCGTTGCCTCTCGAGGGTAGCAGGAGGCAGTGTGCGGTGGTCGACTGCTCACGACGGCAACAGCGCAAAACTGGAACACGCGGGAAGAAAACAAGTCAATGCCGGTCTAATGGGTATCTCGATTGCTGCATTGAAGCAGTCGTGCAAGCAATGGAAGGCCGTTCGGGCAATCCTGTGACAAAATCTGGTCTATCTCTAGGTCGGCCTGGGGTGGCTGTGGTCTGGGTGAGGGTGGCCGCGAGGGAGCTGGCTCGCTGGCTCGTTGGCGTGGTGTTGCGGCACTCGGGGCGTTGAACAGCCGATGTCTAGCGTCGAGACCGCGTGTAAGCAGGCAGGTCTAAGTCGTACGGAGGGTCGCCAGGTAGAAGTCGGCTGGCGGGCGGGCGGGAAGGAGGTGGGCGCTGTGGAAAGGGGAGAAAAGTAATAGCAAGCAAGGAGGAAATTCTTTTGGGGGCGGTCGCGGTACAGAATTGGACTCGCAGACAGGACTATTCGAGGTTTGAGCGAGGGTTTTGGGGAGGCTCGGTCCTTCCACACAGGCAAAACCTTGGGAGCGTGGGAGGATGGAAGGCCCAGATGCAGCGTACAGTGCAATAAACCTTGGAGCAAATGCAGGTGGGAAACTCTATTTCACGCCGTCAACAGGCAGAGAGAGCCTTGGGAACTAGGGGGCTGCTGTACTGTGTCTCTTAGCAGCTTGTTGAGGCGACACGCGGAAAAGGCCTTGCAACCTTGGGCAGCATAACGTACTGAATCATAGGCAGCTACCTAACTCGGATGGACAGGTCTGGTAGATGCCTAGGTACAGAGTTAGGCAGATCAGGCGTAGCGCGAAGTCCCTCTGGAGCTTCTGGAGCTTCTGGCCCCAACGGGACCTCGGATACAGTACGGGGGGACAGTGCCGGTCCCTGAGCGGGCCCGGCAGGACAGACAGGCCGCTCATGATCCTCCACAAGGCCAAAACCAGGCAACCCAACGGTCATCATTCTCCAGACGTGCAACCCGTTTCAAGGAGGGTCTTGGGAGCAAGAGGCCACACCTCCGAGGCTGTCCTTGTTGGATAATATTATCCATCTCCCATGCCGATCAGCCAGGGACCCAACGGAGGGACCCTACTCGTGAACTTCTGGTGACCGGAGCGTGCACAGTGCCAGTTGCACGTGAAAGAGAGAACAAGACAGGCCGCGCAGGTGCACGGCATGCCTCTACCGCTACAGCTGCCAAGACCCTGGGCTTGATTTCCCTGCCGCAGCCACTTGACCTTGCAGGACAAGGCCGATCTTATCACATCCGGGTGCTGAAGATCGAGCTGCGCCGGCTTGCAGGCTGGCAGCCCGGGCCTATGGGTAATCGACAATGTCGCCATTTCTCAGGATATCCTTCCCGGCCTGCAAACCGCTCGGCCGCGGTGTCACTAACTGCGCAGGCCCTCGTACAACTCGAGACCCTATGCCTAAACCATCACCAGCTGGAGTGGGCCGGCGGCGGCGGGACTCTTGACGTCGGCCTGCCACCCACCTCCCAAACTCTGTCCATCACTACTGCAAATCATCTGCCAAATGATCCACAACGGGGTGTGATAAACCCCACGAGCCACCTCGTGATCCAGGACTGACTGCTACGCTTGTCTCCGAGGCCGGGTAACACCCACTTGACACCCTGCCTAACTCGGCACCCGGAGTCGTATCCTGCTCGCACGAGGATGGATGTATACAACAGTAGGTGCGTCACCGAGATACCACGGTCTGAGACAAGCTGTCAAGGGGCTAGACCATCGTAGCTCTCGTTATCTTTTCAGCCCAAGCACTCGTCCCGCGTTGATAAGAGCTAAGACAGTGTGCCTTATTACCGACAGGAGGGACGGGAGTGATGGGGTCATGAGAGACAGTTTCTGCCCGTGCGTGTAACTACCCGGATGGCTAGATGAACTAGACTGTCCTCGCAGATCCTGGATAAGCTCAGCATTGTCAGCAGGTCCTACTGCAGGGCAGTACTCATCAAAGTCTTGCACCCTGCCGAGATCTGCCAGAACTGCCAGACAGGACCATGTCGGTGCTGACCGGCTGATCACAGGGACGGGGAAAAGAGGATTCTCAGAGGGAGTCACGGGTCGATCACCCTTCTGCGTCCGATGCTCGACGTTCGGGAGATCTGCCGGCCGATGCGGAGGCAAGTGGAATTGCCATCACAATCCGGCCCCGGACCGGAGGCAGGACGGAACGTGTTCTATTGACCGCTCGAGTGTTCTGTCATTGTCTTGGAATCATACACGACTCATTGTCCCATCATAATCCTGCCACACAGGCTTGAAGTCTTTTCCGCTTAGCTTCTCTCCCATGTTACCACATCATTTGTTCGACGGGGCTCAACAGAACTTGGAACCAACCTGGGTGCCTGGGTGCCTGGGTAGTTAGTACGTGTGAGGTCGACAGCTACTTAAATACATGCTCACAAAGCTGGTTGCGTAAAGATACTACGGTTAAGAGCAGATATCGAGACCGAAAAATATTCAGCCCAGAGAAAATCATCCCGGGGCAGGCCACCTCATGATAGGCCGTGCCACGGGATGTTGTCCCATGTAAATGTGTCCCACAAGAGACGGTCCGATGCGATACCCAACAACAGCATTATGTTATAAAAGAAAAATGAAATGCGCCATCAGTCATACTGCCAAGAGAATGTCTTCCTTTTGCATATTGAGGAATGCATGAGGAAGACCTACTCCCACGTTGACCTCTGCCAATATGCACCCCACCGTCTCGTTGCCCCACCATGCATACTACAGTACGGTAGACCACTTCTCTGGCATTTGTCCCCGCTTCCGCGTGTGCTTAGTATTGAACGGCGGCGGATCACAGCCCCTCCAAAACCCCGCTGTACCCCGCATTAGTCGCAGCGGGCCAGGTTCTCCTCGAGCCGGATTCCCCGACGTCCTCTGGCCCAGAGCCCCGGGTGGGAAGGCAGACTAGGACGCAGGTCTGCCACCCAGTAAGACGTAAATCAGTGGCTCAAATCCAGCAATATTTTATCACGCATTACACAGCTGGGCATGGACCAGCAAGAACCAGCGCCCGGGACGAGCGCTCAGAGCAGCGCCCACGAGTCAGAACCTCTTGCTCAGATCACCCGCCGCATCAGTCTTCCATCATGTTCCAAGGCTCGCGGCCAAACGTGCCAGGATTGGCCCGAGGCCGCGCAGACTGTTTGGGCCATGGCTGGCTGGGTGAGAGTTTGTGTGAGCAGTGCCAGGGAAGGCGGATCGTCCCGGCCACGCTGTCCTGCTTTACCCGGGGTTGCCCTCGAGAGAAAATGCCTCTGCGTCTTCATGCCCTGAGGACGCTTGGGGCGGGTGCAGGGGAGGTCCAGGACGGGCTGGTAGCGTTCGCACCCGGGCACGCGGTGCTCATGTGCTCGTGCTCGGGATCCCCCATTCACCGGGCTGCCCAACAAGCTCGCTGCCAGGCGCTGCATGATGCACCGAGTTCTGTCCATGAATGTATGCAAACACAGCGTCCTTCATGCCCGCTGGGAGAGATAAGGGCAGACCCTGATCTGGTGTACAGCGTGGCAGTCGTCCTCTGGGTTTGCGACACAGGCCAACCAATGGATCTGGTCCCTTGTGGTCACGGACAGCGTGGTGCAAGAGGCCACGGGGGTGCCACACGAGCCTGCCCGGCTGGTCACCTGCGGCTGCGCGTGAGGTGCGGGTTGTCAGGCTGGGCAGCTGGGTCAGAGGGAGACCGGCGGCAGAAGTCTCATTATCTTGAGATGCCCTGGCGGGCCATCGGGCCCGCTTGTAACTGGAGACTTTGCCCCCATGCCCGTGTGCTCAGGTGGATTACCCAGATATGCGGTAGGAGGCATGCGTGGATAGGCGGAAGGTGACTACGCCAACCCACACTACTGCAAAGGGTATCTATGGCGCCCTCGGCTACTACGAAAATGGACCAGGCAAAGGAGGGCCTGGACGCTATCCCGAATGTCAACCCCAGGCAGTGGATGTGTGTGTGAAGGTCGGAAAGGTGAGCTGGCTGGACCTGGGGACCATGCAGGGGTGGGCACTAGTAGGCGGAGGATGGGGACTATCCATGGGTGCCATGCAGCCACCACCAGCGTCGGCGCAGGACCCTTCTTTTTTAAACTTGTCGAGCCCCATTAACTTTTTTGTCCCGCCCTGCCCTCGGACTGACTCGATTCCATGCCTAGACCTTTACTTTATTTCGTTGCATTTGTCCTCTCGAACTGTCGTGACGTCTTCTCCTGCTCTCCACCCGTCCACCAATCCCACCGGTGACCTGACGCGGCCCAGAACAGAGACAACTAAGCTTACAGCCAGAGCACGAGGTAAGAGCCGGTCTGTCAGCGCCCGTTGGCGAATCCCCAGTGTAACCCCACTTCTCTTACCCGAGAGAATGCCATGTCTTATCTGCCCCAAATCCCATGCGTGGAGTCCACACTCAGCCCGCGCGATTTGTCCAAGTCCCCTTGGCTGACTCTCCTGGACCAGACTCAAAAACCCTCGCCTGCCTTCTATCCAAACCCGAGACCCCTGGTTGACTGCTCAACCATTTTCCTACCGTCTTGTGGTGGACTTGGAGCAACAAGCAGCTTTGGCAGACAACCTCGGGAGGAGCAAGAGCTCGCACGGGTCCAGCACTCGCCCAATCCCCCTCCTCCAACACGCCACCCCGCCTTTTTCGGATCGGCGCGGAGGAAGCTGGCAGAGAGCTCTCCAAAACTCCTTTGTTCTCAAAAGACGAGACAGGAAACACAATCAGGACCTAGGCCTTTCCAACAATCGCTTCGTTGGACCGATCCAGCTCTTATCTTGGGAGGCTCCGTGCCGCGAACACCGACCCACGCCGACCCCGGCCGAACCGCCTGGCAATGGCCAGTTGAGTCGAGCAGAGGGCTCACTCCAGAATCGCTGCATTGGTTGCGTTGCTTCCATCGCCTCACCCCATTTTCTCTCACAAGTGGTTGTTCATGAATGAGACCACCCTGTGGCGGTGTTGAGCTTAGCAGCGACCCCACTTCCGTGTATACGGACCAGCTCTTGACCCCGGCACTCTGGATCCTAGGCGAAGCAGGGAAAGTTCGCCACGCAGGCGATTTCTGAGGCTACGCCAAAATTGGGAGGGCTGAGGGCTTTTGGTGCTTGTGAACTCACCAAGGCATTCTTACGGATTGTGTTTTAGCGGGACAATGGGCGAATCACTATCTGCCGCAGCCATGGCGGTCATGGCGATAGATGCCGAGGAAATCGATGCATTCACCAACGATCCGGCTATTTTGGACGCCCCTGAAATCCTCGAGCCCGATTCCACACCAAAAAAGAAGGGGAACCGCGAAAGGCTGCTCCGCGGTCTCCAGCGCATGTCCTCCTCGCCATCCTTGGCTCGAACCGGCCGCGCGCGAGCCTCTACCAGCCCCTACCACGGCCCCGGGAGCTTCTCTTGCGTGAGCCTGGCGACCAACCCCTCGCCTTTTGGTCAGCCGAGCTCTGGGTATTTCTCTGCGTCTTCCCATGGCGGGCTGTCGACCGCGCCCACGTCTATCCCTGGTACCCCTAGTCATGACGGCAGCGCCGAACATGCCCTCGCAACCCGGAAAGTCACTAATATCGACATGGCTGCCTCTTCGACTCTGACCGTCCCGCTACCAGTGGACTTGAGACCGAAGCGGACTGTCTTCAATATTTGGCAACATCTTCCTCGTGAGATCAAGATTCACGTGCTGGCATTTCTACAACCCAGGGACCTCGTTCTGGCCTCGGCTGTAAGCAGGGAGTTCCACGAGCTCTGCCACGACGGCCAGCTATGGACCTCGTTCGATGCTTCCGAGTTCTATCAGGATATACCGGCAGAGTCTCTTGCAAAGATCATCGTTGCTGCTGGGCCGTTCATCAAGGATCTAAATTTGAGAGGCTGTGTCCAAGTGGAGCATTACAAGAGGGCAGAAACTATTGTCAAGTCTTGCAGGAACCTCATCAATGCCACCCTGGAAGGCTGCCGGAATTTGCAACGGACGACACTTCACAGCTTGGTGAGGAGCAATGACAAACTCGCCCATCTCAACCTCACCGGCCTCACTGCGGTGACGAATACGACTTGCAAGCTCATCGCTCAGTCCTGTCCGTCCCTGGAGCTTCTCAATGTCTCTTGGTGCAAGCACATGGACGCCGAGGGGATCAAGATCGTGGTGGAAACCTGCAAAAAGCTCAAAGATCTGCGGGCCGGTGAGGTCAAGGGATTCGACGACACGAGCGTCGCGTCGGCCATTTTCAAAACGAACAAACTAGAGCGACTGATTTTGAGCGGATGCAACGACCTCGACGACGTGAGTCTACAAACCATGGTCCACGGAACCAACCCCCCCATCGACATCTTGACAGACCGCCCAATCGTGCCTCCGCGGAAGCTTCGTCATCTCGACCTCAGCCGCTGCAAAGCCTTGACCACGCGTGGCGTACAGGCTCTCGGTCATTGCGTTCCAGAACTTGAGGGTCTGTCAGTGGCCCACTGCGCCAACCTGACTGACGCAGCCCTGGAGCCAATACTGGCCACCACGCCTCGATTGACACACTTGGACCTCGAGGACTGCCGAGGCATCACCAACCACCTTCTGTCCGAGCATCTGGCCAAGTCTCCTTGTGCAGCGAACCTCGAGCACCTGTGCATCAGCTCCTGCGAGAACCTGGGTGACACCGGGATGCTTCCCGTGATCCGCAACTGCAAACGCTTGCAGTCAGCATACCTCGACAATACCCGTGTCTCCGACCTGGTCCTCGCCGAGGCAGCTTCCATGGTCCGCAAGCGAGCCAAGAGGACGAACGACCGGACCCAGCGGCCACAGATCGGACTCAGCATGGTCGTGTACGATTGCCAGCACGTCACCTGGACCGGGGTTCGGGAGGTTCTGTGCCGCAACGCAGAGATCAAGAACCCGCGCAACGAGGACGGCGAGAGGGCCCAGACCTACCCGACCGAGATCATCGCCCTCAAGGCCTTCTACGGGTGGCAGATGACCATCGACGAGCAGACGAAGCGCGTCCTGCGTGGAGACCTGGCGGCTGCGAACAGGCTCGAGCGCAAGTGGGCCGAGTACATGCAGGCGAACGAGGAGGCCGGCGTGGTGGGTGCCGGCGGCCGGAGGAGGCGGAGGCGGGCGAGAGAGGCCCAGATGGCGCATGACGAAGAGGAGGGCGGCGCTGGTGTCGGCCCCGGGGGCGGGAGGAGAAGGGCCCGGACGGCGGCTTGCGCCGTGATGTGATAAAGATCCAGAGGGGAAAGGAAGGCTGACAGCTCAGTTGACTTCGAATATGGGGGCGCATTGTCGCAAGACGCACGAGATCGACTAGTTGACTGATTACTCCGCGCAGGGGACACGGAGACGGGGGCTTCTACTTGAACGACATCTTTTCCTTGTCAATTACACGCATCATGGACGGGGGTTATCTGGACTGGTACAGGATGGGATGGTTGCTCAGGAGCATTGCTTTTTAACTTTTTCCATTATTCCAGGTTCTATGTCAACCTGTCTCATTAACAACGTTCACGCCCCGCAGCAGCTGGAACATCACACGCTAGACTCGCCCAAGATTAAGACTGTTTTCATAGCAATCTTCTTATGTGCATCTATTCATACCAAACTCTAACTCTACCGGAAAAGAAATATGTGACTAGGTAGGGTAAATACAGCTGCCGTAACGCAACGCAACGCAACTCGGACCAATGTACGCCCAGGGTGTGGGGTGGAATAAGGTGGGCAACATCACCACGGTTCCAGTCATGTCCTCTCTGCAAACCCAAAAAGCAACCAATTGTACAGCATGTCGTCCTTCTCGCGGGAGATAAAGTGAAACGAACACGTTAATCGGACAGAAACAAAGAAAAAGAAACCGTCTACGCCCCTCTAGAACCTCAACCCTTCTAGCTATCCGACAACGCCCCCCAAACAGGTCCTCATACTTCCCTCTGGCCTTGCTAGGCCGCCTGCGCAGCGGCTCCAGGCCAAAGATATCTTCAGAGGTGAACGCCTTGGCAGCCGCCGCGGCAGACTGATCCGTGACCTCGCCAAAGAGGAAGGCGTTGCGGTCACGGCTGACGCTGTCGCGGGGGCTCTTCCGGTAGTTGATGTGTGTGTTCTGCGTGGGCGTGGTGCCGGCCGAGGGCAGCGACGAGGAGGGCGAGTAGCCCGGGGACCCGTGGGACGCAGCCGAGGGGCTCTGGTCCGGCTCGAGCATCAGGGTGAAGGAGGACTGCGCCATGGTCGAGCGCGTCGGCACCGCGGTGGGCCGGAGAAGCTTTGGAGGAGGCTGCGACGTCGGTGACAGCGGGGACGAGTGCTCGACGCCCTCCATCGTCGCCTCCTGCTTGGGTGGCGTGCCGGGTGCCGCCGGGTCGATCATCATCTCGTCGTCCGCTGCGACCATCAGGCTCGGCGAGGTGGAGTCGTTGATGTTGTTGTTCCCTGGCACGAGGCTGGTATCGTCATCTACTACAGCGGGCACTGGCAGGGCGTCGTCGTCCACTACTATCTGTGGTGGCATTTTGTCGTCCTCCCGGGGCTCCTCTGTGGGGAGCTCAAGCGATGGGTTTTCCAGATAGACCTTGACGAGCTGTGCCTTTGCGGCGGCTAGCTCGACGCTCTCGAGGGCCTTCTGCTTTTCGCCCTCGAGTTTCGAGTCGGACACCTCCTTGAGTCCCGCGATTGCCTCGTCCAAGAAGAGGGCCAGCTGCTTGTTCCTTTGCTCCAGCTCTGCCAACGTCTTTCTCAACTCTTCGACTGGAGAGGCCGCGGTACCATTAGGGAAAACATTATCTCTCGGTGTATTTGATCTGGAGCGGGTGTGTTCGGTGAAATTGTTTCTTGCCTCCTGCAGGCCCTGCATGTTCTTCCGGATCTCTCCCATGGCGTCGCGTACGGCCTGATTAATGCCCAGCTTCTCGCCGCGCTCGATGACGTTCTTAGCGGCACCTTGGAAAAGAGCCTCTACCCCTCGCTGTTGGATGAACCGCGCCGGTGATCTGAGAGGGGATCGCGCGCCGCGAGCCCGGTCCCTAAGCGACAAGCCCTGGAAGCGTTCCTCGGGTGTCGAGGGGCTCGTCTCGGAAATTGGCGCTGGCGTCTTGCCTGTGTACTTCATGATTATCGACGAGCCTCCTGCGGCATGATAGTGGTCCTTCAAGTACAGAGCATCGTCGACAAATGTATGAGGCCCGTGTGGTGGTTCCGGGGCGGGATATTTTAGCAGTAGCTGCAGCGCGTTGGTGTAGTCCGCCTCAAGCACTGTTGTGGTTTAGCAGCCTGTCATGAGCCTCGGAGAGATGGTAACTTACGTGTCCATCGCACTCTCAAAAGCATGGCGACGCAGACTAGATCTATCAATTCAAGGGTGGGGTCGAAGGCAAAGATAGTGTCCCATAGCACGAGCTGCTGCTCGAACGGGAACTCTCTTCCAAATAGCAGACGGATCCATCGACTAGGTGGAATCAGCGTCAGCATTTAGATCTTGGACAGGAAAGACAGTGAAACTCACATTAGGAATATCTGGGGCAGAATCTCGATATTCTGGAGATGTTTGGCGAGCTCGGGGTCGATCCTCATGAGGGCCACCTCATGAATCATCTTGCTCTTTTCGACGATTGCACTTTGTTCCCCTGACATGGGACCGCCGGCGTCCACACTAACCTCATAAAAGGGCTTGGTATGGTCCATAAGCCTGGAGAATAGAGCGAAGGTGTCATGCTCGATGAAGTACGAGTCCAGCATCTCGACCATGTTTGGATCTGCTATGGCGTCACCGACGGTCTTACGATCGATGGCATCTTTGTCCACCACGTAGAGGAGCGGTGCCAGGAGCTCGTGCATGCCCTGTCGGTAACCGCCCAGATCGGTGTTCAGCTTGACCCATATGAACAGGATGTCCAAGATGAGTGTCTGCGTGCTCTTGGTGATAGAAAGGTTCATCAGGTAGACGCTGGACATCCTGCAGTATCTCGGCACGGATCGCCTCATCGTCCCTTACAGCATTCCATGGTGACTGTTGCTCGGTTCTGTTAGTAACATGACACTAAATCCAATTATACCAGGAATGAAGAGGGCTTCTCACGTCAGGGTCATCAGCCAGGGGATCGAGAGAAAGCTGGTTGAGAAGCTCCGGATGTTTAATGTACTTTAGGTAGTGTTCCCGGAGAGCACTGTAAGAGTTTCTGTTCTCAAGCAGAACGTGAGACCAGTTGGACGCGTTCACATCTTGGAAGAGTAAAAAGGCCTGAGCAACTGTCAGCCACGCAAGTCTCGACTAGTAGAGATGTGTTGAAAACGGGCCCGGGTCTCACTCACCTTCCAGCAGACAGACCGACAGCCAGAGACGCATGGACTGGTAGGCCCGTTGAACTTGACAGCCCGCTGCAGGTCCGGGAAACTGGAGCTCTGTTTAAGGGTCTCGTCCCACCGAGTCCTATAATAAGGACGGTTAGCGCCGATGTGATTGTGGGCTGGACAGATCTCCTTGGGCGCAAGACTTACTTGGACTCATCCAGGGGTCTCATCGCGATGACGATGTTTGGAGAGCGGTCAGATCAGATACGGTGTGGACAAGAAGACGGCTGGCACATGTGGTTGAAGTTGTCTCTTTGACGGAAATGGCAACTTATGAAGGGTCGCGTTTCCAAGACTATCGCCTCAACAGCCGTGTCGTCTGCCAGTACATAGTTCTCTAGGCTCCAGGTAGTGTTTTTCCCTTCATGACCAGAATTCTCCAGTGACCAAGCGACGCATGGCGTCGACAGCGATGCGGCTGCAGATCAACACACCCCAGCCGCAACGGGTGGGACAAATGCCTGGCATCGGCGGCAGGGGTCGGGATTCGGGCCACTGGAGTGGGCTGACCAGGCCCAATCAAGGACCCCATTTGGGGAGATGCTCTCACTGACCCCAGTCCGCAGGAACCCCACCAGCAGGCCAGACTGCAGGAGGCTGTGATCCTGGCTGTAATCTGCACCGACTCGGCACGGCCCTGGGCTGCCCACTCACGGCTGACCCTTTTTCGCGAACTGCTCTGACTGCACACCAGCGTTCCTGCCTCCAACACCCGCGACCACTCCTTCGCTCGCCACCCGCATGCCCCTCTAACCCGCCAGCTCGCATAACCCGCTGCCCGTCCACTTCAAGGTGGGAATATGACTCTTTGTGGCACCTCTTCTCTGTACTCCCCCAACCCGCGTGGCTTTCGTCTGTCCGGCCCGGCTGTCTCCCTTGGTTCAACTCCATCGGCTCGCATCGCGCCACCCCCTTGACGCTCTCGACATTAGTCGCCCACATTTGCAACGCCGAAGCTCATGCCTTCACCGACTCTGATTGTACAGGGTGCGACCTTCAACCATGTCTGCTGACCTCTTCGCTGAGTTCGGCACATTCAACTCGGGGGCCTCGCAGCAGCCTGCCCAGAAGCCCAATTTGTCCAACCCAGACCCTTTCGCTTTCTTGTCGAGCCCTACCACACACTCTGCTTCACCACAGTCCTTCCAGCCGCCGAAGCAGCAATCATGGTCGACTGCGCAGAATCAGAGTGCCCCTACCGGCTGGGCAAGCTTCGGGGCGCCCAGCCCGGCTCCGATTGTGCCTCAGCAACCCAACCCGAGCCTGCCGACGACGATGATGGATGGGGCGACTTCGAGGAGGCACCGCCTTCGGCCACGACCTCACGTCCACCGTTTTCGATGCCTGTCGGCATGACTTCCGGTACTCCAGCTGCTGCACATGCGAGTGCCTCGAACCCACCGCCAATGAGGACCCGGATCGCTCGTGTAAATACTTTGGATCTCATGGCAAATAACTGGGATTCTCCAGGTGGAGGGAAGGAGAACTCTGGGCCTGTGTCGCTGAAGACCGGCCCCATCGTGGGGACGACAAGTGCGAGTTCGTCAAGCTTGTGGTCAACGCCCCGAGATTCTTACCAAGCCCCGCCTCCGGTTTCCAAGCCACAGGTAAGCAAGGCCAAGCCAAAGAATGACAATGCCGACGTTCTCTTTGATGCGGATGATTTCGACGGGGAAGCCCCAGAAGACGAGGACGACGATTTTGGAGACTTTGAGACCGGCGAGGTTGGCACAGCGGTCAAGACACCGGCTCCTGCCCAACCTGCGATGGCAGATCTGATGTCACTCGACTTTGGGCCACCTGCTACACAGCCAGCACCAGCTCTCGCGCCCATATCCGAACAGAAGCAGGGTCGCAAGGAGCCTCCATCGCAACTCTTGTCTACGCTGAGCATCGGTGGTCCACCACACTCTCCGAACTCGCTTTACCCTCAACCGCCCAAGTCTCCGGCTTTCTCAGACAGGAATCCTTTCCCAGGCCTGTCAGTGACGACACCTGTGTCTGGCTCGTTCCCGCAGGATCTTAAGGACGACTCCAAGGCCTCGCCGGATCCTATGACTGCGTGGCCCGACGGCGACTCCGCAACGGAAAAGGAGGACTGGGACTCATTCGCGGACCTTCCGCCTGATGCTTCTAGTGCCAAGAAGGCAGGTGGCGGACCCTCGGATGCATCTTCGAACTGGGACTGGGACGCCGTCGAGCCGGCTCAGGTCAGCCGGAAACCGTCTGCACCAAAAGCTGCTCCTCGCAAATCATCGGCGGTTGAAACCATCGGTCCACCACCAACAAATGTCCCTCCTCCGTCTATACTTCTTTCTATATTCACTGAGCTGCTCGAAGAAGCGGAGACCAAGCTTTACAAGCCGACCGCCAACCAACCACCGGCCGTTAAGACGCGGATTTACGCGGATCCAGGGACTATAGCGTTTCTAAAAGGATACATGGTACTAGCCACTGTAGCAGCTCGAATCCTTGTTGGTCGGAGGCTGCGTTGGAACCGCGACAAGTTCCTGGCCCAGGGCATGTCCATCTCTGCTGCAGGGTCCAAGGGCGGCATGAAGCTGGCTGGAGTGGATAAGGCGCAATCCGCTCGAGAGGACCGAGAGGCTTCAGATGTGATCGGCCTGTGGCGCGACTATGTGGGAAAGCTCAAGACCGCGGTAGCTCAAGCCAACATTGGCATGCAAAAACAGCCCGTGAAGATGGAGCCGCTCAAGATCCCTGAGATCAATGATCACATGGCCGTCAGCACCGCGAAAATGGTGCCCACGGCACCCAAGGCCTGTGTCATATGTGGACTCAAGCGGGATGAGCGGGTGAAAGGCGTAGACTTCGAGGTTGAAGACAGCTTTGGGGAATGGTGGGTTGACCATTGGGGACACAGGACATGCCGGAACTTCTGGCTTGGCAACGAGGAGAAATTGCGTTCTCGGTAAGGCTTTTTGGTATGGAGACCAACTGAGGGTGGCATCTCTTGTCGAGCAATTAGAATGCTTGTTCAGAACATAGCATGGCGTTTCTAAAGGTTGTTGAACAACATAGCCAGCGATCATTTCAGTTGTAGAATAGTTCACCTGATCTGTACATAAATATTTGGAGTCATTCAGGCCCTACATCTATAAGATCCACCACTGCTCTTGGGATAGAACAGAACCAACCTCCAGTGAAATGAGACCTGTCTCTGCATGCGATATACTTTGCTTGTGCTGTCAAGCGGACTCGTAGGCCCATGATAGTACCCATGCGTTCTTGATCAGTCAATGTGTGGCTACGCCTTCTTGGAAAGCAGCTAAAAGACGTGGGCATCACTACGCAACTTGAACTGCACAACTGGAAGACATGCAGCTCAATCCTCAAAAGTTCATGCGAGAAGGCCTGGCCAGTCAAGCTCTGGCGGGTCAGAGAGCCAAAGGAGATTAGGCCTGATTGTGGGTATGGCGAAAAAAACGACCTTAGAAGTTCATGGCATAGATTTACGGCATCCTCTCTGGCTGATGTGGCCTCGATCTCTATTCGTAAGGGAGGCTGAGAATGATCGACGGGGCGCCAAGGGCCGGATTGATCCCCAAATATCCTTGGCTGGCCTTTTGGCATGCGGCCATGCAGATCTGGATAGATGGGTTTGTCGTGGCCGGCTTCCAGGTCGTGGCCACTAGTCAGGCTCAATCGGAACCCAGCAACCTTGATTTGGTTATAGTTTGCCGGAGTGGTATTGTCAATCAAGCTGTCGTTCTTCAAAGAGGAATATTCACCAAATAGAACCTTGTGTACAGGTGGCCCAAGTCTACTCGGCGTGATTGGACGGTGGCACAGAATGACCCTTTCCAGCTCAGAAGTACATGTACTTGTTCTGAAGCCGGCGTATCAAGGCGTTTTGATGCGATTGAGAACGAATTCAGGAGTAAACGGGCCTCAAAGCGTTGAGCGTGGCAGCGTTTAGGAATCTTGTGTGAACAGTTTATTCTCCTGCGCCATCAAACAGCTCATTACGGAGTTTATTTCCCAGATTTCGCCACTCATATTCGTAATCAAAGAAAACATCGGCATGGTTTCATGTTCACAGTTGATAGACTTTGCGTAATTGACCAGGGCCCACTAGAAAGTTTTTGGTGTTGTCTTTGAAACAGCTGAATGACGATAGAGAACAAGCTGTACAACTCTGGGACTATGACCTTACCCGGTGAGCTAGAACCGCAAGGAAACTGTATTGGCATCCGGGAAAATATGTAGCTTTCGATCTATTAATTGAACAGTTTAGAACACGAGACCTCGTTATGCTGGCTGGAGAACTATCTGTTGGACGTTATGAGATGTGGCCCTTGTTTACTTGGGCTCTGCCCTCGTCTCTGCAATGGTTCCCTGCGGCCGGCCAACACCTACCAATACTATCAAATTATTTGGCCCAGGTTGACAGCTGCAACTTACTAGATGCCATGCATTTCAGCATGGGCGTGATAAGTGCATTAGGAGGAATCTCACAAGCTTTCAAGGCGACAGGCCGAGCTAATCCAAGAAATCAAGGATAAGCATTTCTGGGAAATCTAGCTCTCTGCGTCATAAAAGCGTATATAGTTCGAGGGCGGAGATCCATGTGTACTTAGACACAGCCTGCATTGTCCACGGGGAACAGGTAGTCGAATGGCTGGTGGACGAGAAGGTCGGTCGGCATCTTATTTATGTACACCACACAGCCATGAAGATTTGCCTAGATACCCAGGTAGTAGAGACGCTTAGCGGGCTGACTCACTGGGCATGCTTAGAAAATTGTCCACCAGACCACGTCGTGGCTCTTGCGTGTTGGAAGAATTTGAACGTTGGGACCCGGAAGGTTTGGCCCCCAAGCGGGGCCGGTCAATATCAGTTGTGTAAGATGATTGGACGAGGTCATTGTGAAGTGCCGGGCTGGCCTGGTTCGTCAAGCCCTCCTCCCACTCTTCATCAAGCCCCATGCATATCCCAATGCGACCGTCAATGCAGCCAGGGATCTTGATGGGGCAAGACGTCTTTATTGATGCACACTACCAGAAACATCGACATATTTGGTGCCTGACCTTGTGCCTGAGCCTGTGTCTACTAGCCCGAGGTATAGGCATTCGAGCCGAATGTATTGTCCTTCCCCTTTCTCAGCTCCCTGATATCGAAGTATACTTAGTTAGGCATTGAGCGGCCTGATAACTGACTGGCTGGGGCGGAGTGAGCAGTGGAGAGAGACAGAGAGAGCGTGCAAAAACCGCGCCCAGGTGGTGGGAAAGGATAATGCAGGTCGAGTGTAGGTAGCCAAGGGCCGCAGCTTCCTGTAGCGAAGTTCTCTGCCGACGGCTCGAGACCGACGGAGGAGTGTTGCGCCGGATAAAGAAGCTACAGACATCGACAAAGTGCAGGCACGCAATAACAAAAGCAGCAGTAACAACCGTGCTTGCCGTTTCCATGTTGGGACACGGAGCCGTAAACCGGTGGTTGGCGGCTGGAAACTGTGGGCCTCCAGAGCCTTCTTATACGAGCTGCATTCTTGTGCGCCGGCGCCAGACAGCCAGTTATGCTGCGGAAGAAGCAATTGTCGGAAAGTAACCCTGGCAGGCCATGTGAAATAAGTGGCTTGCAGACCACGTTGGGTAGAACCTTGGAAAGTCTGACAGTTGCATCTGCTGTTCCTCGAACGTTGAGGTGTCGTCGATCAGAAGGGTTCGCATCTCACTGACCCCTTCCCAAAAGAGGGCCATGAATGGCCCAGGTCGGGGCAGCGGCAAGCAGCCAGGCTTTTGTGCGCAAAGTAACGGGTACTTGGGCGCCCATTTCACCTCAGGGTGGGTTCGAGGTACCGTATACCCCACGTCCCAGTGCCCCACCGCAACTGCCATCCCATCCCTACCTTACCATGCCATACAGGACCACACCAAGTACGCACCTGCATAATGTGCACGCCTTAGGTCTGCCTCTGTTTTTGCACCTGCCCTGACCTCCCCTCCTCTTTCTCTCCCGTCTTCTTGTCGCGTCGAAGCAATTCCCATCCCGGCCTGCTTTTTGTCTCCCTCCTCCTGTCCTCTCCTCCCCTTCTTCTCCCTTCGTCCACCTCACCATTCATCACTCTCCTCCGCCACGCTCACCCCGACATCCCACCCGTCATCTCTTGTCGTCTCACGGCCGCCCACGCTCAACCCGCTCATCCGCCCACCTCCCCTCCCATACTTCAATACGCGATCGCCATCCCCACTTAAACGGCCTCAGTCACGGTCACGCTCACCTGGGACCGCCATACTTTCACCGTTTATTAGGCCTCCGCCCCTCCCATCGCCTTGACCCTTGCCGTGCTCGGATCAGGATCTCTGGTTGTCCTCTCATCCTTCATCCTCCGCCCTCCGACCCCAGCAGCAGCAGTAGCAGCTCGCAGCGCGCAGCACGCAGTGCGACGGTGCCTTATCGCTACTATCTTCCCCGCTCAACAGGGACTCTGGCCTTTTACCACTCGCGCCCGCGACCCGCGAAAACCACCGCCACACCCAGACGAGTTTGCCCCGCCGCAAATCCTTACTTGCACGTTACGTACCTTAACGTAGGTCACCCTGCCCCACCAATCACCACCATAGCTTCAGTCCCTGTCCGTCGAGGGAAGCTTTCTCTGCAAATGCACCCTCCCACCCTCCGCCCACCCAATCTCTAAGCGCACAGATGACCAAGAACCAACCTGCGCCTTTCTTTCCCTTTGACCAACCTCCGTTCTCCCTTGCGCCAGTTTAATCAGTCAACCTCACTCTGCTCCCAAGCTTTCCACCACCTGATTATCCGCGCGCGAATCCTCCAAGCTAACCCGACCTGCACCGCCAGCTCTGAGCCGTGCTAGACTCGCCATCGTGCGACCGCCACTCGGATCCAGTCACATTCAATCCGCCTCGCGCACAGCCCCGCCAATACCCACAACCCACCACCACTCTTCGACAATCTCATCCTACCATGTCTGCCAACCAAGACAACCTTTCTCCCAACGGAGACGAGCTGTCCGTCGGCCTGGACCGTGTTAAGCTCGACGATGGCGAGCCCAGACTCGGCCCCGATGGAGAACCTGCGCCTCGGACCGACGAGGAGTACGCCCAAGCCCAGCTGACTTTGCGCGCTATCGTGTCCTCCAAAGAGGCCGGTGTTATCATCGGCAAGGGCGGCAAGAATGTCGCCGAGCTGCGCGACGAGACCGGAGTGAAGGCCGGAGTAAGCAAGGTCGTGCAAGGCGTTCACGACCGCGTCCTGACCATCACTGGTGGATGCGACGCTATTTCTAAGGCGTACATGGTTGTCGCCCGCGCGTTGTTGGAAGGTGCACCTTCCATGGGCATGGGCGGCGTCCTCTCAAGCAACGGAACGCATCGTATGCATATCCACACACCCCCCCCCCAAATAAACCCAGCCTGATCTCGCAACGGACGTGGCTAACATGTCGCCACGCAGCTATCAAGCTCCTGATCTCCCACAACCAGATGGGCACCATCATCGGCCGCCAAGGCCTCAAGATCAAGCACATCCAGGACGTGTCAGGCGTACGCATGGTTGCGCAGAAGGAAATGCTGCCACAGTCGACTGAGAGAATCGTGGAGGTGCAAGGTACCCCCGAGGGCATCCAGAGGGCCATCTGGGAGATCTGCAAGTGCCTGGTGGATGACTGGGAACGCGGCGCAGGTACGGTCCTGTACAACCCAGCTGTGCGCACCGCCCCTACCAGCTCCATCGGCGGCCCCAGTGCCTATGCCAGTGGGCGAGGCGATTACGCCACCCCATCCCGCGCCATCCGCACTGGGAACGGCGCAGACTTCAGCAACGGCGCCACACCCCGCAGCTTCAACCGCCCCAGTTCTGACATGGTCGGTCGCGGCCCACCAACGCATGACGAGAACGGCGAGGAGATCCAGACTCAGAACATCAGCATCCCTGCTGACATGGTTGGCTGCATCATTGGACGTGCTGGTAGCAAGATCAGCGAGATCCGCAAGACCTCTGGTGCGCGTATCTCTATCGCGAAAGTGAGTGGACCGCACATTGCATCATGTTAGGACTTAACCGTGCCGTAGAACTAACGCAATCCAGGCCCCACACGATGATACCGGCGAGCGGATGTTTACCATCATGGGAAGCGCCAAGGCCAACGAGACGGCACTGTTCCTGCTCTACGAGAACCTGGAGGCTGAGAAGGTGCGCCGCAGCCAGGCACCTCCGATGGAGTAAGGGCGTCGGCTGGCTAGCGCCCGGGAGGGACCTTGACGGAGGTTTATGTTGAGGTACTCGCACACTTCACACTCCAAGTGATCTCATAATTATGGTCGGATTTGGCCACCTCACACTCAAAACGACTGGGGCTTCTCCAGATCTGACTTGCCGCAAGGCTGAATTTTGGGCGGGGAGTGAGGAGCCAGGGTAAAATGATGTTACGACGATTGTTCTTTTTCCCCCTCGAAAAGCATTTGGCTTTTTTAAATTCTTTGGAACTGGTTTCACTCATTACCTATGCTACGTATTGTTTCGGGGCGGGGCCGGAGGAGGCTACGACGCAAGCCTGGGTTCTGGCTGAGAGCAGCCGAACGAGACATTCGCACGAATCGACCGGGACGGACTACTCGCTCCGCAGACCACACCATTTGACACCTACACGCCCAGGCCCGACCACATTGGAGTATTTTCCAGCACAGCATGGCCTGCATCACATCCAAAATCGACGTCTCCACCGGACCAACGAGAAACGCCATAATCTCGTTTTTGACGACACGACACGGCAGGACGGCACTCCAGGATTCGACTTGTGTCGAGATGTGCAGTTTTGGCCGTCAGAGCAGATCAGATACCCCTTTCCCCGGGGACTCGAGCCTTTTTTCGAGCCTCTTATGTTATTCTTCCTCCCCCTTTTCTCTCTCGACACGTCGACCACCGCCTCGGCGCACCATCACCTATGAAAACCCAGACCTTTGCGTGGCCTGGCTCAATCACTACCCTATCGACGTAATATCGCAGCAACCCAAAAGATTTCCGCACTTCCACAGTTTTAACTCGCTGCTACTCAAGGCTTTTGACCTCTTTTCTACGACATCCGATTCAGGAGTCCCACGACTCGTTACACTGATGGCTCTCACGGAGCGAGGAAAAATGGATGAGAATATCTAGCGCAGATGACAGAACCATAATGACAAGGCTCGCGAACCAAAAATGAAAAATCTTGCCTGCTCAAGTGAATGAAACGATGTGCCGTGAAGTAGAAGGGCTGACTCTGTATGTGCACATGCAACCAGCAAGAGTAAGGAATAATGGGAGAAGGGTAAGGCGCCCACCCTGCACCCCACGTGGAAATGCTCGGGTGTGTGTGCGCCTGACTGCGCTTTAGGCGACCGGGTCCTCGTGAGCAGCGGGAGCAAGGACCCTGAGGAGCAACCAAGTGGAGAAGGGCCCCCACTCGAGCTCGGCATGCATGCTTATCGATAAGTTAATTTCGGGATGCATTGTCGCATATGAACGAGCCTGGAATCTCTCTGGAAGTCAATTGAAGCCAGCTTGTCAGCTTCGCAACCTAGCCGTTGTTCCTTTTCTATTTGCGGTCGGGCCTCCCCCCGTTTAGTTTCTTTTCCCATTCTTGTCTCCTCAGATTCCACGCTCACTATTCTGCCTGCATATATTCCAATCACTTTCAGTCATTCCCTCAAGTCGGAGGCTGTCGACAAGGCGCCTTGCTTGCGCGGATTCTCCCCATCGCCCGTGCCGAGTATCGAGTTGCGCAGCACCCGCCCTCCCCTGAAATCACCGACGGCCCCCCCCCGAAGACTGCCGCAAATATGGCCAGGACCAAGCAAGCCATGCCGGTGCAGAGGGCAACATCTTCCGAATATATCAGCAAACACGACAGATTTCCCAAGAACGCCACAGACTTGGCTGCCAGGGCCAAGGATGAGGTGAAAGTACTCGCACCCGGGCCCAGAGAAGACTCGGGCTCCGGGATGCTCCAGCTGCTGATCTGCGTGGGAGGGATCTACGCTTCCTTGTGAGTTGTGCGCGCCTGAATGGCCCTCTGTATTGCTTGTCGAAGGCGGAACATTCAAGACTGACCCGGCCCACCCCTGTCACTGCAGCATCAGCTGGGCGTGGCTCCAAGAGGGCGTCACGACGACGCCTTACACCAACAGCGACGGCTCGACTGAGATGTGGAAGTTCCCCGTCTTCCTCCTCACCGTCCAGTCGATCCTGTCGTCCATCACCGGCTCCCTGTACCTTTGGTGGTCCACGCCCCGTGGCCAGCCCGTCCCGCCCATCATCCCCACGAACCGCATGCTCCCGTCGCTGGTCCTGGTCGCCTTCACGCAGGCGCTGGCCGCCCCCTTCGGCATGGCCTCCCTCGCTCACGTCAACTACATCACCTTCACCCTCGCCAAGTCGTGCAAGCTGCTGCCCGTCATGTTCCTCCACGTCACGCTCTTCCGCCGGCGCTACCCCCTGCAGAAGTACCTGATCGTCGCGGCCGTGACGGCCGGCGTGGCCGTCTTCACGCTGCACTCGGGCAGCAAGAAGCACAAGGGCGGCGCCGCGCCCTCGCACAGCGGCCAGACGGCCTGGGGCATGCTCCTCCTCAGCATCAACCTGCTTTTCGACGGGCTCACCAACAGCACCCAGGACTACATCGTCTCCGAGTTCAGGCCCTACCGCGGCCCGCAGATGATGTGCGCCAACAACATGATGAGCTCGGTCCTGTCCGGCGCATACCTCCTGCTCAGCCCCTACCTCGTTCAGACCGCCCTGGGCGAGTGGTTCGGCATGGCAGACAACACCGCCGGCGGCGGCGAGCTGTACGCCGCGCTCGGGTTCCTGGCGCGTCACCCTGGCGCTTGGTGGCATGTCCTCGGGTTCGGTCTCTGCGGCGCCGTCGGGCAGGTCTTTATCTGTAAGAAACCTTCCTCGGTTCCCACCCTCTTCTCTTCTCCTTCTTCTACTGACATAGTTCCGCGCAAAAATAGTCTACACAGTCGCCAACTTCGGGTCCGTCACCCTGGTCACCGTCACCGTGACCCGCAAGATGCTCACCATGATCCTGTCCGTTGTGTACTACGGCCACAGCCTCAACACCAAGCAGTGGATGGGCGTCGCCCTCGTGTTCGGGGGCATCGGCTTCGAGGCGTACCTCAAGAGGTCGGCCGAGTCCAAGAAGGCCGCCGAGAGGGCCGCGAAGGCAAGGGAAGAGAAGGCGCAATAAGATCGTGTGAAGCGCATGTTAGTCTGTCCTCATAAATGGCAGAGGAACTGGCGCGTGTCCAGCATCTAGAGGAGACCTTTTAGAGCTCATCAGGAATTCCAAGACTTTCAAAAATGCTTTGCGCATCCCATTCAATGCACCACTAGCTACAATTTTCACCTCGCGACGATACTGAGTCGAGGACAGGTAAATATGAGCAGTTTTCTGAGATGTTCATGATATTTTTATGTGCACACCGTAGTATGCCTTTCCCTATTTAAACTACTCTCGAAAATGGTCTTCACTCTCGAGGTGACCCTCCCTAACTTTCGCAGGTATCTCCTCCACTGGTTGCTTCCCCGTCATATGGATCGTAAATATCGAGTCTCATCCTCCCCTTCCATCATAAGCAACCCGAGCAGCGCTCAAGTCTCATGATTTCTCCTCTCTCCCTCATGTTCCCATCCTGACCCATCTTATGCTTGGGGAATCATGATTTGAACAAAGCACGACACAGAACAGGTAAGAAACCAGAAATGCTGAAAGCTTTTCCTCATCATACGCCCTTTGCAATCCTGACACCAGACAGCCCGCCCGCCCATAACGAGAAGACCCTTCCCTGAATGGGCTGTCTTGAGATGATGACGTCGGCCTCAGCCCCGCCAAAACTTGCCCGAAATATTCGGTACACCTGTCAGAAGTGAAGTACACATGGCTCCCTTCCAGATTATACATTTCCATTTATGAAATAGAGTGGCCTCTCTGGCCACTGAGCGATCGGTAACCTCCCAAAAGGAAGAGTGACATTCGACAAAAGAAAGTTGAATCGATTCAATGAAAGCTCCTCGTGGATGCTTGGTGTGCCGGGCCCCGTAGGGTTGATAATGAAGTGCACATGCCCCAACTCCGATTTGATGCGTGCCGACAGTGGTCGGTTTATTATCGACGCAATTTGAGAGACATGACGAGTGACATGCGCATTCAAAAATGGCCGATGCTTCTCGGATGGATCACCGGGTCTATATGTAATCATCAATCGACCTGATGATTGGAGCCTCGCCTTTGGTGGGTGGGCTTCGAGGATCTGAGACTTGGCGAGGACGTCCAAAGTGGTTAAAAGTGTCTCGTGGAAACGAAGACTCCCGTGGTGAAAATAATGCTTGCTCTTGCACTGGGCTTGCAGAGAAGATCTGCTCGTTTGGCGTTGGAGGGCTCTCGACAAATCTCAGGCCGTGGAACCCGGCGAAAGAAGTGTGCACCGGGTTGTCCGTGATAATCTCAGCTCGCGGTGACATCAGCGCCGAGTCCTCGGGTAGAGTGTTCACTACCTGGACTTCTCGTTCAGCCTTGGGGAGCTGCCCAAGGCCTCCGACTTGTGAGAACGAACCGAAACTCAGAGGTGTGAATCCAAGGCTGCGTTTCTCGCCGAACCTGTGAGCCGCGAACCCAGGCGATGATGGGGGCTTCTCAGATATATCTGGTAGGAATGACCCAAAACCTGGGGATGGCGGGGGCTTAGGAAAGTATCCTGAATGGTCCGATGATGTGTTTCCATGCCCGCCTTCAACCCGAATTGCTGGAGGTGGTGGAGGCGTTTTGAAGATCTGCGAAGGACTAAATCGTCCGAATTTCCCAGGATTAGCCTCGTCCTCCTTTTCGAACCACGAGAAACTCGACGGCGCCGACGATGGACCCGGAGAGATGGAAATTTGGTCCGGTGTAGAGTTACCGCGGGCGCGCAATGGCGAGTTGCTCGGGCTCGACCCTTTTGTTGCGATATCATCGTCTGGCAAAGGTGCCGTCCTCGGTTCCTTGGGTACGTCGATGGCGTCCACTGAAAGTGTCAAGCGATGCTTTGATGGGCTCCGACCACTCCTTGGCTTGTAAGCCGAGTTTGGAGGCAACTTCCTCTTGGAAACCTCCTTTTGAAAATCCTGCAGGCAGTACATCAACCGCATATTAGGGCTGATCCATCTGCTCTTTGTCTGAGCCGCATAATACGCATCGTTCACACTCATTTCCGGGTTCTGGTAGATACCATAGGCGATGATCAGACTGGCCGAGCGACTAGCTCCCTGTTGACAATGCACCAGGACCTTCTTGCCCGCGAGGGTCTTCCTCTCGATCGTCTCGCACAGGAACATCAAATCTGACCCAATGTCTGTGTTGTGATCCCAAGGTATGTGAATGTATTCGGGTTCTTTAGGCGTGAACTGCGCCTTCGGGGTGGTTGGAGTCATTTCGTCAGGCTGGAACTCAAAGGCGGTCGCAAAGCTCGAGCTCGTCACAGCCGTGTCTGGGATTGGTGATGTGTCACCCATGGGTTCATCCTTGTCCGATGCGTCCGTGAATGGATTTGGAACCTCACGAGCGACATTGATGATAACGTCAAACCTAGAAGCCTCCTCGGCGGTCGGCTCCATGTACAGGTAAACATCATTTCCATAAATGGCAACGGGGCCGTCAGGGTACGTTGGAGACTTCTGGTCCTCGTTGCTTTCCTTCTCATGGTAAGGCTCAAAATCGAAAGCGGCACGGTTGGCCACCTGACTTCTAATAGGCGAGTCCTCCTCCAGAATCGCATCGTTCCTGTCCGGTGAACGTTCCTTCCCAGGTCTGAGGAAGGACGAGAGGCCCGACTCGTTGCGTTCGAAGACCGTCGGGAAGGTCATACCACCGGCAGGGCCAAAGGTCGATGATTTGAGCCCACTCAGCATGTGTGGGGATGAGGTAGAATGTTTTAATGCTCGTCTCTGCGCAAGGGCAGGTATGGATGGACTCTGTGGGACCTCGAGGGTAGGGCGTCCGGCCAAATCGTCCGAGTTTGTCTTCAAGCTGAGCTGGCTGGGTTTCCTCTTCATGGCCGGGATTGTTGGTTTTATAAAGGAGGGAGACGACGGCTCAGATGTGATTGATGATGAGGCAGCCGAGGCCGCAAAGGGGGGCTGAATGGAGAGGCCCTTCATGTTCCTAGGTCGCCGCGGCGCAGGTGAGGTCATGGGGCGTATCAGGTGGTTCCTAGGTTCGGACACAGCCAGGGTCGCCATGGAGGGCAGCCCCCCAAAATTGGTCGAAGGGAAGGCATTCAAGGGGACAAGATTGACTGGGGAGTCTGGTGACGAGGAAGGAGAAGGGTCGGAGAGCGACGACGAATCTGTGCACGACACAGTCGTCGTTGGGGATGAGTCGGCGGACTCGGAGGTTTGTGTTGATGTGCTATCCCGATGTTGGTGGTTGGGTGGGATTGCTGGGGGCTGGAGGAGTTGTGAAGGGTCGGAGGGCAATTGTGGGTTGCATTTTGGCTCGATTCCCACCATTTTGGGATCGACGACGGTGACTGTATCTTGGTCTTGCATGGCCTGGTCTAGGTCGAACACTGACATGAAGGATGGTATTTGATCCTCGTATAGTCGACGAGCTGATGTTGTATACATGGTCGTCTGACAAGCTGCAATACGTGCCTAGGCAGTGGAGTTGGACGATTCCCTTCGAAATGGTCGGTTTTGCTGCTTCAGGTCGGCCTCCTCGTGACCCGTCCGGTCAAATGCAATACCGTTCGTGTCGCGTAGCCGTGTGCCACTACCGAGTGGTCTGTCTGTGAAGCCGGGCCGCCTGTTGTAGAGGGCAAGACGCCGATTGGGGGGATTAAGGAAAGATGTCGACTGTTGAGGTCGGTAAACGGGACAGCGCTGCTGTATCCTGTGTTACGCGAAACCTAAGCCCTCCTCTTTAGATAAACGAGTTGGCCTTTGACCTCTGGCGCGACCAGCCTTGCTCCACCGAATTGACCTTGGACAAGATGGGTCTCAGGTACCGGAAGTCGCGGACCGGTGAGGGCGCAGTAGCGAGAAGGATTCGTTGACGTGGAGGTTGTTTGGTTTATTTATGGGATGCGCTGGGAACAATAGGGCTAAGTGGAGGGGAAAGGAAGGAGAATAAATGTTGGATATGCAGAAAAAAGATGGAGCAAGAGACAAGATATCACCACATGTTTGGATATATCCAGACCGCAACTCCAAGAGGGAACAGTGACGATGGTCGGTGGGGAGGTGGTGGTCGAAAGAGAAGATGAGACGAGAGAGGTGGTGGGCCGGGTCGGGACGAAATATCGTGAGGTCGTGGGCCCCAGTAGTCTTGTCTTTGTTGTCCTTGGGAGGCGATACCCTCTATTCTTGGTCACTCTTGACTCGACGACTCGACTTCAGCTCAGCTAGACTCTTTCTCTTCTGCACACCGCACCGCGCGGGAAGAAAAGGGATGCTGTCTGGTTTTGTGTGTTGCGGGCAGTTGCGCTGAGTCGCCGGGAGGATTAATCGGGATTGGGGGAGATGGAGAGAAGAGGACGAGGTGACGAGGTCGAAAAGAGGCGTAGAATTGGCTCGACTGGGGGCCCTGGGAGGGGAAGCCAGCGACAACCAGGATGCGGAGGAGAAAAAGGGTAAAAAGAGTCGCAGCAGGGGGGGGGGGGTCACCCGGTTCATACAGTATACAGTATGAATTCCAAGGTTGCCTGGGGATGTGAATTGGGAACGGAAACGGGCGAGGAGGGACGAGGGAAAAGAAGAGGACCCTGGCTGCGTGTGTGCGCTTGCTTGCCAGGCGGCTTAGGCTTGGGCCCAAGGATCTGGCCTAGTCTCTTCTGATTTGCAGGCTCAGCAGCAGGAGCGAGCGTCTCTCGAGTGTGAGCTGGGTGGGCTGAAGTGGACGAGGCCCCAGGACTCGTAATTGCGTGCGGTTACAGGGTATGTAGGCAGCGTCCACGGGCGCCAGATGCTTCGAGGCGAGGGACGAAAGTGATAAAAAGTTGGAAAGGCGAGTGGCAGATCTGAGAGAGTCTCGGTCCCAGGCGGGCTCCCCAGGTTAGCTGCCGTCGTGGTGCGTTGCTTGGTGCGGTTGCCGTGCGCTTGGGTGGTCGGTTGGGCTGGCTGGTTGGTTCGCTCGTCGAGAGGGAGCAGAGCCTTGGACACGGAGGGGGGGTGGGAGGGAGCAACGCAGGCGCCCAAGTCCACTTTCAAGCGCGGAGTCCAGCAGCCCTCCAGCCACTGATGTGCGAGACGGCAGGAGGGAGCAGGGGTCGCAGGGCAGGGCAGGGGCCCAGAGATGCCCTTTTCTCGGAGAACAATGGGGACGGTCAGGGAAGCTGCGTCTGGTAGCATGGTGGGTCCCGCCGCCCCAGCCAATGACCTGTGCCGTGACTGCAGGCGTTAGCCGCTACGGTGCATCTAAAAATAGGCGGGCGTTTCAGTCGACGAGCCAATGGGCAGGGGATGGCTTTGTCGGCCAAATACAGTACAGCATCGCATTCACGTACCCAAGTACCTGCCTGCCTGGGTACGTACCGGGCGGGTGATGGGTGGTGTTCTGTCCCTCCCAGCAGGCGGTTGTTGAGAGTAATGAGCTGTGGTACTTTGTAATTTTAGACTCGCTCCGATCTTCACTTGTCCAGGGCAATAGAACAAGAGAGGGAACAAAAAAGAAAAGAAGGTGCCCGTATCCCAACCGTGCTCTCCACAACCTACAGGCGGCGAGTCAATGGGAATGATTCCCTCCTCCTCTCACGGGCACAGCAGGACCAGAGGCGAAAGACATACTGTGTGCTGTGCGTGGTGTTGTTGTGGATGCTGGTGGGTTGTTGCTGTGTGTTGTTGTGCGCTGATCACCTCCGGCGAGTTTCAACTTCCGCCCTTGGTTAGGCATCGTCGCAGGACGGCACCTTGCCGTACATACTGTGCTGTGCTGCACAGTCCATCTTACACACACCCCGGCACTACGCCAGTGTTGTGTACTGTAGACTGCATGCAGGCATGCAGGCATACCAGCCAGTCAGCCACCCAGCCCTGCAAATCCCCAGCTGTTCAGTCCAGCCAGTCCCACTTCATCGCTGCAACCCGAGCATGCGGCACATGCAGCATGCATCGCCTCAACCAGAGACGCCAGTGGCCAATTGTCAGCCGAGGTCGGTGGCTTTGTATCGCATCCTCCATCAGCCTTCCACCTTCCAGGCCGGTCCAAAAGGGATTGAATGTCTGGCTCGATGACATGGCATCGCAGTGCATTATTGCACCTCTACCTCGAATACGGAGCAGAGCAGAACAGAATCGGTGCGCCCGGGCACGTCACGAGGGTCTGGTGGGCATTGCTTGCTCACGAATCGGGCCTCGTGCGCTCAGCCTGGGGCATAGAAAGACCTTCACCGCTCGCATCACGCCCGGTCCAGGCCCCGTTGTATCCCACGGCTGTGTCCCCAAAATCCCAGGCTCGTTTAACCTTCAGCCTCATCCTCCGTCGGGCGTCTAACACGGAGATCGTAACCGAGCAACAGGGGAAACGAAACACAGCGGCGGCGGGCGGGAAAACACCACGCTGAGCGCTATGGCTTGTTTGCCCCCCTCGGTCTGTCTGGACGAATCAGGCCCGGACGGCCCTGCTGACTGCTGACTTGCCCATCACGGGTCGACTCTCTAACAGCCGGGATCTTCAGACGACGTCTTTTTTTCTCCTGCGGCCCACACCTGAGTCCCAAACCTCGACCGATTGAGCCCATCGTAGACCGGCTTCCGAGCTGGTGCTGGGCCCGGATTTGCTCGCTGTCATCCTGTCGCGCCGTCTTATTACTCCCAGACACTGACACCCAGGCAGTCAGACCCGACGGCAAACAGACGGCCCTCCCACGGACTCCCGCAGTTATTTCGATCAGCTGCCAATACAATTTGGCCAGTGGGCATTGTGAATTGCTGGTCGATTGCCGAGCACAGTCCGATCATGGGGACATTGCCACTGTCCTGTACTGCTTGTTTTCTGATACGACAACTTGAAACGAAGGGGCTTGGAGGGACCACAACGGAAAAGAAACTCCCAATTTGGCACCTCAGATCCTCCCTGGGATGGTCCAAATCTTTGACTCGCAAATGATGAGCCGAGGTATACGCGAACATTCGATGACGACAGGCAATCGATCACAACACAACACCATGGCCTGCTTGGGTTGCCAGAGTATTCAACCATTTTCGTAGAGCTTTTGGCCAGGCCTGCCCCTTGCTTGAGACTATTGACCGCGCCTGAACCGCGCTTGTCGGGCCAATTTTCTTCGCCGTGGCGGCTACGGGCACCCCGACAATTGATGAGGCTGAGGTGTCTGCTTCGTACCCAATGACGGGGCCCTGTGGGGACGGAGTACATTTTATTTTGAGCCTCATCGTTCATGCTCAGCAATTGGCCGCGAGCCCTCCAACCCTGTGCATCACGATGAATTTTTTTCTTGCTTCGGTGAGATCTAAGAATAGTCGGCATTGAGTCTTGATCACGGGAGTTCTAGAGATATACGGCCTTTGTCCGGGTTACTGGCTTCGTCGTCACCAACAAGTGCGACGGCATAGCCAGTAACCATCTCGGACGACTCAGGCGCTGGGTTGAAATGCGCTGGGCAGAGGCTGAGTGGTTGGCTGCACAGTAGTTGAGGGTTCGCTAGAATGCCAAGTTCGCTTGTTTGTTTAGGTGCAGCCTTGGTAGGGCATCGTGACGGTGATGCGACAATAACTGCACCACACCTCAGCTGGGCGTGCCGAGGTGGTTGAGGTTGCTCCTGCGTGGACAGAATGCGCTGTCTTTCCCTGTCCAACAGCTGGATTGTTTGTTTTTTTTCTTCTTGCGGTCCAAGAGACAACTCCGCGCACTTGACACTGTCGCTAAACTGGCGAGCCGAAAGCTGACGAGACTAGAGGCCGCGCCGCACTCCTTCGAATCTTGTCCATCCTTCAAACAGAACCGAGCCCCGAGGCAGCCCTCGGCATATCCACATATTGAGTTCTTATTATCTGATCCAGCTGTGCAGGGTGCACCGTAGTGTTCTTTCCAAAACTACGCAATATTACCGGTTCCCTGCTGCTTTGGGTATGAGACGTCGAGACAACGGGTTGGTCTGATCACACAAGGTTCGTCGATCTCACATGGGGCAGACTTGCGGACGCTTGCATAGACAACGCACAGTCCACACCTGGTTTCTCTGGGGATTGAGATGTTTCGAGCTAAGGCAACGACGAACCTTAAAGGAACGTCGAGGCAAGATCGGGGCCCCGGGGGCCGAGTGAGGCAATGATAAGGTTGCAGGAAAAGCTATAATGACGCTTCTGTCTTCTTCCAAGGTTCGTCTGAAGTTGTTTGGACTGGCCTCGAGAGGTGCAAACGGTAAACCATCGACGACCTCCGGCGCGCTGACCCAAAGCGGAAAAGAGTCCCCAACACAGCTGGCACGCCGCCTGGCAGTCTGGCAGTCTGGCCGGGCACCCGCCGCTCGCTTGGAACCTCGAAAACCGTTGTCGAAACCAGGTCCCGGCATTGGCGCCGCGGAGAGACTCGACTAGGCCCGAATTCGGCGCCTCGAAATCGGGTCCGGCAACAGGAAGCCCTCAACTAGTAAGAGGGCCGAAAGAAAGGCACGGGAGAGGAGATGCAGGGCGAGCCCCATGGTGGGTCCATATTCACATGGCAAATGCCCAGGGCCAGTCTGCACTACTCCGTACGGAGCAGAATCTCTCTCGCCAGTTCCTTGGCCAGGAGAACAAAGGAATTTCAAGGAGAGCTAACCCTGACCCAAACGGTCAGAGCGGAGGGGAACGACAGCCTGGGCACGAGGGGTACTGGTCTTTTTAATCAAACCAAGCCAGATCAAGCCAGCCCGTTCGTTAAGGTCTGCCCAAGTTGGCGAGCTGCGCTCTGTCCCCCTGGTGGCCCTGGTTGCCCGCGTTGTCTGTCTGGGTCTGGGCTGCTTGGGATACTATAATACAGTGGACTAGCACGATATCAGAGGAGCAGTGACTGTCACGGTCCTGACGTACAGGAGGATCCACAACTCGTCGCGACATATTTCTCGAGCCCACCCACCACGAGGGCAGCCGTCCACTCAGCGCGGGTGCAGGCGGGCCTTCGAGCCCTTCCAGAGCGGCCACGCTGCCCTGCCATCACACCTCATCATGCGCGTAATTTAGCCAGATGACCACCCCCGATGCAACTCAAAAGGGGGAGGTGCCGGGTGGAGGCCCTAGCGTCTGCCCTCGATGCACAGAGCCGACGAGATGTCAGCGTTCTAGCCCCGTTGCGGTTGGGGGGTTGCTCGAGTTGGGTCGACAGTTTGCGGCGTCGAACCAACAGTCCAGCCAGTCATCAAGGACAGACATCCTCGATGAAGATCTTGCTTGCGTGCTGGGCGGGCAACGCTCTCACCCGGGCCCACGCCACCGTCTGCCGGGTTTCAGGTCCCTCTTCCAAGATGGGGGGTACCGGCGCGAGCTGCGTCTGAGAGTTTCGGAGACTTCTTTTTTGATTTGCGGGACTAGCAAGTGGCCCGCGTGTGACGACCTGCCCATGCTCGCCCATGAGGATGGTTGATCCCGGCTGCTTGTGAAGTTTGATTGCAAGGACGGAGATCAATCTTTTTGCAGCCAGAGTCTTATTCCTTTTTTCTCCCTCCCTTCGAAATTAATCATAACGAAATGAGATAGATGCTCGGGTTTTCGACGAGCCAGGACAAGGGCCTGCAGGCGCATGTCCCAAAGGAGACGCAGATGAGAAGGATCCGGGTCATTCTGCAGACCCATAACTGCCAGATGCGTATGCGAGGTTTCTGGGGCAATTTCGATGGATTGATGGAGTCGTGCGTGCCCTGCGGCTTGCTTGCGACATCGAGACAGATGGAACCTTATGTTCAGGGCTGCCCCTCGCAGATCCTGTGTTGCATCCAAGATCACGTCGAGCTGTCAGCCTTTTGGCCACGGACTTCACGGAGTTTGTTGGTCGCTATAGGCCTGTGTACTGCACTGTGAGGGACCGACCTCGTCCTCTCACGACCAAGTTGAAAAGTCTCGGCGGGTTACCATCGTCACATCTCGAGGTCTTGCCCCGGGCGTGTGGACGTCTGCAAATTGCAGTCTGGAAATCATCCGTGGCACGGGCGCCGCAATACTCGTGGTCGGAGGGGTCCGCAGCCAGTCAGGATGCAGTCCGTGGCACACCTGTTCTCCGCTTCCTGTCCCGTCCAGGGCTCTTGCTGGCACCGGTCGGCGGGAACCCTGGTTGGGACCTCGTGAACAGACTCTGCAGGTGTGATGAGCCCTTCCACCAAGCCGGCGGCGGCGGCGGCGACAGGTGCCATGCCAGCCAGCAAGCAGGATGAGCAGCCAGCCGTAGCAGCTGGAGCAGCAGCGAGAACAGCGCACATCGCAGGCTCGTGCATCGCATACCATGCCCTTGGTGTGCATTGCGCTCCGGCCTGCGACCGTGGATCGCCAGGCCAAGTCAAGTGTAGAACGTCGAGCATCTCTCGGGCATCACACTTTCCTGTTTTCCCTCCTGTTTCCCTTCGTTCGTGTCCCGGATAACAGGCCACGGTGCAACCGTATTCATAATTTCACTCGACGACCCATATTGTCGCGCAAAGACCTCCAGCAATCTGCTCCCGCCGAACCTTGATCCGAATCTACCGTGTTCCCTAATCTAAAGTGTGGTCTGCGGGACGCGCACATACACACGCTCACCTGGACTTATATGGAAATACCTACAGACACACACACACATACATACATACACCCAGTAGTACCCCTACCCGTTCCTGCCCAAGTAATCGTCAATCCTCAACCAGATCGTTTCGAGGGCGACTGCGACTTTGAATTACTCCTCCCCACCCTCCCTATTCCCTACTCAACCAATTGATCGGACGACCCGAGTCATCGACGACTGAGCTGGCTTCCGTCACCTGCCCCAAAGTGACTATCGGAAACCTTGACGTAGCACCGCATCACATTGACAGACTTTTGACACTGGCGACCGACTTTGGCATTTGACAGTGTCTCAATTTCAACAGGCAGGGACATCGGACTCGGACTCAGCCCCAGTCCCAGACACAAATCCAGGCACAGGCTCAGATATCCTGGGCCTCGCCCGACAGCTACGACAGGGTCTCGGGAACTATCGTCGCCCTTCTGGAATTAATCAATGCCGCCGCCAGGGTAGACTGGCAGACACGCAAGGGAGCAGCCGATGGGACCCTGACGATAACACGGAGACGGGACAGGCATTCTGGAACAAAGAAAAGCAGAGAAACAAGGAGAGAGAGCAGAGACCACAGAGCAGTTCGCGTGCAGGCCATGGCTTCCTCGTCGTCGACCGTCGAGGTGTTTGAGGACATTGGGTCCAGTAACAAGTCAGACCAGGACCTGGAGCTGGAGCTGGAGCTCCAACTCGAAACCGAAACCGCGGCCCCAGCCGCTGCTGACCTCCACAGCAGCGACGCCAATCCTGTCGCTCCTGTCGCTCCTGCGCCCGCCCCCGCGCCCTCGCAGCCCAGCGACCGGGACGGGGAAGGCCATATCGAAGACGATCACGAGGTCGAGGCAGAGGGCGAGGGTGCGCACGAGGAGACGCCGTTGTCGACACCAGAGACCCCCCAAAAGAAGCAGAAGCAGCAGCCCTCGTCGGGTTCTGCAGTGCATGCCCACCGCGTCAATCACAATTCGTCTAAATTGCCCGCATTCCGTCTGAGCGACCGCACCCGCTCCTCGCTGCCTCTACCTGGTTTGCTACAGCGGGACAGCAAGCAACATCCCCCCTCATCTGCAGGGTTGTTAGGGTCCCCACTGCACCAAGACGACCGCCAAAAGGTCACAAATCCAGCGCCAGAGCCAGAAAATAGGCCTGGCACTAGTGCCACCACCACCACCACCACCACTGCTGCTGCTGCCGCTGCTGACGATACCGCCGCTGATGCGCAACACCTCCAACACCACCAGAATCACCACCTGCACCGCCCTGTGACCGTGTCGGCGCCCGCGTCCGAACCACACACTCCTTCAAACCAGCGACTGCCCCCAAGCACGCCCCAATCTCAATCACCCGTGACCTCGAGAACAAAACCTAGCCCGGCACGATCACGGGCCAGTACCTACCAGACGGCCTCGACATCCGCCCCTTTCACCCCAATTGCCGCCAAGCGACCCGCTTCATTTCCAGTCGACAACAGCCCTGGTGACACCCTCGCTTTTGAATCGCCCACCGACGGATCGCCTTCGTTCTGGACACCAGAGACCAGACCACCGACCCAGCCCGTCAACGTAACCCCCGGCTTAAACAGCGCCACCTCTCCCCACACAACTCACCATCCACAAGGCGCGCAAAAGACACCAGAGACCACAACAACAAAGAAGTCTGCTCAGGGACAGCGAGCCTTCACATCACCGGCGGCAGTCAACGGCGCCAGTCCCCATGACAGCCCGGCCGAGCGGCGAACATCTACGTCACGACCACCGGTGTCATACAAACCGCTTCGCTCTGCCTCGACCCCTGGCCGGCCTGTCATTCCTCCTATCCGCTCATTCCGCTCATCAGGCTCGCGCAAGAGCCTCCAGCTCGACATGAACAATTCTTCCTACCGCTCCTACGATGATGGTCACGACCCCAGAGATTCGAACCACAGGGATCAGTCGCTGCGCGCTCTCGAAGGTCGCGACAGCGGCGAATGGCAGAGAGACATGTCTGCTGACGCGGACGACGAAGTCACCGCGACCATCGAGAGCGAGAGCACTGCCGACATCTTCATGAGAATAGCGCACGAAGACCCTCCTGCATCATCCTCCCGACCAAGGAATAACGGTCGCGACGAGGATGATCGGGCCAGCACAGTGGTGAGCACCCCTCCGCCCTATCTTTTGATTGCCTGCAACACTCCTGTGCGCGCGTGGTGATGCTCTCGAGCCTCGAACCTCTGTACCCACAAGTGGCCCAATTGTGGGATGAAGGGCGATGCCCGGACCCCTGAATGAGGAGTACCTGCATGTTACGAGTCGTTGTGGAGACGGTAATCCTCAACATACCAATCGTGCTGCGGGTCCGTCCATGCCCATGCCGACGGGACATCACCCTTTATCTCTCTCATGGACAACGTGTTGCACAACACTCGCCGTCAGGTGGCGCATGTCTCAAATTCCGCATGGAAGCTAATCAGTCACAGTCTCGGGTCGTGCGATCCGCACGCCAAAGACCGCTCTCTACCGTTGTCCCTTCTTCATTCCAGGCCCCTACATCACCTCCTCGGGTTCCACGGCGCCTCTCGGACCAGCAAGACAGGGCGTCCCGCATGAGGCGAACCACGGAGGACCAGCCGGCACAGCATGCTGAGAGGGAAGTGCCTTACCGAGGTAGCGCGATCGAGAGGCCCAATCTGAGCCTAGATTCCACCCGAACTCGTTCTACTGTATCGTCCCTGAGACCGTCGCCTATCACTCCCCGCACGTACGGCGGCCTAGACAACACTTCTGAAGGCAGTTCCATATTTGCGCGGCGGCCGGCGACGTCTGAGCATACTCGGTCATCCTCTCACAGACAGCCGAGCGGCCTGTCCAAATCCTTCCAGTCCTCTCCCCTGGTCCCAAAAAGTAGTGAATCTCAACACCCCGGTGCGCCTCATCACGAGGCGTCAGAGTCATCCAACTCGACGGCCGCACCCTCCACAGTCTGGGACGAGCTCGATGAGTTGAAGTCCCGCATCCACCGACTGGAGTTGACCGGAAAGCTGCCGAGAACATCAGGCGCCGCCATGTCGAGAGCTTCTGAAGAAAGGCCTCCTACGGCGGGGACTGGCGCGACCACGGTGTCTGGCTCGCCAAAGCGTGCTTCCACAAATGGTGCTGCACAGACGGAAGTTTTGAGCGTTACCTCGCAGCACCGGGATGCTCAGCCTATCTTGAAGTCAGCCCTTTCGAAAACAAAGCCATTCGTGACCTCTGACATATACAGCGCTGTTGAGGCAGCAGCCAACGATGCGATGTCGCTGTCCCAGATGATGGGTACTGTCGGGCAGCCAGGGCCAATTTCGAGCGGTGCGAGCACTATTGGGGGCAGTGGCCAGGCTACCGTCACGGACAGGCTACTGCGGAAAAAGGTCGACAGCATGTGTCGGAATCTTACCGAGCTGTGCCTCGCTTTGACGGACGAAGGCAGCCAGCGGAAGGCTGCGGCTCAGCAACCAAAGCCGGAATCGCGGGAAATAGTAAAGTCGAAAGAGAAGGAAAGGGAGCAGGAGCAGCTGAGCAGTCCGCCGCCCATTAAAGTATTCACTGGCGCTCCGCGGCGAGAGACGTCTAAGCCCGACGAGCCTGTTCCGAGCGTGGAGAACAGCGTCAGCCCTCGCGCGACCCGGTTGGAGAAGCGAGCCACTTTCAACTTCACGGCTCCGTCAGTACCAAGCCCCAGGTATGCGCCCAGCGCCATGGGCGGCGAATCTGCTACTCCTGGGCGAAAGTCGTCTCTTGTAGTCGCTCGAACCCGGCGGGGTGTGACAGAGGAGCCTGATGACCAAGGCAGGAAGACCTCGCTTCTCCGGACCAGGCGGGCGGGCACTGACGAGCCCGAAGAAGGGCGCAAGACCTCTTTCTTGCTTCCTCCGCGGCGTGTCACCACGATTGCCCGCGGCAGTAACATCGATGAGGAGTCGGAGTCACGCTTCAGCAGGGCACCATCAAGGGCTATCACGGAGGTTTCCGGCTTACGCGTCGATGTGCCCTCGCGGGATCGAGAAGACCTCACGAGGGGTTCTTTCCAGATGCAGGAGCCCGCATCGGCCAGCTCAGCCTTGCCTCGGCGTCGGCTGATCACCTCGAACCTGCCCTCTGCAACCCCTACGTCATCCCGTTTTGCGACCCCCACAACCCCCAGCTCCCGCCGATTCCTGGGCTCTGATCGGTTCGCGCAGGACCGAGGTGAGAGATTTGAGAGAGCAGACAACTCTGTTGCGGAGAGACTGGCCGAGGAGCGGGGACAGCGGTACTCGGTCGGCCAGTCAAATAATTCAGTGGTGGGCCGGGAAACCAGCATCAACCGCAAAAGACACAGTGGGATTCCTAGCATCTCGGGAAGTTCCTCGAATTTCGGTGGTTACAGATGAGTGCGACACATCTCGCGCATATACGACGCCTGACGATTCACGACACTGTAACGTGTGCAACTACAAAAGCGTTGTTTTTCAGCATTGAGAAGCATTTCCTGCAAGAAGCCGAGATTCACGCATGCATTACCGGTGTTATCAGATTTCGAAATTTTTCTTTTGGTGTGTTTTTGACTTCGCGCATTTAGCATTACCGGACGACTCTCATCAGTTTCGTCTTGTTCATGACGCGGATGGCGAGGGCGAGGTGTGGGCTTTTCCTTTTCTTTTGTGACAGGCGGGCATTCTACAAACACCGCAGCACCTTGCTGCATTCTACGACATGGTGGGCAGGTAGACAGGATTGGGGTGAACAACAACACACGGCAAAGAAGTTTCCTTTGTCGAGAAGTGATGTCCGTACGATTTGAGGGGAGATTCGTCAAAGATTCTGCTGGAGATGGACTCCTACCAATTGCAGATATTTGCCGGGAGTTTGGGCGCGCAGAGCGCAATATCGATACCCGCCAGCACTGGAAGAAGACGACAGCCTTTCAGGTGTATATATATTCATCTGTCTCGGTACATTGCACCAGACAGTCGCTATTAATGATTATATGAATGCGTACCACACCTTTGCTCCCTCGTTGAGTTCTGAAATGTGTGCTACAATCCGGGCTTGTCTGTGCAGGCTTGTACCGTAAAGTATGGGCAAGATTGCACTAAAGAAGATCATGTGAACAGAGCAGGCAGTCCATGCCATCTGAGTCTCTTGATGCTGCACAAATTTATACATGGCGGCGGCCCTAGACGCGGGTGGTGGATTTGCACTCTGTTGTAAGAAGAGCCCGTTGACTCAGGCCGAAATCCTGGACGTTTTGAGGCTCAGTCAACATTTTCCGCAGGCAACCCTGACCCTCCAACTCTCAAGCACAAAGAAATAACCACAACAGTCGATTATTTCGACCAAGTTCGATTAAAGTTGTTAATGAGATTGCCTCTCTCTTGCTGGACCAGTCTCAAGTTCACCATTCCAGCAAGAACATCAAGGGTCCTGCGCCCTCCATTCTGTGGGCTTAGGGGAGTACGTCAGTACCACAGGCAAACAACACGACTGTCACTCTTTTGGCCTGCAAACAACTCACAGGGCCACCACTCTAATAGGAGGCTTCTCTCACATACCTGTGCTTGTACAAAGAGGCCCACACCCCAGCGGACCATGGATGCGGACGAGTTGGCGGAGCAGTTCGAGGACAAGGCCTCTGTGCGGACCGCCGGCGGAGGCAGGGGCGGCCGCAAGGGAGCAGGCGGCGGCGGCGGCAACAAGCCTGGCGGGGGGAAGCCTGGCGACGGCGGAAAGCAGAGGGAGAAGCAGATCTCGATGGCGCTGTCGAGGCTGCTGCGGCACCAGGCCCTCAACGCGGGCATCAAGCTGGACAAGGAGGGGTATGCGCCGTTGGATCGAGTGGTGAGTGATGAATGCTCTTCAAACACGTACCAGTCTTTCACAAAGATGGCTGGCCTCTCTGCCCTCCACCTACAGGCTCTAGTTCTACTTCCCAAGACCCAAAGACTGACTAGCGTCACAGCTCCAATGGGGCGCCCTGCGCACCCTCAACGTCACGGTGCAAGAGATAATCCAAGTTTGCGCCGACAACGAGAAGCAGCGGTTCGCCATGAAGCCCGCAGCTGGCGGCGAGGGCGCGACAGATGGTGCAACCGACCCGTCGCACTGGCTCATCCGCGCCAACCAGGGCCACAGCATCAGGCTCGAGTCCGAGGCCCTCCTGCGGCCCATCACCCTCGAGGCCGACAACGTGCCCCCCGTCGTGGTGCACGGGACCTATTTCGCCTTCTGGCCGCGCATCGTCGAGTCCGGCGGGCTGCGGCGCATGGGCCGCACACACGTGCACTGCTCCACTGGCCTGCCCGACGACGAGCAGGGGGTGATATCGGGGATGCGCAGGGACGCAGAGGTTCTGGTTTATGTCGATGTGAGGCGGAGCCTTGAGGATGGGGTTCTGACGTGGTGGATTAGTGATAATGGTGTTGTTCTCACTGAGGGTGTTGGCGAGGAGGGCATCGTGCCTGCGAAGTACTTCAAAGAGGTTGTGGGTCGCAAAGAGGACGCTGGGACGCTGTGGAAGGATGGCGAGTGGGTTGCAGATCTGCCTGAGGAGCTGAGGAGCCGGCCGCCTCCTGCCAAGGGAGGCAGAGGGAGAGGAGGTGGGCGAGGTGGGAAGGGTGGTGGAAGAGGCCGAGGGAAGGGTGCGTCAAGCGCGTCGTGAGTCTCGTCTGGGAATAGGACTACAGGACTATTGTGAATGTATACCCCTTCCTATGGTCTGTTCTGTTCAATTTGGATGGCGATTTCAACCTGCTAGCCACCCAATCGAGAGCTGCATTTATGACCAATTCGTGTGTACAATGCCCAACTACCCATTCTGACAAAGACTAGAGTCAAGCCATCTGCTCGGTATTTCATCTTCTGCCTCCGAAAGCGCACCACTTCATTCTGAAGGGTGTGACTTAGTTACGAAACAGGCCCAAGTATGACCGTTCTCGTTCTTCCCTCCAAGAACGGCGCCTTCGCTGATCCCACGAACGAAGTGATGCCAATTGCGCATCATAGTCCCCGGTCCCCTCATGATGCATCTTAGAGATGTACGGCAGTACCTGCTCAGCCATTTCTAGCTTCGCATTGTTCTTACCAGCCAGGCCTTTGACATGGTTTTCTTTCCTCTAAGAAGGAAGCCTTCGCGGATCCTAACGGCGAGGTGCTGCCAGGTATGAATCATGGTCCCCCATCCTCTCCTGGTGCATCTTCATGATGTACGGTAGTAGTTGGTCAGCCATCCGCAGCTTCGTGTTATCCTTCCCCGCCACGCCTTCAACGTGCCCAAGGCCTTCAGGGAAGTCGAAGCTGTCCTCGTCGTCGCCAAAGTCAGGGTATCCATTGAAGATGCAGTTGCCACCAGGTGCACGGGTAATCACGTATTTTGGTGCCGTCAGACCCATGCTTTGGCAGAGTGTCGACACACGCTCAGTGGCACGCTTTGGGGCGGGAGAGTTATCGCCTCCGCTCTCAGCAGTGTCGGTGGTCTCCTGGGTTTTACGCTTCGGAGGCGGCGACAGCACGCCGTTGCTGCCCTCGCTCGGACGCTTGGCTGGCTGGTTCCGCAGGACTGGGAGAGACTCCTCAGGGAAGGCGAGGGATCGTAAGCTGGAGGGAAAGAGTGATTTGCTGTCAAGCCATTGGATTGCGCACTTGGCGGCATCTACACCAGGGTCAGGCACGGCTTCTTCCTGGCTGCAGAAGGGGACAGCATACATTGCTTAGCTTCTTTTTTTCTCTCAAACGAAGGACAGCTACCTCTGTCATCGAGGCCGAACCCGGCAGCTGGGAACGACTCGATGCTGGGTTCATGAACGGAGGTCTCGTTGAGCGTGAGCGTACAGGTCCACCGAGGGCTTACTTGTACACTTGTACTAGGGATGCCATATGCGAATGCATCCTTGTCAACTAGCCGGTACTCTGTACTCTGTCAGCAACCACGTATGTATGTATTTAATGTTGGGGGTGGGGGAGGGGGAGGCAGATCACGACTAACGGCAAAGCAGGCTGACATAGTCCTTGCCATCATCCAGGAGCAGTGATGGCGATGGCGATGGCGCTGGCGCTGGCTGTGGCGCTGGCGATGGCTTGCGGAACCCTTCAAGGAATGCCTGTTCGACATCGTTCAGCGGGGCTGGTGCCTTGGTCTCTTTCTCAATGGCCTCCTGTCTGGCAGCCCACTCCTTGACTTCCTGGTATATGGTGTTTGGGAAAAATGAGTTGTGGCCGTCTGGCGTCGCCATGATGAGTGTTAGGTATGAGATATTTCCGGAATCGGGAAGCTGAGTTAAGGAAACAATGTGTTTGAGCAAGCAAGACCCCTCCAGCGAGAGGCCTTTGTTATTTAATTGTCTTCGAGGACAGGCAGATAGGCAGCTCGCTGAGGCGCAAGGCTGAAGAGGTGTTGGGAAGGGAGGCGGTTGGTAGGCCTCGTGCATGGCTGAGTGGAAGGCCTCCTGCCTACGCGGGCTGCAATGGGGCGGGGTATATGTGGCCAGGACACGGATGCCTGCATATCGAACATACATTGATCGCGCCTGCAGTGTTTGTGGAACAAATCGGTCCTTCCCTCCAATGGGCAGGAATCCGTTGAAGGGAACAGCGCATCAAGTAGTGGGAGATAGGTACTGCTTGCTACATGCTCTCCGAGCAGTTACATGGGTCGTCTCCGCAATTGGAAGAACACCCACCACAATAGATCTCCCACGCGCAGTAAAAACTGTATGGGCGATCTTTCAAAAATACATCGTACGGAGTTTCGCTCCTTGTTCCTCATGACGCAGGTCTCGAAGCTTCCATGTGACTTTTTTTGACTACCATATATGCATGGTGGGTATCATGCCAAACTGCTATGCTGAAGCAAGCTGCAACGCCTAAATGATGCTGGACTAAGCAAAGAAATCCTCCCCAGTCTCGCCGCTTCCAGCCGGCCCTTTCTCATTGAATATTCCCCTGGCACGTCTCTGTCGACGATTGAGTTCCGTATTAGGTGCTGCTTCTGGTTTCTTCTTTGGTTCCTCCGCCCTGGCCGTCCTGGGGGCACGTCTGGGTTCCGGGCGCTGGACATTCTTCTCTTTGGCTGCCTTTGGTTTTTGTTTCTCTGGCTGGGCTTCTTGCGACGTCTCTGGTCGTCGCTCTTGCAGCTCATCCAACGCGGCCTGGCCGTTCCTCATCGCCTCTTCCACAACTTTCCACATGGGCGGCCGCTCAGAGTGCAGCGCTCGTAATGCGGCGGGCTTGTCTTCCGCCTTGTCCTCCTTCGAACTCTCTGGTGCGGTGTATAGGCTCTCGTACCGTTCCAGGAATGGGAAGTATTTGGTGTAGTGATAGTCAACGTCGGCGATGTGTAGGTCCGCTGCTATCCTGGCTTTCTCCTCCGGGTCGGTGCACTCGTCGGCCTGTTTCTGCAGCTTCTTGCGCAGTCTCTCTGCCTTCTTCCTCTCTGCACATTGAGCGTCAGCAATTATTATCAGTAGCAATGCTATTCGGCGCGACGAATACGTACCAAAAAAGCGGACCTTGTGATACTTGGAGATCATGTCGCTGCGCTTCTTTTTGTGCAGTATGTCTTCTATCTGCGCCTTGCACTGCGCCAGTTCCCTTTCGAGCTTCTGTTGCACATCTGCTGGGAGGTCGTCACCCTTGGCGAAGCGCCGTTCGATATTCCGCGCGCGCCTCTTGACCTCGTGCAAGGAAACGCCAACTTGTGTCGAGTTGCCATTGGTGGCCGGCTTGTGGCTCTGGAAGTGTGGTTTTGTCTTCTTGTTCGGGCCATTGTGTCTCGACGACCCGCCGTCAACGTCGGAATGGGGGCGTTTGAAGCCCATGCTGTCTGTGTGGCAGTGTGTTCGCGCGGCGGAGTATCGATGGGAAATCGGTGCAAGCGATCTTCAAGGCTGGGTTGGACTATGTGGTCCGGCTGTCGAAAGTTTTCAATGGAGACACCGGCCTTGGTAGGGGACATCTGGGGTCCTTATCTTATCGGCACCCGGAATGTACTCCCCCAATCCCTGCAGTGTGGGTACGGGTTGTTGGAGCACTGGAGCTACCGATGTATCTCACTGTAGATGGATGCACTGCTTCACTAGGTGCTGTGAATCTAGTGACCGTTTCTGGCCTTCTCATCGATATTCGGATGCCCTCGGGCTGCTTTCTCCCGGTTACAATGACCCATGAGCCAGTTTAACGCACACATGAGCAGATGTCGACAATTTAAGCAAATACGCACGCAGCCAATGCTCACGTGAGCTATAATATAGTATCTACGGCGGATCGCGTCTCTCGCCGTCGTTCGCGACAGAGACAGGCCTTCTTCTTACACGAGGCTTCTCAGATTCGCCGCGATGGATCGTCCTGAACCGGGGTTGTTGAAGTGGTCGCCAAACGCGAATCGTGACTCGTTCCTTCACATCAACCTACAGCACAGGGTAGTACAGCTTTATGAGCCCACAGGCCATGCGCACCGCGGGCGCTTCGACTACCGGAAGGTCTCAAAACACGATGATGCGCCACCTTTGACCACTTACGATTGGTCGCCCTCAACGCCGGGCTTGGTCGCCGTGGGCACGTCCACCGGTATCGTCAATCTGCTGAGGGTCGACGACAGCTCTAATGCCTACATGGAACTGGGCCTTAAGGTGGCCCGGACGTGTTTGGCAGTTGCTTTCAACACCACCGGTTTGCTTGCTGTGGGCCTGGACAGGGTTAGGAATGACCAGTGCCTACATATATGGGACGTTAACCGCCTTTCCGCCATTCATGCCTCCGGGGCGGGCTTTTCCGCGAGCACAGAGCCTTTCAGAGAACCTTGGAAGCGACTCGAGCACAATGCTTCCATCTCGAGCATCAAGTTCTTCGAGGACAACCCTCAGACTTTAGTAGTCGGAATCAAGGGCTCTGGCCTCCGGCTCCATGATCTCCGAGGTTGTGCCCCTCGCCTCCAATCGCAGGATCCAAGCTGACCCGGGACACAGAAGGGAATGAGGCGGTTGTTACTTTCCAGACCAAGAACAACAACAATCTCGCTATCGACTACGCAGACCAGAACTATTTTGCTTCCTCGGCTTTGGACTCCCCAGGGGTCATGGTGTGGGATCGGAGAGCGCTCAGCCGCAATGTGGCCTCTCAGTCGTACCTGGATGCCGTAGATGCAGATGACATGCCTTTCGGCGGCGCTTTGAAGCTCGACAGGGCCGTGGACATTGAAAGCGATCCCCAGGCCAGGACCGACAGGAACTCTTTCATTCGAAAGCTTGCCTACTGCCGCGATCACAGGGGCATGCTAGCTGTGCTATCCCGTCTCGGCCAGCTGAAAGTGTTTTCGACGCAGCCTTCCGAGTATCTGTCGACGGACTCGGAGTCAGACAGTCCACAGCTGCTGCAAGTGAGAAAGTCTAACGAGATGGACAACTTCTACTCGGAAGTTGATCGGAAGAATGAGCGCATTGTCTCGTTCGACTGGCTCACCATGCCATCTGCTGCACTTCGGCCGAGACTCCTTGTGCTCCGTGCAAGCGGAGCTTTCGAAATCCTCGAGGTGCCAGCTTTTACTAGGACGTATCCGTATAAATTGACACCTTGGAAGGCGCCATATAGAGGTCTAGCAGGTATGTTAAATCACGTTCACCGGCGGACTTGGCCTGGCTTACTTACGATGGAACAGAGGGAAGCTCATATCATAACATCATGAAATTTGATACTAGCCAAACTATCGAGACGCTAGGGCCTTTCTTTGTAGAGAACGCGCTTTCGGATATCCCTATATTTGGCCCAGAAAAAGCCGACGTTGGTGCCATAGCTGAAGAAGCCCTGAAGACCTACGCCCCGCAAGATGACCTCTTGGTAGACGAGGCCGCTAGCACAATGCCTCTTCCAGAGAGTTTTGTGAGTGCGAAGACTGTTGCAGAAAAGCTGCAAGCATTGAGGGCATATATCCAGGACGTTGCCCCCTCAAAAGAACCCGACTCTGGAACACCCTTGAGGAAGCTGAGCTCGATCTCACTGGATCCATCACCAGGTTCCTCAAACCGGTCTCTCCATGAGAACCTCCTCAAATCTACAACGGAACTCACCGGTTTTCCAAAAGCCGCTCAAGTAGTTTTGGACCATGTTATGCTCCTAAGGGCGAAGGAGAAGTACCTCTTCGACTGTCGTGTCAATCGTGCTGTTGTCGCAGACGACCCCTGGCTGAAGGGTGTTTGGGGTTGGATAGGAGGTAAATGCGTTGACTCTGTATCCTGAGGGTGTCAAATCGCTGACTTCAGCCCAGGTGCCGAAGAAGCCTGTGAGGATGGTGGGATGATGTCGCATCCATTGGACCTCAGTTACCTCGGTGTCAATACAATATGGACGAACAATCTTGGTAGGACTGTCTTCTAAAGGAATTGGCAGTGGTCTTGACTAACGAAAACCAGGCGAGAGGCCGAATTCCAGGATTGTCGAAGGAGCACCTCACGTTGGCACAGCCATCTGGCAACGCTGCATCAATGGTATATGCAAGAGGCGAGGGTTGCACAACTTTGACGGCGTCGACACACAAAAGCCGTACCATCGCCAATTGATGCTGGACATCTGTTTGTGGGGAGCATCTGCCGTTGCGGAAGACAGAGTGGATATAAGTGGCAAAAGCATCGAAAAAGCATCTTTCTGGTATACTCGGATGACTGCGCACGCTCTCTTCAGAGGCGACTCAGATGGAGCAGTGCGAATCCTCAAAGATGCCAGCAAAGCACACCCGGAACTTCTCTTCGTCTCACTCGCTCTTCAACTTGTCAGCAAGGGAGACCGGAACGTGGCGGCAGAGCAATTGGACTTTGACGAGGCAGTCGCTGCGAAGACTGACCCGTACCTTCGCGCAATCTCATCTTACATCGCAACTGGTGACTGGGCGACCATAGCCAACCAGAGATCTCTGCCGCTGCGCGACCGCACATTCGTAGCTGTGCGCAACTTCGATGACGACCAGCTAACACAATGGCTCGCCAGCGAGGTCGAAGAGGCCATTAGTGAAGGCGATATCGAGGGCATCGTACTAACGGGAATCACCGAGAAGATGGTCGACATTCTAGCCAAATACGTCGAGAAATTCCACGACATACAAACCGCCACACTCATCATGTCCTTCTGTGCGCCACGCTACATAGACGACTACAGGTGCACGGCATGGCGGAACGCCTACCGCGAGTACCTGCAGCGCCACAAGGCCTTCTACCAGCGCACCAAGTTTGAGGTCGAGAGCACCAAGCGCAGCAAACGCGACGGCCGCCCGACCATCAAGCCGCCCTCGCGGCAGATTGCGCTGCGCTGCGTCTACTGCGACGCCGAGACGTCGCTCCTGCGCGCCTCGCCCGCGGCGCCCCTCACCGGAGGAGGACCCACGTCCGCGTCGATCCCGGGGCCCTTCCACAACGGCAGGGGCGTCGTCCACAACCCGTATTCGGAGAAGATGGCGACGCCGGGCATCGCGTGCCCCAACTGCAAGAGGCACCTGCCGCGGTGCGTTGTCTGCCTCGAGGTAGTGGGCATCCCGAGGTCGGACACTCCCGCGGCCGCGGCGGATCCCGAGGCGACGAAGCTGGCCTCACGGTTTCCTACGTTCTGTCTCAAGTGTGAGCATGTCCTGCACTTGGACCACGCGAGGCAGTGGTTTGCGAGGCATAACGAATGCCCTGTCCCCGAGTGTCGGTGTCGGTGTAATTTTAGGGCGAATCCGGAGTTGAACTACCGTTGATGTGATACATGCAATGGACAGCAGTTCAAATACAAACGGACTTACATGTCGAACAGAACCCATTCTTATGACATCTGTGTTCTTAAGTCCCAGTATCTGGCTCTTGTTAGTATGCTCGGCAAAGATACATGTCTTGCCTGCCGATGTAATTGGAAACTATGTGTTCTTGAAGCAGAGTGGAGGCAGTAAGGCCCGTGTCCGTTTCCTATGTCCAAATTCTAGGGACGAACTCTATACCAGAAGTACGGCGTGACTGTCTGAAATCACATACCCTCGTACAGAGTGCCTTTCTAACTAATATGTACGACCCACTGGCCGGAACTAACCGTGTGTTCAATAACATCGAGACTTGACTCCACGCCCATGCGTTTCAAGAGCTAGCCACCTATGACAATCCATTCGCTGTGGGGCAATGTTGAGAGACCACAACCAACAACCCCCTGCAATGACCATAGGATATGGATGAAGGATGTCGACGTGAGGTCTTGTTCACGTGAGACTGCGTATAAGGGAGGATATGGCAGCTCATGTCTGTTTGAATGTGCCCGGGAGAGGCTCGCCCCATGCAGCCATTCCGATTCAACTGGCACCTGTCGTCTTTGGCCAGTATTCTGCCACAAACGTCGTCTAATGGACCGTTGGATCAGCCCAGGTCCTTTCTTTGAGAGCCTTCCGACAACACGGATCCCAAGTGCCATCATGATGTTGATGCGCTGCCGCTCACCCTCATAATACTGATGGAACCCCACACATGCACTTCCAAAGGCACGGAGTAACTCGAGTAAAGTTTAATAGACGAAACCCATGGCAGAGCGCATGTCGAATGTATGTATTCCGTATCTTCTCCGCGGACAACATTTTAGCGTATCCTAATTCTCAGCCTGTCTAGGGGGTAAGGGGGTATCTCAAATTTCCCTTTTGACATTTGCCTCCCAAACAGCACGTGTAATGTTATGTATGTATAGGTGCCCAGCATCACGTCCTGCTGGCGTGTGCGCTGCTCAAGACCACCAATGCAACAGCCGTGGTCTGTCCCTCCGCGCCTGTGGTTTACCTCACCTTTCCTTCAGCGAAACGACCGAAACGACTTGTGCGCGAGGGGCGACGATGCGGACGCAGCGGGCGGGCCCATCATCCCGCCACCGCCACCACCACCGCCACCGCCGTCACTCTGGTTCCTACCGGTGTACCGCATCCGCCCGCCCCGCATGTTGGGCGTGTTGGCGCAGAAGGCACAAATGTATACGTGCGGGACGTCCTGCGGCGTGGGGACGTCTACGCAGCGGCCGTGCAGCATGTGGTCGCACGAGTCGCTGTGAAACGGGGTGATGTTAGCACTTTGGAGCTTAAGAAGATTCACATGCGAGACGGTGCTCGAGTAAGTGAGGCAGATGCAGCTACATCACACAGACCAACAGATCGGGCCACGAAGCAGAGCACGGGCACGGCACCTTGCCCGGTTGCGTGCCGGAGATCTGGGCACAAAAAGGGGGCCAGGGTGTGGTCGGGACGAGGGAGCAAGAGAATTCAACGTACCATTTGATCAGATGCAGCAGCCCATCGACTTCGGGCTCAGGCCGGTTACACACGCACCGTACCTGTCCCTGGCTCGGGTTGTGCGTCGGCGACGGCGTCGCCGAGATAGTCGATGAGCTGCTCCTTTGGCCGGGCGTTAATCGCTGCCGGTGCATACTGCCACCTCCGCTGCTTGTTGATGCCAGTTGGGCCGCGGCTGGGACGCCAGGACGCTTGCCGGAGCCCGCTTGCATTACTTTCCTCAGCTCTGCCGCGGCGTCTCCAAGGCTGCCGCCGGTGGACGGCCGTGTTGATGGTGGTGCTGGCGGCGCTTCTTGTTGGTCGAGTTCCATCTGGTCAACAAGGCTGGCGGCTGGGACATTCCGGGGGTTCCGGCGGAACGAGGAAGAGAATGAGCTTCGTTCGCTGACGGAGCGCTGCCGCCGATTTTGCGACATGTTGCTTGCCGCGGTGGGTGGCCTTGACATGGAGGAACCCGAGCTCCGAGGCGGTTCGGGGAAATTAAATGATGTGTTGCGACTTGGTATAATGATGGGTTCGTCGTCCGACGAAGAGGAGCACTCGTCATTCTCAACCTCGGGCTTGGCAGGAAAACCCGCCCAGGAACTGCGCTGGCTACTTGGCTGGTTGCTGCTTGGAAACACAGGCTCGAGGTCATCCTCGTCATCATCGACGACCGTTTCGGTACGCGCACGCCCATCTTCGCCGATGACAAACTTAACAGACGCCAACCTGGCACTTCTCTGCCGAGCCTGTGTTCTGATGGTATTCTCGGGGATCGATGTGAGGCTGGACAGCCGGTGGTGATGCGACGACTTCACCGGCGATCTCCGCCCACTGGATCGCACACCTCGCGGTTGCGTCAAGGCGTTGTTCTGGCTGGCGACTGGAGGCGGCAGACTGGGCTGATGTGCAGCTACTGGCGCAGGAGCCAGGTTGGGCAACAAAGGCCGACCACCGCCAACTGTGCGCTTTCCGGGCTTGGAACTCTCACTGAAGCTTCGAGACAAACCCGGTTTGACGGCCGAGCTCTTCGTAGGAGAAATCGCGGCCGGCGGGCGAGCCGGCTGATTGCGCTGGCATTGAGCTCCGATGCTTTTCGACCGTCGTATTTCATTTGTTGACACAGGCGCACTCAATTCATTGGGGCCCGAATTAACAATTGGGGCCGAAGAAGAAGGCCGCTGTGGCGACGGATCGATTGGCATCGACAGGGACGATTGCTGGCTAAACAGCAACCCTGGGTCAACCCCACCAGGACTCGTGCTGAATGGATCGTCCATGGACATCTGGAAGGACCCGAAAGAATAATTCTGACCAGGCGACGTTTGGCTGAACTTCGGGCTCGACGTGGTCACGGCTTTCGGCGCGATAGGGCGCTCACGCCTTGTCGACTGATTTTGCTGGACCTGAGGCGGCTGCTGCTGCTGCTGCTGTCCAGCCAAATTGGTCTGATGGAACACTTGATTTGCGTTTCCCCAATCCAGCGAGTTAATCGTTTGATCGCTTGGTCCCTGCGTCTGGGAGTTCTGAAAAATCTCTGCACCTGCAGCCGACATATCTACGTCTATGCCCATCCCAGTCGTGTCCATATCCATCCCCCAGAAGGGCCTTGGGCCGGTGATTGGCGGCGCCGTGGCCGGACCCATTGGATAGCCAAAGACATCCTCTGGACTCCCTGTCACGAACGATGTATCGAGCTGAGGGTGCTGCGTCGGCGGCGCATTCGAGAAGTCCGGCTGCACAAAGTTCTGGTGTTGCATAATGTCGGTCTGAAGCTTGGGCGCGATCTTGCGTCCACCCCGGGAAGACGGGGGAGGGGTGGCAGTCTGCGCCTGAGGTGCGTCCCTGCTGGGAGCTCCCGAGGAGCTGCTCGACCGGAACTTCTTGGCTGACCGCTGGCCGAGCTGCTGCGAGGCTGTTGACGCGGCGTTCGGATCGGCGGAGGCGCTGTGTGTGAGTGTTAGGGGATCAGGCGAAGAGGGGAGACGCCGCGATGGGGCAACCGGCGGAAGATTCTGGGGATTGGTCGACAAGTGGTTGGCATGGGTCGCGATCTCGAGGGCCAACCCTTCAGCTGAGAGTGGTCGCTTCTTTCCCGTCACCGGAGCCACTGGGCTCAGCGGCGCAAACTCCGAGTGGAATGCGCCTGAGGAACCCCTCAGGTTCCCGGGCGTGGAGTTGAAGACGGAATAGTCCTCGGCAAAACGAGGGGTCCAGCCGGTGGCCTCGTCGAAACGACCCGGATTCTGCTTGGGCGTCTCGAGCAGAGGACTCGAGAAAGCGGCCGTTGTGGCCGAAGTAGGAGTCCGTTGTGGAGTTGGCGGCCGAGCGTTTGGATCACCAAAGCTAGGGGAGAAGTGGTCAGCATCTGCGGGGGTTGCAATGTGTGCCTAGCACGGGAGCGGCGTTGGGCGATAAGAGGGTCACCATACCTGGGTGCTGCCTGATCGTCGCCACTCATAGCAGCTTTGACGTGTGTATTTAGCTGCCGTGTCCCTCCCGCAGGACATCACCAAGCTGTGGTGACAAAAAGTGGAGGTGTTATGCGGTATTGTGCGTGAGAGCTGGTGGTGGCATTCGTCCTTCCTAATGCCCCGATATGCCGACAAACGGCGAGGGTATAAGCGGATGTATGCTTTCCGACCGGGCGGTTGAGGTGTGTGGCTGGTAGCTCGCGGGGGCAAGTATTGGTGGGCAGACGATGGTGCCAACGTTTCAGACAAAGGATGCGTTGTAGCCTTGCGTGTCATTCATTGCTCATTAGTGAAGTCGTCAATGGTTGTCGTGAAGGGGGAGGACCCGAGGTGATCATTAAGTGAGGCAGGATATTCTAGATGCTGAAGCTGGATGGCCGAGGTCAAGTCAGCCGTCGAAACAGGTCATGGTCTCGGAGGCGTTCGTGAGAAGAAACTCAAAAAGGAAACCGCACAACGTTTGGAACACCAGAGTTTTTGTCAAGACGCAAGATGCAAGAATAGGTCATACAGTAAGGAAACCGTCGTCGTGAGAAAGTCGTTTGTCAGAAGAATCCAGGGCCCGGACGGTATTGCCCTTCCAACGGGCAGCTCCAGAATGGCTACGACCAATCCCGGGGCTCGGACGACAGGGCAAGCGGGATCGCTAATGGAGTTTTGGCTCAGGTTCCGGTAGGTAAAATTTTGGTGGAGTCTGTGAGCCGGATATCTCAAACTGTGCTGTGCTGTGCAGTGCAGTTCAGTGCCGTGCGGTTGCTGTGCGGGCGGTGGGTACTGTCGGTCCAGACCAGCTTTCACGCTGATCATAAGCGCCCGTGTCGACAGTATGTCTCTGGCATGCCAATAAAAGACCGCGGCGACCCTCTCTCCTGGCCTTGAGGCTCTTGACCCGTCTGACAATGGAGCACGAGACCAGGCGCAGCGGATAGAAGTGTAACGACCAGTTTAGGCTTTCTAGCGAGTGCGTTGGACGGTAAAAGAGTGCTGCAAGGTACCTGAGCTGAGCACGATGCACCGTCCCGGGTTGTGGAGGCGGCTAAATCAAACGATCGTGCGGCTGCAGGAAAAAGGATAAAACAGATGAACAAGAGAAAAAAAAAAATCCCAAGAGCAACGAGATTACTCGCATGGACGATCAGAGCTCTTCACGAGAGATCATGCCCGGTACCAGCAGCTCGAATTCTGGTCAGGGGCAGAGAGGCTCACTCAGGCAGGTCTACTTTTACTGTCGCACACTAGACCAGCACTCGGGCAAGTGGCCGTTCGTCCCTTGACACCGGCGGAATCCTAGGCAGGGGGTGGAATGGATCTGACGAGCCATGTATTGATTGCATACCGGACTAGAGCCAGCCACTGCCTGGCATAAACGGACCGACAAATTAGAGGCAAGGTACCAGCAAGCCCGGACTGGCTACCGTGTCGCAGCAGACTAGCCTAGGTATGCTGTAGTGTCGTCCTCTGGGACGTCCCCAACGTCGGCAGCTTACCTGCTTACTCGGCAGCTACCAATAGGTGGGTCAGTGCCTCGAGCTGTTGCTGCACCCTCCCGTTCTGTGCCTGGCGGACCCGTTGTAATCCAGGCAGAGCTCGCGTGAGACTGTGCTGAATGTGGGTCAAGCCAGCCTGGAGCGGAGCAGCAGATCGCTGCCAAGAGCCTGAGTTGGTAGTAGCAGCAGCTGTTGCCTGTCCTCGAGAGACGATTCGATTCGACTGGAGCATCTCAGATCACAGAGCTTGTGCACACGAGCTCGAGGCCGTGCTGGCCTGCCAGCTCAACCTCAAGCCGCCACGAAATCTATGGCTTGATCTTTCGGCGGCAGTAGATGAGTCAAGATACTGCGTAAGCGGTAGTGGGGCTTGCAGCCGTCTCGTGCCATAGTGTTCCGCCCTGGAACGAGGCTGAACTCTGCATGCCGGGTATAGCAGCGGTTCGTTGGTCATCTCAGCTGATGGTCTGCAGCGTGAAATGATTCTGCGAGAGGCTCTTTATGGCTATAAGCCCGAGGCGTGATGATGATGTGCGGTCGTCCCAGCCCAGATCGGTAGTAGCAGACCACACTCTCGGCCAATATCTGGCAGCAGAGCAATGGCTGGGTTCTAGAGCCCGCAGGACTTGATTAGGCGCCCTGCTGGATCTGGATTGTCTCAGTCAAGCTTAGAATGTCGCGGTTTACAAGTTCCAGGCGCTAGTCTTAGCGGCTGTCTTTCTCAACTTCTCAGGAGTCTCGACGAGAGGACAAGCAGGCACTTGGCACCGTAAATATTGCTCGAGCTAGTGGTAAGACTTGGACATATGGCTAGGTCAAACCGGGCCTCGAAGCTGCCTACGGGCAAGTCACTAGGAGCAGAAGGAAGACCAACAGCAGTGGATCATTGGGTCCCAACAGATCCTAAATCATCGGGCGAGCCTTGCTGCATGTAAGCCAGTGGCTCGGATCCGGGGCTCTGATGGCCAGTAGTTGGACAGTTGTGTCCAGTAGTGGTTGATACCGTCGTCTCGGCTCATAGAACAGCCATTCTGGCCCGGGTCTGATCGAGGCTCAAATGACGATGGGCGAGAGATTGCATTGAGTTCGGCAGCATGAGATTGCTTCTGCCTTTTGTGGTGGTCTTGTCTGCATCCAGCATGTCTGCATCCTGCAAGCCTCTTGCAGCTGGACAATGCCGGCGCAGCGTGGGCAGCCAGTAAGCGGCCAAAATGCCTACGAAAGGCAGGCGAGATGAAATGAGCGGCTGCATGTTCCTGCGTGAGGGCGCGACGCTGCGAGATGGGTGTTGGCGGCCGATGGACTACTTTTGTCCGCCCGCGCAACCTGGTGGCATTCGTCCCGGCACAATAGTGAAGAGGGCCGTCGAGCCCCACTCGGTCGCAGCAGGTGTTTAAGTGCTTGCATATGCAGGCCGGCGCCATTGGCCGGCCATGACGTGTGGGATGCAGTTGGCTGGAATGGCACTGAAGGGCTCCATCGCGCTCGGTCTTGCCCGGTGGTGTCGTGGCTGGCGGCCGGTTCGCAATTGGATGCCTCTTGAGATTTGAGCATCAGGTCCTGGCCTTCGGGGTCTCGGAGAGGGAGGCTGAGCAATTGTTAGCGCCAACTGCAAGACTATTATACCACAGATTGATAATGACGGGCGTGGGGAAGTTGGGTCGGCAGTGAATGTTGGGCCCGGGAGAGCTGGTGCTCGTGGAGGGAGGTGAGGGCAACAAGAGTACGGGGAGTATTCGCGCTTGCTTGCTGATTGGTCCAGCGTTGCTTGGAGACGCCCTTTTTTTGGAGACTCCCTCTATGCAACCGCCCCAGAATGCCCCGAAGAGATCAAATACATCAATCTCTTCCCGCAGCCATCTGATATCGAGGGCAATGAGACCTGAGGCGTCTTCTCGATCCCGACACCCACGCTTGTCGAGCCTTGACCTGGACTCAGCTGCGCACACAACCAGCCAAGGAAGGAGGGAAGGAGCCCAAGGCACGTCGAGGCCGGATTGACTGACCGAAGCTCCCTCAGCTTCCCCCAGCTCCCCTCCTCTGCCCCCCACCCTGTTCTGGCAGCTGGATGCGCCAGCATGTGCGACCGAGGATGCACCCTCCACGACGGCGCAACACATTTCCAAAAAGAGTCGTTCGAGCAACCTCAAAAAAGGTGACTCATCCCAAGGACGCGCCAGCCCACACTAGAACGTGTTCTGCCAGGGTCATTGTCTTGCGCCGGGTCAGGAACCGTCGTCCTCTGGTGCTGTGGGAGCGTCATTGAGCAAGGCTCCGCATGAATCTGGGAGATGAGAGATGAGACGGCCGAGCCCTCTACTGGGGGGCCCCCAATCCCAGGAATGCCACGTTCCCGAACCTCACCTCTGGCAATCAGGAGTGCGCCAGTGCAGCAAGCAGCCCCAGCCAGGGCTGGTTGGTCGCCGCGGTCTCTACTGGCAAGGCTTTGGTTTGAGCTGGTTTGCCATGGTTTGGCGGCTCGTTTTCGCTACAGACGAAAGCCTCGTCCCGCTCGCAATCGGGAATCCCATCGCCGAAAGGTTCAGAGCGCGCGCCTTGTTCCTTGTCCACCCCCCCCCCCTTCCAACCAGAAAATCATCGTCAACACCACCGCAGCGATCAGACCCCCCTCTACCCTCTGACCCCCAGGGGAGGCCCAGCTTCGTCTTGCGCGTCTACTGTGGTAGCCTCAACGCCTGTCAAGTTTTAGCATGCCCGCAGAGCTGCGGCGAGCTGCTGCCCGGCGAGCTGTCAAACTCCGAGACATTTCCTATCATCGCCAGCAGACGTCACCCCTCCCACCCCGGGGCCGATCTGCTCAACCGCTCGTTATGCATCCGTTCTTTGTGTGTTCGTCTTTCTTCGATCGAGCTCTAGTGAGCCGCGTTGCAGTCTATGCCGACGGCTCTGGGTGGCTCATGCACACCTGCTTCTTCCCAGCTCCCATGGCTCCGATCAGGAACCCGGATCCGCATTTGGGGCTTGTCTGGGCTGGTGGGGACATGGGGCTTGTTCTATTTCCCGGATTTCGGTAGATCGACGTTCGATGCCACATTCATCGCCATCTCGGGGGCCCTGAGCTTGAACTGACAGCGACCCCCTCTGCCCCTCTCTTTCCCCCCTCCGCTGTCCACGTCTTTCTGGCCGCAGCCTCGCCTAGCGGCGCTGTCAAATAGATTTGCTGGTCCCGGGCGGGTGTGGGTCTCGAGAGCACGGAGAATTTAGCAGGAATACGATTGGCATCCCGTCTCATCCAGGGTGCCCTTACGTACTCTCACACATCCCTCACGCTGGGCTGGGGCCCCTGTTCTGAATTGAGACCGGGGGCCCGCGGGTGAGGTACATGCCTTGCAGTAGCAGCGTTATGTACCCTTTGGACGGATCTCTAGGGCTGAGAGTTGGCGCCCTCGAGAATTTCGTGGGGCTGCCTTGCAGCGCGAACCATTTACTACTGAGATCTGGGCTGAAGTCCGGCTGAACGTCTCGGTCAAGGGATCATGACGCACGGCTGCTTTACGGCTGCGCTTCAGCGTTGACATCAGACGGTAGTGAGAGAAGCAGTAAGAAAGGAACCGAACAGCCGCGGCATTGAGTCAATTGCTATAACCCACGTTTGTTTGATAAGCCGGAAGGCGAGGACTGGGGGGCCGGGTCGGGTTTCTCCTTCAGCCTTCCTCGGATCCCCCGACTCCACTTCCTGTCACCCAGGCTGGCCTTGCCTCGTTCTCCGCCGAGAATGCCGGAGGGGGGGAGGGTACGGGGGGACGTGCAGCCTCGCTGGCAAGTATCCCAGGCCTCCCTGCCCTTGCCATTCCCTTCCCGATCCCATCATCAACCCAAGGCCCAAGAACAAGGCCCAAAGATCCGAGATAACCCCAAGCAGGCTAGAACACTCAGGATGAGCCCTGACAGGGCGGAGGTTCTAGGTCGCCGGGCCAGTCGAACCTAGAAAAGGATGGCAGAGGTTCCCCGGAACCTTCTTCTGGATCGCTCCCTGCATCGGGGGACAGGCACTTGTTCGGTGCCGGTCCGGTATCACATTCAATATGGGTTGGGGAGCAAAACCTGACTGTCTGCTTGGTGATGATTGTCCGCCTCGGACCGATGGAGCCCCTCGTGTAGGCGGGGTTCGACGTACCACTTGCCTTGGAAGCCCTTGCTGTACGGTCAATATCACGTCTTGTATACGGACCTGAGTTTTCGTCATGTCTCTCTACTGGAGGCACTGTGGAGAGCTTGGATGCGGGTCGTGACCGGTTTACCACACCGGTTTCTAAATCGGTAACTACGTGGCAGTCATAGGGTCCAACCTGAAGCCCTGATCGGCACTTGTAGCTCCAGTATCCACGTACCCATATTGCAAACGAATTTTCATTCAGCTAAGCTTGCCCAATTGTTCGTATGTCCATGGCGCGTGGGAAGAAACCAAACCCCAGCATTGTCCCTGCCTGTCCTACCATCCGAGATGGCTATGGGTATCCTCCTCTTTTTGAATGTCCCCAGGAAAACTTGACCAAACATCGCCTTTTTGCGCCTCGCTCCCTGCCCCCCTTCTTCCCGTTCGGGTTGCAGGACCTAATTGGAACTATCTAGTATTAGACTACCTAAGAAATCGGTAAAAGAAAATGCATGAATAAACTGAAAACTGTGAGAAGGGTGTTGAAAGAGTGAAAGAAGATGAAGAAAGAGATATAAGCAACGTAAATAGACGAAGAGAGGAAGGAAAAGAAAAGGAACGCTGCGAGTTGAGGGCCGGGTAATTTTTGTTGCCGTTGTTGAATTCCTTCTCCACGACCCTCCCACTTTTCGTCAACCGGAAGCATCATATCGTGCTAGATCATCATTGGCCGTAAAAGACAGACTTGGGAACCACAGGTGCAAGAGAAAAGAGGAAACATAAAAGAGAGACAGGATGGTATTTTCTCCCGATAACTCGAGTGATTTTTGAGATGCCAAGTGAGGTTGAGGGGTAGGTATCCAAGAGTGATGTTGCTGCGCACTTCTTCTGCGGTGTGTTCCGCTTGCAACTCTTGCGTGTAGGGATGAAGAAAATAGAAAACGATCCAGAAATCCCAACCCAACCCGACCCGTAATGCCAGTCTATGGTATCCCTTTGATCCAGTATCTCCCCATCACTTCGTGAACTATGTGCGATTGAAAGATGATTCGATGACTCTAGAGAATTGTGCGTTTGTCTGAAAGAAGAAAAGGTTTCGTGACACGTGTCTCGCGCCGGGCGTGGCTGTTGCGCATGTCTCACATGACGGCTCAGATCATGTTCGTGACTCCGTCCATGGGCGAACCCGAGTTCCTCTGGTGTCCCGGGGCGGAGACTTGGATCTGCATGTGAGCGGGAACAGGCGGGGGGACCATTGGCTGCTGGTACTGGTGCTGGTGGTAGCTGTGACGCTGCTCCGACGGCTGGTGATGCTGCTGAAGATTCTGCTGCTGCTGTGGATGAGACGTGATTTGCGCGTGGGTTGGAGTGCTCGACATTGCCATTGAGACGGGTGCCGGCTGTGGCGTCACTGGGTTCTCTTGTTGCAATTTCTGGCCTGGCTCGACTTTAGGTTTCGCCATGGTTGAAGCGGCCAATTTTTGATGGCTGCTCTCCCTACGGCGCTTGGGAGCATCTTTGATCTTGGGATGAGTGTGGCACTAGGAGAAACGGTCAGTGGACTGTCAAACTCATGGCTTCGCTTTGGAGGCTTACTTTGTATGCATGTCGGAACCATGTAGTACCCTTCTTCTTACTGCTGACAAGGGCTATCCAATCGTTGCAGCTACCGCAGAGACCTTCCCAAACATCAGGGTTGCCATCCATGCGTCTCGTCTCCTGGGGCTCGTTGAAAGGCTGGCCAGTCGCCGCGCTGATTCCGTGCGTGAAACTCTTGTCGTACCAGAATGCCGAGTTCTTCAGTACCAACCAACGACCTGGCTTGCAAATACCGCACCATCCCTCGCGCTTGTTGCCGTGGCCGCGCACCCATTTAGGCGTGTACAAATCTCCATCGAAGCGCAGCTCCTGCTCGTGGGGTACCAAGTCTGGGTCCGATGGGTTCATGTCCTCGGGAGGCGGTGGTATCTGCTCTTCGTGCAGCGACGCGAACAGATCAGGAGGGTCTGAAAGATCCGTGTAGTGGCCGTGGAGCGAGTGAGGGTCGGCATTGCTCTGAAGCATTCGGAAGAGGCCATGAGATAGCAGTGGTGGCGGGTTCTCGAAGTGATGCGCGTCAGGGTGGAAGCCTTGGGAAGGCAGCTGAGAAGGCAGCAGCATGCTGTTTCGCTGGAATGCGGCCGGATGGGCTTGACCCATGAAGAACTGCTGCTGCTGGGTGGCTTGTAGGTTTCCGAAGCTCAGTGGCATCTGGGTAGTCTGAACGGTGGGCGACGAATGCCTTGATGACATGCGCGGGCCGAAGGTCTCAGGACCATGTTGATACACAAAAGGCGACGGCCTCCTGTTTGGCATCGTGCCATAGGACCCAGTCGACCAACGTTTGTTGCTTCGAGAGTTGTCCACGGTGTATGGCGCAGATCGCATTCCTGGTCGTGGAGAGGGCGAGGCGCGGCCCCGGCTCTGTGTCCTAACAAGTTCGGATCGGCTCTGCGGCGTCATACGAGGCGATGCTACTGGTGAGAGTTGCGTCGAGGACATCATGGAGTTCCTGTTCGATGGCGGAGGGTATTCAGAGCTGAACGAGGGCGCATCGGAAAGAGCTGCTGAGAAGTCCTCGTAAGATGTCATGTCTGACAGCCCACCGGACGTGGACATGGTGAACGACGAGCCTGACATACGTCGAGGATTTAAACCGTTATCGAAGTTCATCGCGTCACCTTCTAGAGGTTGTCCGGGGTAGCGCAGATCGAGGATCGGGACAGCTTCGTCAGTGGTGTATGCTTGACCAATACTCATATCGGTGTCGATGCCGTGCATCTCCAGGTTGTCCTCTACGGGCTTTTGCATCCAGTGGCCTGCGCCTTGTGGTCAGCTCGTGTACGAGACTCGAGAGCAGGACTCCCGGGCTTACCGTTATCCAGAGTCGTAGGCGGGTAAAACTCCTGGTGGACTGAGATCGGCCTCGAAGAGACTGTGTCACTGGGTGTGTGTTGCTGCTGCTGCTGGTGCATGGGCAGAGTCGACGAGTCCCAGGCTGGCAGGCCTTGGTAACTCTCGTCCACGCAGTAGGAAAAGCCCTCGTGAATGGTTGCTGGCCGTGGTCGCATGCCTCCTGTGCTTGGCGTGGTCCATACTCCCTGCGGCGTAGTC